>JAHDVE020011641.1:0-405464 GCA_022606495.2 Halesus radiatus
CACTCACACTTGTTCGATCACTTTCGGTTATAGTTTGACTAGCCACTCCACTCTAGCCAGCGGAAGAATCACATTTTGCCGACGGGAGATTTCCGAATTGAACAAAGTTAAATGTACTAGGGGATGTTTTCTCTTTAGGTGCATTTTCAAATTAGACACAGTAGATTTAAATGAAATGCGCGTCTTACATATATTACACGAGGCCAAATCATCCCCAACAGTTTCGAAATGTGTCCATAGAACACTAACCTAAGCGTTTATGCGACGACATCATAGAAGTAGGTAAAATAGTCTTGATATAATAATAACAAAAAATTATAAAACCGAACGAAGAACGACGGCGCTTGTCAATGTTCGCGTTAAGACAATTTTTCGCATACTAAACTGACAAAATGCTCAAATATTAAATCTCCCCAAATAATACACTTTATGACTGCATGTATGGATTGAAAAAGGAATCTTCCATAATGATCTAAAAATCGAAACAATAATAAGCACTTGCGTATTCCGATATCACCTAAAATATGGCACTGAACAATCGAAGATTTTTATTTTCCCGGTGCCATATTTGATATTACCAAAATGCTTGGGCCCTTTTTGGAAAGATAATATTGATTATCTGCGACATTTTATTATTATTACTTACTTGAGACAAGCCATAAACAGATCTGTTGGCTTTTTTGTAAACATTCGGGTTTGAATTACCTCGCCAGATTAAGTAAAGACGAATAGTAAAAATTAGAACGTTTTGTTTAATGAGCCACAATTCACTACGATAAATAGTTTAACCTTTTTTCTACGTTACTAACATTAGCTGGTGGTGGTTCATTATATTGTATTTCATGAACACTTTCTTTGTACTTCAGAGATGGATTGCACTCGATGAAGTAGGTACCCACGAAAGGAAAAGAGATCGTATCAAAAGGAACCGTGTTTGCTTGAGAATATATATTTTTTTTATCACTAGTAGGTCTGCCGTTTCTGTACATTACAATCATTACACTATTTTTTTTCTTCTAGTCTAAAAATCACTTTACATTCTTCTTTCAAGTCGAGATACCCCGGCTGATATTATACGCGAATATACGGCATTTATTACTACGCTAACTAATTAACCATCATGCTTTTGCTCAGCAGGGATAGGCAGAGAGGATAGATCGTCACACAACTCTGTCTCGGTATAGACTCCTTGCTTCATTCACATTCATATATCATACTATACTACTCCAGTATGTATTTGATTCACTTGATTATGTCATATATTCTTCGGGTGTCCCCGACTTCTTATACCATTATCTTCCACGCCATATAATCTCTTTATACCTCTCTTCGGTCATCCGCTCAACGTGCCCAAAACATCTAAGAGTCCTTTCTTAATCTTAACAATTACGGAGAAAATAGTTATCATTCCCATAATTTAAATTTATAACCATGAAAGATAAAAATAATACCATGGTTGTAGGACAAATTAATTTTGCTAGATTCGTACTTATCTGCAGTTCCGAAATACTAAAACAACAAAAAAACAGCTAAAATCCTTATAAAATTATTTTTAGAAGTTGATGTCCACGAAAAATGAAGGTAAAAAGTAGATCCCAAACTCGAAAACGTTGGAAACCATTCTATCGTGATTATTAAACTACAACATTTCGCGGTGAACGATGCGGCGAAAGCGTTTGTTTGCAACGGGTCACGGCAAATATCGCATGGCGTTTGCAGTCGGGCGTTTAATTTTTTCGAAGCCGTTTTTCGAAGCCGTTTTTCGAATAAGCGTTTCACGAGAAAGCGTTTTACAAGAAAGCGTTATGTGTAACGGGTTACGGCATTTCGCGTTTAGCGTTGCGGGCCGGCGTTGCGGGAGGGCGTTACATTTTTTAAAGCGTTTTCCCGCAACGGTCAGAAACGGGGTGTCGGGAAAAAGCGTTTCACGCGAAAGCGTTCGTTTTGAACTGTTTACGGCGGTTACGAGTTTAGTAAATGTTGCGGGGCGCTGTTTTAAATGTTTCTTGCGTAATTCTCAAGCGAATTATCCTCTACTGGAATCATTTCGCGCGGGTTTATTGCAGAAGTAGTTACAGATTTTTTTAAACGGTTTTTCTAAAATCCTCGAAACGGTTGCAACCGTTTCCTAACTTAAACGCTTTCATAAAAACGGTTTTACGTTTTTTTACTCACCTCTAGTAATAAATGCCGTATATTCGCGTATAATATCAGCCGGGGTATCTCGACTTGAAAGAAGAATGTAAAGTGATTTTTAGACTAGAAGAAAAAAAATAGTGTAATGATTGTAATGTACAGAAACGGCAGACCTACTAGTGATAAAAAAATATATATTCTCAAGCAAACACGGTTCCTTTTGATGCGATCTCTTTTCCTTTCGTGGGTGCGTACTTCATCGAGTGCAATCCATCTCTGAAGTACAAAGAAAGTGTTCATGAAATACAATATAATGAACCACCACCAGCTAATGTTAGTAACGTAGAAAAAAGGTTAAACTATTTATCGTAGTGAATTGTGGCTCATTAAACAAAACGTTCTAATTTTTACTATTCGCCTTTACTTAATCTGGCGAGGTAATTCAAACCCGAATGTTTACAAAAAAGCCAACAGATCTGTTTATGGCTCGTCTCAAGTAAGTAATAATAATAAAATGTCGCAGATAATCAATATTATCTTTCCAAAAAGGGCCCAAGCATTTTGGTAATATCAAATATGGCACCGGGAAAATAAAAATCTTCGATTGTTCAGTGCCACATTTTAGGTGATATCGGAATACGCAAGTGCTTATTATTGTTTCGATTTTTAGATCATTCTGGAAGATTCCTTTTTCAATCCATACATGCAGTCATAAAGTGTATTATTTGGGGAGATTTAATATTTGAGCATTTTGTCAGTTTAGTATGCGAAAAATTGTCTTAACGCGAACATTGACAAGCGTCGTTCCTCGTTCAGTTTTATAATTTTTTGTTATTATTATATCAATACTATTTTACCCACTTCTATGATGTCGCATAAACGCAGAAAGGTTAGTGTTCTATGGACACATTTCGATACTGTTGGGGATGATTTGGCCTCGTGTAATATATGTAAGACGCGCATTTCATTTAAATCTACTGTGTCTAATTTGAAAATGCACCTAACGAGAAAACATCCCCTAGTACATTTAACTTTGTTCAATTCGGAAATCTCCCGTCGGCAAAATGTGATTCTTCCGCTGGCTAGAGTGGCTAGTCAAACTATAACCGAAAGTGATCGAACAAGTGTGAGTGTGAGTGCTTCTGAATTATCAGCTCAGCCAGTTGAAAAAACACAGATCATAGCCAGCACTTCAGGTTTTTCTCTTGGAAAAAGACACAGCAAAATATTATGTCTTTTATTCCAAAAAACATTAGTTCGCAGGAGAAAAAACAAATTGACGATTTGGTTATGGGCCTCTTTATAGAAGACCTTCAACCCTTCAGCATGGTTGAAGATAGTGGTTTCGTCAAATTGATGGCTGGTGTAATTCCATCATACACTTTACCCAGCAGAAAATATGTGTCAAATAATTTGTTGTCATTGCATTACGATAAATGTGTTATTAAAGTTGTAGACTTGTTAAAAACTGAGGCAACGAGTGTTTGTTTAACTAGAGATCTTTGGTCTTCTTCCACGACCGAGAGTTACATGGCTATAACGGTACACTTTTTTACGAACAATTTTTAACTTCAAACCGTTTTACTGGGTTGTGCCTCTTTTAGCGGGCCCCACACAAGTGTAGAGTTGGCTAAAGAATTAAAAAGGATCGTGAAAAAGTGGGAGTTAGGTGGAAAGGTGCTAGTTGTTGTGTCCGATAATGCATCTAACATCAAGGGTGCTATAAATGACATTCTCAAGTGGAAACACTTTGGCTGTTATGCACATAAAATTAACTTAATTGTTCAAGATGCGTTAAAAATTGTTTCAGATACAACCAATAAATTTAAAACAATCGTTATACATTTCAAAAAAAGTAACCTGTCTACTGAAAAATTATTAAAATATCAATTAAATTCGGGAGTTGTACAACCAAAGAAGTTACTGCAAGAAGTTCCGACACGATGGAATTCAACATATTATATGTTAAAACGCTTATCGGAGCTTCAAGAACCTGTACAATGTACGATAGCGGCAATTAACAAAAATCTACGGTGTCTTGCACCTGAAGATTGGAAACTGTGCAAGCAATTAATCGAGATTTTGGAACCGTTTGAGCAGGTTACGGAAAACATCAGCGGGGAAAAATACATGACTGGCAGTCTTGTTATTGTTTAAACATCGGGCCTATTGAAAGTTTGTGAAATTTTATCAAAAGAAATTATAGGTGCACAAGCAAAACAAGTCGTGGCAAAATTAATATTAGGAATAAATGATAGATTCAACGACATTGATCAAAATGAATCCTTAGCATTGTGCACATTATTGGATCCGAGATTCAAAGCGCGTGCATTTAAAATAACGTCAGCGGCTGAGAATGCTAAGATGAAAGCTATCGATTTAGTCGTTGAACTCTTAGATGCAGAAGCGGGAGAAGTTAAGATAATACCACAATGTGTTAATATTACCCCCACAAAACGTCGCGAACTATCAATTCTATTTGACTTTGATACCGATTGTGAACACCATAGCATCGCCAGTTCCTCGTATTCCAGAGCATCACGAGAAGTGATAATGTTTTTGGAAGAGCCCTTATTGCCACGACAAAATAACCCATTAGAATGGTGGAGACAAAATCAATATGTGTACCCCAATCTATCCAAAATATTCCGCAACAAATGCAACTTCTTGGCGACGTCAGTTCCATGTGAGCGAATGTTTTCAAAGACAGGATTAATTTTAAGTGACAGAAGAACAAGATAAAAATCTAAAAAAGTCGAGCAACTGATGTTCTTTAATATTAATAAATTTTGAATCTTTTAAAACTCAGAAAAATAGTTAACTTAAAATATTTAACCCAAAAATAAAGTGATGTAATAATAATATAAATGAATGCTGTAGTACTAATATTGAATCTCAGTTGGCCGTTATTATAATTGAAGTATATAATATTATCAGAGTGTGTGCTTACTTTTGTGGCCTTATTTGTGATTGAATTTATTTTAAATTATCGCTAAAGTTGACCCCAACCCCGTCCTCACATTTTGGTAAGTTCATATATATATTTTTAATAGGAAGCCATGAAGCCTATGATTTATAGTACCTAAACAACCTACATATATTACTTTTTATCATTCAACGCAATTATAACAGACGATAACTTTTATTTATTTTATATTTATGTATATGAAAAAAAAACGTTATTTTTAAACGGTTTCTAGAAACCGTTTATTTTGAGAAACCGAAACGGTTTCGGTTATTTTGAAAATGAAACTGAAACGCCCACCTCTAATAGAGTTATGGATAATAAGAGCAGTGCCAGGCGAGGGTTTTAACCACGTTTTGGAGATGGCAGCAACTGAAATGTCATGTTTATCAAGTAACTGTACAAGTTCAATTTTGTTGGAGAATAGACTTCTACTATTCCACTGAAGAATTTTGTTCAGTTTCGGATACATTGGGAAGACAAGAGAGTAGAGATTTAATATAATCGGCAGCGTTGGACGGTACACTATTGTTATTTGAAAGAAGAATAATTAAGAGGGTAATTAAATTTTGAATAAAAGAGGAATTTTCAATCATGACTTTAGGGAAAATATCGGTAGAGGGACATTTTTTTAAGGAATTCCCATTGGAACCTGAGATTTATTATTCCCATTCGGGTTAAGTAAAAGATCATCATGTTGTTTTTTATCAAAAGAAGGAATAAATTTAGGTTTGGATTTTATTGGTTTAAAAATCGTTTCCCTGTGGGAAGATGATAGCGGAGATTTAGGGGAAGAAAAATGAAAGAGAGAAGGGTTGGACGTTATCTCTGCAAAAGTTTTTTTTTGTAGGAGGGAATAATTGAGACGCATGAAAATAGGAAATGTTTTCTGAAGCCATTGATTGCTTGATATTTCTCTGTCTAGATAACTCTGGACAGGCCACACTAACAGCAGTATGGTTGCCATTACAATTGATGCAAATTGGGTTTTTTATTGTATTTTGGCATTGTTCAAAAGAGTGATCCTCACCGCAATGGAAGCAGCCAGGAGAGGAACGATAAATTGGTTTTGAGTGACCAAATCGGCAACAGTTGAAAAATTGGATTGTCGGGAATCTGTATACTTCAACGGGAAGAGCGTTATAATAAATAAATAAATACCCGGGATTGTAAAGTTTGACCTTTGAAAGTAATAACAACGGATTGAGAAGGTTTCCATATAGTGGTTCCAGTAGATGTATCCTTGAAATTCAAACGACGTACTTTTAAAACTTTAGGAGTTACTTGACAATCATTGAGAATCATTCTGGTTAAATTGAAAGAAGGAATGAAAGATTTGAATTTATTATTTGAAAGCGAACCTATTTTTTTAACGAAATCATTAGCTAATGTGGCCGATTTAAACTCTATGGATAGTTTGTATCGGCCTTCCGGTTTGATTGATCCATTTATAATACCAAGGTTATTGTGTCTGGAGCTAAAAATAAATTTACCGAAATTCAGGGGATGAATTATTTTTCCCTGTTCTGTCCTTTGGACATTGACAATGAAAGGGGCTGAAGCGTTAAGAGAATATGTTAATTCAATAGATTTTTCTTAAAGAGGAATGGCTTTATTATGAGTTTCATGAGAGATTGGGTCTTCTTTTGATTTAGAAAGAGATTTCATTTTGGGAGGTACATTAAGACAAAGCGAAGGTCGTCGCTTTCGGGAAGGAAGAGTTAATGAAGTCTGAGTATCGTCAGTATCGTAGTCGTCAGGAATATTAAATATGGACTGAGGGTCCGGTGGTCGGTTCTCATCCTCCTCCATATTTAGTAAAACAGAAAAAAAATTATTAATTAAAAATAAAAATTAAATAATATAAAGTCAATTAGATTGACTGTACACCCGACAATCGTAAATAAAATAATACAAACAAATAGTAAACAAAAATAGAATGTAACCATAATTCTTATCTGTGCCGAAGACAGGAAGTCACAAACACCGCGCTCGCTCGAAACAAGTACACAACTCTGCACACAACCTTCGCGGTCAGGACGGAACTCAATAATAATATTACTGAGCTTGTTTTAATTAAATTATAAAAACATTTAGATTCAGCAATTTTTTTAAACAGAGCCGACTGTAAAGTTTCACCACAGAAGGTAACACTTACCTGGTAGCATTTTCTGCTGCTTCACACATCTTTTTTCATTAGATGTCCTCTCCTCAGTTCCGTCTTTACCCTAAAGGCACGCGGGGTACGAGCCCAGGAGCCCCGGAACCAGGGCCAGAATTCTGCCTAGGCCTAGGCAGAATTAGGCTTACCAGAGTAGGCTTACCATACGTCCCGGTTTGACCGAGGTTGTCCTGGTTTCAGACACGGGTCCCGGAGTCCCGGCCAGTTTAGATTTGGTCCCGGTTTGCGCGATCACTGTCAATTTATCTATTCTGTGGCGCTGTGTCAGTGGCTGGCAACTCGAGCGAACAGCGGTACACGGCGCGGCCTGGTGGTGCGTGGCGTGGCAGCGTATGCAGCCACCCCTGCCCCCTGATCCACACGTTGCCGCTCTCAGTCTTTCAAGCGACAGTTTACGATTACCGCGTGCAGTGTAAATACGTTTAATTTATATTTTCAATGACAGAGCAACGCGTAATTCATTTACCATGGTTAGTTTACTTATTTGAACCCAAAAGATTTAAAATGCCGAAAAGAAATATCAAATTTACGGATGATCTGCAAAAAGACTACCCATTTATAAAAAAGCTTTGTGGTGAAGAAGCAGAGTGAAGTGCCAGCAATGTTTCTCAGAATTTTCTATTGCACACGGTGGGCAAGCGGATATTAAGGATCACTTGAAGTGTGCGAAACACAAGGCTGGCTGGTGTGACGGAGACTGCAAGCACTTCTTCTATTAAAACATTCTTTAAAAATGATGATCTAATTCAAGATGATTTAATTATTGCGGCCAAAGAGGCCACTTTTGCTTACCACGCAGTAATGCATAACATGAGCTGTAAAACTTCTGATTGTACATCTATTGATCTCATCTCAAAATTCTATATATATTATTTTTTAACGAATTAATTGTAAAACGACGCAGATTAATTAAATCAAATTTACATGAGCACGCTGGGATTTGAACCCACAACCTCCGAATTTGTAGTCGAGATTAAAAAAAAAAATTGGAACTTTCTTCGGTTTTTGTCGATTTTGAATCTGGATTGACTAATTTTTCGGGATAAATCATTTAATACTTTTTGAAGCAGATAAAATTTGCGTACAATTTGAAATCAAAATGGTTTCTGTATACCTAATAGTGTCTGGTACATAACGGTTTAAAATTTCGTAATATTTTGTCATTTCTAGCTATTTTTATAGTTTTTTTCATTGTTGACACCGAAGGAATAATTTTTATTGAAATATCGGCGATACCAAAGATTTATTAATATTAGTTAACGATGAATATCAAATACATTGAGCACGGTCAGTAACGCCAGTACTTATTATCGATATGATAGACTGTCTATAGTTAGTGATAAGATAGACAACATAATATACCACTAGAACCGTTATGCTATACGTTAAATATCCTATGTCACATTGGACATTACGTATATTATATTATGATTTTACTTCTAAAACAAAATTTGTCGCTATGCACTCCATTTTTTCTATTAAGTAAACCACCAACTTATTGGTGGTCCAACTCTGTAATATAATCATGTAAACCATTTTATTTTTATTATTATTATGTTAAGCATCTTCTTGTGACACTTTGGAAACATTACTGTGTAAATATATAACCATCTGAACGCAATATGTACACTCCGCTTCTCTACACAAGCATTGCTTAAAAGAGAAGTATAATATTGCCATGAATTAAATTGTACTAAATTTCAATAATTAAAAAAAGAGCATTAGGAAAAAAACATTTTTACAGCGTCCTTTATGTGATTTTCGCCAAAATGGCGCTATTAAAATCATCAAAATATTATTATTATCACGTACCCAATCATTATTCAATAGATACGAATACCAAAATATCGTTTAATATCTCGGAACGGTCAGAAAGCTAATATCTATGGACCCGGTATCGATATATCAGATGGCGGTATCATAACGTTACTAACATATTAGGTTATGGCCTAGTCTTCCAGTTTAGGTTTTAAAAAAAGTTGGATTAAATGTGAGCTTTGTACTTTCTTTGAACGCTCATAAATTGTTAATCAGTTGCGGATATGAATGTATTTTTGCACTTTGGTACAATGCACCTACAATAGTAACGAGACGCTGATATTCTACAATGTTTCCTTCAATTTAAAGCAGTTAAATTTGAGTATAAAGTTCTCGAAGTTTTGTATGGAATCCATACAATATCGATTACCGCCTATTGAACCGCTAATCCGACTACTCGTGTGTCGTCACACCCAACAAGCCATAGATTTCGTGTATTTTGGTGGGCTTTAAAAAATTGAAACTTTTACAATTATTTTAACCACGAAAACGAACTTTAAAAAAAATTAAATAAGCGTCAACATTAATAATAATAAAAAAAAAATAAAAATGGAGTCGAGTTCCTTATTGGTCCAACAAAGACATAATAAGATAGCATGAAGAGTTTTCTTAGTTTTTTTTATATTTAATAATTAACTTTGTTTCAACTTTTGACCAATTAATATAAAATTGAGGTATGTAGTCTAGAGGTGGGCATTTCAGTTTCTTTTTTTTTAAATTACCGAAGCCGTTTCGGTTTCTCAAAATAAACGGTTATTTGAAACAGTTTAAAAATAACGTACTGAAAAAAAATGGAGAAACGTTTATATATTTATAAAAATTGTTTATAACTATCATAAGTAGTTTTCCCAGAACAGCTCATCATATCCAGAGAATTTATTTTTTGACATTGCCTATCAGAATGCCCGTGTCCAATGGAATTTTTGTGTCCAACAAATTTTTGCTTTCCGATGGGCAATTCCTGCGCACTAAAAGTTAAAAACGAATTTTGACAGATTAACGGCCCTCTGCACATAATCAAGAAGGTACTGTTATACATTACCTAATATGTTTCTGTATCTGTTTGTATATAATTAGACAAACAAAAATTTGTAGACCGCCCTTGGGGTAATTTTTCATAAATACGGCGCTATACAAATCATCCAATTATTATTATTAAGTTAATAAAATATGGGGACGGGGTCGGGGTCGACTTCGGCAATAATATAAAATAAACAAATAATCGTATAAAAGTCAATATAAATAACGAAATGCGTTTTCAAATTACATACCCACAAGAGATTCAATACGATATACTCGTCTTACAAAATATTATACAATATTATCCCCAGTACTTTCAAAGTGCAACTGACTAAAAAGTAAAATAATAATAACCCTTTTTCAAGAGATAATAATAATTATTATTATTTTACTTGAGACGAGTCGGCGTTCTTGTAAACATCAGTTTTTAATTACCTAGCCACTCTAGCCAGCTTAAGTGAAGGCGAATTGTAAAAATAAGAACGCTCTGTTTCCTGAAACACAATTCAGTACGGTAAAAGCTTCATCCTTTTTTCTACGTTACTAAAATTAGCTGATGGACAGATATCAAGTTTGTAGTAAAAAATGTCGTGTATTTTGCGCGTCCCTAAAATTAAATTAAGAGCTGGATAAAATTTTTGCGTATATCGCTTTCGCGTCATGTATTCTCCTTAGGCGTCTTTCCTTTTAAGGTACTATATCGGTCCAACCCATCCAGTTCATCCCAAATATTTCGGGTTGGAAATTTGAAAATAATTATTATTTCCATATTTTAATTTTACAACAATGGATAAACACTGGCTTGTCTGGATACTTTACTAGATACGAGGTTTGTTCAAAAGAAAAGGTGAATTTTGAATTTTTTCGAAAAGTATTTATTTATTCATCAATATCCATTTTCTCCCCTTCAAAGTAATCCCCCTCAAATATAATGCACTTATGCCAGCGTTTCTTCCAATCCTCGAAGCACTTCTGGAATGCGCTTTTCGGTATGGCCATCGGCTCGTTCTTTGATTCTGACTTTATATCATCAAGTGTGGCAAAACGCTTTCCTTTCATTGGTCTCTTCAGTTTCGGGAATAGGAAAAAGTCGCAGGGAGCCAAATCTGGTGAATACGGTGGTTGAGGCATGATTACGGTGTTGTTTTGGCCAAATAATTACTGTGTGTGAGCTGGTGCATTACCGTGATGCAAAATCCATGATTTTTTTTTCTCGTATATGGAAGTGAGGCACGGAACTAGTAGAGGTAGGATAAAAGTAGACTAAATGCTGTAGAAATGAGATCTCTGAGGCGAATGTGTGGTGAAACTATGTCTGACCGAGTAAAAAAAATTTAAATTCACAAAGAATGCAAGGCAGATATGAGCGTAATGAGTTAGATTAAGAAAGGGAAGCTTTGACGGTTTGGGATGGCACGATCAAGTAATCCACAGTCGGGCCATGTCAAGAGTCAGAATAACAAGAGATTATGTATGGGAAGATCTATGAATATAAATGAAGCAAGGAGTGTGTGCCAAGACTGAGTTGTTTGGCGGTCTGTCCTCTCTGCCTACTCCTGCTGGGAAACGGTGTGATGGTTAGTTAGATTCCTACTTACCCGAATGAAGCTGAAAAAAAAACAGCAAGTATTCTTATTACAAAATTCTTCCTAGAAGTGTATTCCCGTGAAATTTTAGGGAAAAAGTAGCTCCCAAACCCTAAAATGTTGGGAACCCTTCAATCGTACCATTAACGGTTGCGGCGAAATCATTTATTTGCAACGGGTTACGGCGCGTCATCGCGTTCAGCATTTCGTTTTTTCGAAAGCGCTAATAAAAACGCGTTTCGCTTGAAAGCGTTATTAATCGTTTCGGTTTACGTTGCGTTCTGCGTTGCGGGCGGGCGTTACATTTTTTAAAACGGTTTACGATGAATCGAGTTCTGCGTTGCGGGCGGGCGTTACATTTATTAAAGCGTTTATTTAAACGCAACGGGTATGATGAATAAAGTGTTGCGGGGAGGTGTTTTAAATGCTCCGTGCGTAATTCTCAAGCGAATTGTGCTATACAGGAATCATTTCGCACGGGTTTATTGCGGACGTAGTTTTACGTTTTTTTTAAACGGTTTCGAAAAGACGGTTTTACGTTTTTTTACTCACCTATATGTACTGTTTTTTTGTTAACTGTGAAAGGAGAGCGTCTCCAAATTAAAGGTCCAGCGAACATTTGAACTGTGTTTTCACAAAAAAAATTGAATGACAAATTATTAATTGTTTTTGTGTTTAATTCGTATAATTCGATTTAATTTTTTTTTTTAATTTAATGTAAATCAAATTTAATAATGTTACTATTGAGTTCTGCATTCGTTCGATTTACATTAAACTTAAGAAAAATGATTGACAAAAACAACTTAACAGGACTGAACAGATTTTTGCAGCAGTTGTATCCCGCATATATCGAAACGATAATTTATTATCAAAGTCATATTAATTTGAGTGGAGGGATATGATGTTTTCTGCGAATAAAATGTTTTAAAAAAATATTATTTTAATGATGATGATGTAAGTGTAATAAGTACGATTAAGAAAGGGACGCTTAGATAGTAGTTTGGGCATGTAGATCGGATGAACGAAGAAAGGATCTGAGAAGAAAATATTACGCGAATGCGAATGGAAGAAGAAGCCAGGGAAACCCGAGGAAGACATGGCATGATCGAGCGAACCAAATACTTGAGTCGGGTCATGTCCAGAGTCAGAATAACAGAAGAGTATCTATGAGACGATGAAGGAATGTAAATGAAGCAAGGAGTGTATGCCAAGACCGAAATGTTTGACAGTCCGTTTTCTCTGCCTACTTCTGCGGTGAAACAGAGTGATGGTTAGTTTTTATGGTTCGTTTTTCTTATGGTCTTTATGGTTTGCAAACATTGAAATTGAAGGTTCTACTAAAACCGTTATATTTCGTAAATTACATTTTTTTGTATTAGATATTGGCTAATATAGGGTTCATTTGTTAGTTATTTGAGCTGCTTGCGCAATGTATCCCATGAGATAAAGCTATAAAAATACTATCTTGAGGAAGTTAGTTTTTTTTAATATGAATGGAACCGGGTCAGGTTGCAACCGAAGAGATAAAAATAATAGTTAATGTAGAAATATTTTATTATCATGAAACGATTATTACCTAAAGAACTCTTTAAAATTTATGGAATAATTACATTTTCATTAGAATTTTTTTCTTCAGTTTATTTTTACCCTCTATTTTCTCAAGGTAGGCATAGCTTTTCAGCCTATATGGACTACACGTCACTGCCAATATGTGACACTAATATTATGTTTTACGTGTTTCGATATATAACATAACAAAAATGTTTTCTTCAGGATATAATATTTTCTTTATGGTTTATCAGTTAAGTACTTGCCAGATAAATATATTTAACAGCCATAAATACATTTGCATAAACGAACGATCCTATTTCTGATTGGTTGTACAGATTTTAACCAGCCAATAGGATCGCAGATTTCCGTCCATATCCTCTGACGTTTCAAATCTCCGTGATGCTTCCTTTCCGCCATTTCTATCGGTAACACGTGTGGCGTTTTGTAAGCTTTTGCTGCAAAAAACAATAAAATATCAAAATGAGTGACGGCACAGCAACTATCCGTACGCGGAAATTCATGACCAACAGGTAGGAGTATTTTCTGTCGTCTAGTTTCACAAAATTTCCCAAAAAACCGCTTTTCCGAATGACAGCAATGTCAGTAACCATAACCTCATTTTTCGATAGTACCTGAATAGCTTTATACTTGTCTGTAAATGGTGAAACCTTATATGTTTTAATATGGGTATTAATATTGCCTTTCTAGGTGATTTATGAATAATGTCCGTTAAATGATTAATACTTACATGCTTTATTTTAGTGCCATATGTATTTTTTGTTCTCTACATAGTTTTAAAACGTGCCCGTGTTTTTATATTTTCGGCACCAATAACCTGAAATATTCATTTAACTTGTGTAACACTTCAGTATAAGCATCATGTTACTATAATAGTCCCGTTTTTGGTTTGCTTTTAACCTTTTTAGCTTCTAAACTGAATCTTTTTGGAATATTATGATGTGTGATTTTCCCTAAAAGTTAAACTTTTATAGTTTTTTTAAATAGCGTGCAGTTTTTTCTGTTCAGTGAAAATCACCGTGTTGAGTGATGCCATGACTTCAACTCTTCAGACGAGTTTATAAGCACGTCACATAAAATGGGCTATTTTTCATATAAATGTGATTTGTGTTAAAATAATTGTGAACTCTCGGAGTATATGTAAAAACCAAATTGTGTTTCCCACACTGACCTATAGTGTTGTGCATATTGTGCCCCGAATGTCGATGATACTGGCTGAAGTTTTAATATTTTTCTCAAGAAAAAGCTGTTGATTTTACTGAATCCTGTGAACAATCGAATCTGGTCAATTTAATTCAATTCAAGAATCGTCAGCATCCAAGTGCTTGTTATAAATCTGCCTCTAAGGTCTGCGTACACTAAACATCAAAAACGCGATGTATACTGATGTGAAAATATACTCCAATGCATTTAAATACCTTCCCACAAACTACCTTTCGACACCTGTCGGCGTCTAATGTGCCTTAAGTTATTACCCGTGTTAATGCTAAACACAAGGTCATTGCAAACCATTTGCCGTTAACAGCATCAAATGATGCGCAAATAAAATATATCTAGAGCTACACACATATATTTATGAAATCGTTTCAGTGCTGTCTGTGTTGGTTTTCTTATTAACTGGAATCAAAGTGAAAGTACTAAAATTATCGGCATTGAATTTAATGGTTTTTTAATACCAAAAATTCATCTTGTCGTAGTTTTGGAAGTGTTGTATACTCATACTATGATCTTTTCATTATATATCTAATGGTGATTCATTAGGGATTAAAGTGATTAGAACCTTTATAACCGTCGGCACCCTTGAGGTGATTTTTCACAAATACAAGTGCTGTGCAAATTATCCAATTATTATCATTATGGAATTTGATAACTTCAGTATAATTAGTTTTTCATCAAGTTTAATTTCGGTACATATTTGGTATGATTCACTTCTCCAATCGAAATGTGTGGGGTTGGTGCGAAATTATAGATGACTGTCCATGTGTATATGACAGGGTAGTCCGCCAATCAGGTTTATCGCTGATTCTTAACCACAAAGTTCTTACCACGTCATTGACCAATTTAATTCTGTTTAGTTCTCTAGCAGCTCTTGAATGAAACATGACATACAGTTAACCTTTTTTTATCCGGTCATAACTTATACTTGATATATATCAGAAAATTACTCTTTTGAACCCCACTCCCTGAAATAACTGTAATAGAATGTCTAATTCAATGAGTATCTGTATTGTATCTGATGATTTTTTTTTTCTATTCCAGACTTCTTGCCCGCAAGCAGATGGTCTGCGATGTGCTCCACCCTGGCAAGCCCACCGTCAGCAAGACCGAGATCCGCGAGAAGCTCGCCAAGATGTACAAGATCACCCCCGATGTAGTCTTCGTGTTCGGATTCCGCACCAAGTTCGGAGGTGGCAAGTCCACCGGATTCGCACTCATCTACGACACCCTCGACAATGCCAAGAAGTTCGAACCCAAACACAGGCTGGCCAGGCACGGACTCTACGAGAAGGTGCGCCCGACTCGCAAGCAGCGCAAGGAGAGGAAGAACAGGATGAAGAAGGTGCGCGGAACCAAGAAGACAAAGGTTGGAGCCGCCGCCAAGAAGTAAACTTCTTTTATCTTATAGTTACTCTTCAATCTTCGTTTATAAGGATGGATGCTCGCTGACATTTCGTGTTATTCTTATAATAAAAGACTAATCTAAGCGATGCCATGTTTTATTTACATTATCAAAATATGCTCCTAAATGAGGTTTAAAGTGTGCAATTATTCTGACACATGGTGCCAATCAATCATGCTAATACTTTTGTCACCATTTTAATTTGTATTTTGAATTATCTCTTGCACAACTTTCACTGATGAAATAGTCATTTTTTTAGTATCCAGAATTGCTGATGTGTAGTATGTAAATACAAAAAAGTGTAGTGGCAAGATAAAGAATAATTCAAATTTGCAACTACTTTTTAAAACTATTTATATGTATTAAGGAGTTGTGTTCACTAAATTAGTGTAAGATTTATTAATTCAAATTTACCCCATTTCTCAAAAACTGTATACACACACATTAGTGATATTACCCATGCTCGTTAAATTGTGAATTTAACAGTTAACGAAGCCAATTTGGCAAACAAAATATCAGTTTTCATTTGGGGTTACTATTCCTCTAATTTATTTATTTATCACTGCCCGAGTTCATAACTTTTTTGTCTTATTTTTTGGGGGTGTTAATTGATATTTCAAAACTCCATAGCTCGCGGAAATGAGAGGGCGAACTGAAAATAGTCAGGTTGACCTAGAAATCCCAAGCAGAGAAAGCTCTGTAAAGTTCATAACACCAGACTGCTTTAGAACATAGATTTTTCTTGTTGACATCTGAGTTTTGCCATCTTCAAATACCGCGCCAAGATATTTTGCTTTATGGTTGAGATGCTATCAAAATTTATACTTCAATTTGTGTAAGGAGGGATTATTATTTTTTTATATGGTGGGATTACCCTTCATATTTATGGGTGAATTATAAACATTGAGGATGAGAAAGGGTATGGAAGGAGTATAAAGTCCCGCCTACCTGGTGGTGAATCTGATGACACTGGCTGTTTCACACAGACTTTCCGTTCGGTGAATGGAATGGCTGTGGACACACTTATTGTTTAATATTTCGGAAAACTGGTTTGTCGAGCACCCCCGACGTGTCAAAAGATTCAACACTTATGTGGCTGGTTTGTTTGGTAGGAAAAATAAAAAGTAAGGAATTGGGCTGAGCTATTGAACACAAGGACAAGTCGTAGAAGCAACTCATTCTCACATGGCGAATGTTAACCGTGTACTTTGGGCATTTGAGTGTTTCCTAACTGTGCAACCGGTGTGCCTATTCAAATTGTTCTGCTTAGCATTTGGCCGACATTTAAATGTAATACTTCATTCTCATTAGAATTCATCCCACCAATTAAAAGGGACATGAGAAGCGACTGAGCCACTTCCTAGATGCGTGATGTATGGGGGATATTGGTTGAATAGCAAATAGGTGATAATAAAACTCATAAAATCAGTCTTAAAATAAATTAATATTTTCAGATTTCAAAGTTATAATAATATACATACAGAGATGAGTAAGTAAAATATTTGACAAATAATATTATTTATTAATAAAATAAACACATGTGCATAAAGAAACGTCCATCAGATCACAGATTATATTATAATGTCTTCAGTAAAGGTTGCATTCCTCTTGGGCAATTTACCAAGTACGCTCACAGAGGAGATCTCAAACACAAACTAAATGTCGCCATTTCTTCCTAATAAATAATACAAAAAATAAATAACGCATGGTAGAATAACTGATACAGAATACTTAGAAGGGTCATCAATGAAAAAATAATAATAAAATTACCACCAAAATCGGTGCGGCGACCTGTTGTAGCATTAACACAAATACCAAATCAAAAGTGCTTGTAATATTTTTATTACCATAAACAGTATGTTCTTACAAATTACCAGAAATGTTATTGGAATATACAAGTATATGAGGCACATGCATGGTCTATCATGATTCTAAAACTATCACTAAAATAGTAACTGCATTAATAGTTTATGAATATTCAAGAGAAGTTTCTTATTGCTTGTCCTCTTTGTACTACTGCAGAGGTCGGCCGAGAAGATTAAATTAACGTATTATCAATTTGCCAACATTGTTAGGTTAGGTTTTGCTGTATATATTTATCCTTTTACACCAGCAATATTTGTTAAGTGACATTTTATAAAATGTTCACGACTCCGCACAAGTAGAAATTTCAATTTTTTCTGTTGCTTCTACATAGCAAATACATATTACCCAAAGATAGCGATAATCTACGATTTAAACTATGTTTTGAAAGTCAGAGCAGTTAAGAAGCATGCAGAAGTGTGTATATCTCCGGTGCAAGCTTTTTCCGGCCTTACGTCGACAATGTGAACATTTCATATCAGGGATAACTAAATATTAATGATTGTTCGTATGTCAACCATTCTATTTTAATAAGCATTAAAACTTCAAAATGATTTTCTTTTTCTAATAATGGTTCGATACTGCGCTTTTCATGTCCATGCACTAGAAGTAAATAAACCCAAATTAATACTATGAAATATCTAAGCAAATTAATGTGATGATATTTATTATTCGTGTGACACATTTACTTTAGGAACAGATGCAAAGGCATTTCATTAAAATACATACATTGAGATTTGGATTCGTATTTCTCATTTTTTTATTGGGTATAAATAAGCACTTGATGATTTAACATTCACCCAATGTGGAAAAAAATTTAAACAAGATCGGCGGCCATCTTGCCTGTCAGTGTCTAGGCATTTATATAGGAAAGTGTATAAATGGCATTGAATTTATTTTTTCTTTCAAAAACTGTTGTTTCTATTTACCAATTTACCAAACAATGGTACGGATGATTATTGTCTACAATATTTTCCAACAGAAAGAAAAATTAATGTTTTTAAAAATGTCACAACATATATTACTGATCCAACGACGTTATTCTAATTAATATTTTTGTTTTACAAGCACAATATATTTCTAATTCCAGTATGAGATTTGCTGCTAGTCAATGTTTCCTTTATTGATGTCGTATACGAAATAGAAATAGCACATGCAAACCATTCAGGAAGGAATATTCTCTGGCTACGGGGTGCGCAAAGGTCTGCCGAATAGTCGGTAAACAGATGTGTGTGCAAACAATAGTTAAAGAATCATCCTTCATGAATGCAATTGTGCCCGATATCGTTAATAAGAGGTTTATAAGGCCAATACACAAGAATATAAGACATATAGAAGCAAAAGCGACAGTACCAGACAATTAAAAAATATATTAAATTGAAAAATTGCTGGTACACCAAAAAAACATTTTTATTGAAATCTGTTTATGGTAACTTGATGCAACAATGTTTAACCCCTTGAAGCATAGTGGTATAAAAAATAACCCATCTTTTGCTGCATGGTGATGGGATGTAATTTATAACACTTCGAAAAATTAAAACCACTTAAAAAACACAGCGGTTTAAATTGTGTCCCGCCCACTCCGACGGCTTACTATTTCGGCCAATAGATGGTACATACGTACTTTTCGAAGTTTTCGAAATTCTGTGCAACACAAGCATTTTTTTGTTTCAAATCTTGTGCCTCAGAGGGTTAAATGATAAAACATAGCCAGTTGCTTGAATTTGTACTTATCAATTTTTGCACAACACAATTAATTTTCTAAACTTTTTATATAATTATTCACTTATGTTTTTGTTACGAGCTTTGTGATACTGCCAAAATGTTAATTCCTACATTCTGATAGGTTGATTTGAAAACTACCAGTTTTATAACATTGAAGACATTACCGGATTTGTTTTAAGTCTAATTTTATAAAGCCTGAAATAATAGATTTTTTAAGACCAAAAATGTCGTCAGATTGATCTCCTTTGTTTTAACAATTTTAGAATTTTGCGTGGTACTGCCGTCTTCCGCTCTATACGCCTCGTAACAGATGTAGTTGACAAAAATTCTGAAAAATCATTGCCTAATAAATGTCTACGTTAATTAACATCCGTCATTAAAGTTACAAATCTTACATTCGAAATTGAATAATGTTAATGGTAAATTTGATTGTAATTCTATCTATATTCAAAATATGATTAAACTCTACACAAAACATTAGGAATAATTAATTTTTTGCCAACCGACTAATATTATTAGATGGTTAATTCGATGAAGTGCTAAACTATCTATTTGAAATATCTATGACAATTGAGCAGTAAGTATTAGGGTATTAAACAAGTATTGAGGAGATTTATATTAAAAGGCGTGAGAAGAGATTTATTATTTGTAATAATTCTAGATATTGCCAAAATTCAAACGTTAATTTCTTTTCCTGCTGCTTTTTGATGCACTCACTATATTCCTAGATTCTAAAGCTATGTAATCTTACCTAAAGAGTAGAGTTTCACTTTCTAACTAGTTCTAGTAGGCTTCTTACAGTTACATAATTCACATACAACCTGAATTCGGACCCTCTTAAGGCAACAAATCGTCACACCTGGAACTTCGCATTATTTACACACTTTACTATTAATTTTTGATATAAGGTTATAATTTTTATTTTTTTATTTTAACAGCCAATTAAAGCAAATATTTCATATTTCAAAAATCTTTTGTAATATAATAATATAATACTAGTGTCCGGGGTGAAGTGCATTAGTTTTGGAAGGTACATGATACTTGGAGCAAAACGAAAACTAATTTATAGCAGTTTGTTAATCTTTTTAACTTACAAAAAATTAGTAGAAACCAGAATGTGTGATAAGCAATGAACAGACACAAGATGAGTAGAAGGAGAAACTGACTTATCATGGCCGCTAGGTATATTTATTACCTCGATGAATCCATTCACTATTCAGTGTTGTCACATGTGAAAATTAATAGTTAGCGAAGGAATAGCTACAATTTTTTTTATACAAAAATTTTGCTTTTTGTGTACTTACAGATGCATTTTGTTATATTTACGTTTGAAAAAAATTACAGAATTTTGCAAAATTTTATAATACAAGTATCTTCTTTTGCTCTATCTTCCACGTACCATCGCCTCCCAAAGATACCCCTCACCCCAAGGAAACCTTGTATGTATACACATCCCTAGAAAGGCATATCTCATATTTTGGGTGAATTATTTTGAATAACATTTTTCTACCAAATCACATTACAATATTTTAATTATAATTTATTAACACCCCATCATTATAATTTTAAAGTTTATATTATATTTGAAAGTGTTTTACAAATACAAAATAAAAATCAACCAGTCTGCCTTTCTAGGGACAAAACGAGTGTTGGAATTATACCTTTAAAATATTCGCAAAGCTGAGCGACTATCTATCTCATCTTATTACCATTTTACAACTTTAACATAACGGCAAGATACGTTTCTGTAGTCAAACCAGTCAAAATTTTAACATTTTTAGTTTTGATCCATAACCCTTACAACCTTAGGTACTTATATCCATTCGAGTGACATTACATGTAATATATTAATAGCATTTTCTACTTAAATGTTATGAAGTGGCTGAGACAAATCCAAGCAGTCAACAGTTTATTTAAAATATCTACCTAAATACGTATATACTATAATGTATAAACTCAACTTGGAAATACCGCGACTCTTATTATTGAGTGCATATTTGGCGGAGCAAATGCAAAGCTTCAAGCGGACTAAGAGTTTCTGCCCAAAACTGTGCATTGCAACTCAACCCTGACAATATCTCAACAAACAAACTAACTCAAAAGGGATTAAATAATTCCGAGATAATAAAACATTTACTAAACATTAAAAGTATTTATATAATGGTTAAATCCGTAGTAAAAAAAATATATATATTGCCGTGTATTTTTATATACTGTTTCAACATGTCCTATGTATCAAAAACTTTAAAATAAAAAAAAAATTATTATGTAAAACGGATTATTTTTTGTTTGATAAAAGAATTATTTTTATAAAAAAAATAGTAAATCAGGTATAAAACATGCATTCAAATATGAATACTTTAACGTGGGAAGCGATTTAGTTAATTGTGGAAGATCTTCTCGGATAGAAGTTGTATTCGTGGTGCCTTTGAAGCAATATTTTTTTTTAAATTGTATAAATTATATATTATTTGAAAGATGTACCCAGTGAATACAGAAAAACTCTTGCCACAATGGAAAACACTAAACACGATTAACTGAAAGATTAATTATAATAAATTTATCTGACAAACACAATTATTGTCTATAGATAGGTCTTAATATTAAAATAGCATATGGAGAAGTGTCCAGCAGAATGTTACATAACAACTATGTAGTAATTGTATAAATATAATCATCTTGGTCAGAAAAGGGACCTTGTTTAGTATTTGGGGATTTGAGGCAATCTACTTGCCTTGGAATACATCAGACAAGGAACTATTTTAAACATCAAAACTATCAACAAAAAACATTCAGCGGACATTCACAGATTATCCTAATTCTTGTTGTAAATAATATATTATCCTCTCGTTGAGAGAGAAAGCGTAATAGCATTACGGTGGAAAGGAAACTCTAAGTTAATATCTACAAGTACGTGCAGAATGAAATCCTACTTGTTATCACAATATTTGCTTTAGAATCCGATCTGTTTTCTCAAAGTAAACCTAAGAGTGCCTAAATCAACGCTAAAAATACGCGAATACAGATTATTGTTTATAATGAATAATAATTGTACGTCTGTCTTCACTTAATCAATAATTCAACGTCATCATCATTTGTAACAAGTTGCTAAGTGTGGCTACGTATACGTACATAGCAAGTTGTGAAATCTTTGCGAACGGATTTCCCTAAATCTAACAACCCACGGGTGAGTTAAATAAAAAATACTCTTTAAAGCACCCACAGAAAGCAACTCCGGGGAGGTACTTCACAACAAGTTTAGTAAAAAGGCAAATACTCATTTTCGTGAGTCTCTCTTCACACAAATATTCGATTATTCTTTTCGTTCTTGCATATCCCGTTGGCGGTAACCATCCCGGCGTGCTCCTCGATGCTGGAGGTGGAGGCCGACGCTGTTTCCTTTCTGCGGAGGCTTCGGTATTTGCGGAACCTCTTGTTGATGGGCAGCACGAGAAGCAAGAGGCCGGAGAAGAAGATGAAGAAGCCCGCGATGTAGAAGGACAGCTCGTATGTGCCTGTCACATCGTATAACCAGCCTGAAAGTGGAAACAAACAAATTCATATTCATTTCCATCCTCAGTTACTATACAAATATAAATATGCGTAGTTGTAAAGATTTTATTTCAATTCACTGAGCTAATTGTAACACAGAATGCATTTTGTACCTAAATCTGTAGAGAACTGTTATGTGGTCCCAGAAAAATGAGATAGGAATGTGTGAATGTATAGTGATAATAAATGAACAGTTATTTATTTTATTTAGAATAATTAGTAGCTTAGCAAAAAAAAAAAAAACACTTTTGTGTATCAAGTACTCAATGAAAACATTAAAGGATCATAGTTCAGAATGGAAACGACGTTGCACACTGAAAATAGTCATGTACTGTAAAAATTCTGATTATGCTTTTAGTAACAAAATATGTACACACTGACACTCTTATAATCTATGGCCTGAGTGCTTACGGAGACTATGTAGTTAGATCTGGATAATCGAGGTTGGGTTAGCCCGCTGAAGATAAATGGGTTACGCACCTGCTAACGGAGGACCAACCAGATTGGCCACCCCCTGCACCAGCAGCAACAGACCGTACGCACTGGTGAAGTTCTCCAGCGTGATGAGCTCCACGAGGATGATGCTGGTCAGCGAGTAGTTGGCGGCGATGAAGAGCCCAAAGGCCCCCGAGGCGGCACAGAGGGCAGGGTACGAGGTGAGCAGCGGCACCACAGCCGTCACACACCCGCACAGCAACATGCAGCACGCGTATACGCACCCTGCATCCACCCACTGCCAATCGCCGGCCCAGCCCAGCAGGATCTGGAACGGAAGTGTAATGGTGGCATTGTACTAGCATTATGGCTCAAAATCGAAAATTAGCCAGCAATTTATTATTTCTTGTATTTTTTCGGCATTCACTATATAGCAATTTCTAGACATTTTGTTTGGAAGTTTTATCTACCCTCACCTAATGGTGACTAATTTTGTTTCTGTATTTGTTTAATTTAAGTTAGTTTTAAGAATGCTAGTGAATGGCATGGTTGTGTCGAAACCGGTAGCGAATTTAATAAATCAAAAATAGCAACATTAGTACATAGTAAATAAAACTTCCAAAGAAAAAGCAATTTATTAACTTACTTGTAAGACCCTGTTAGCCCGCTCTCTCACGGCCCGGTAAGGAACGAACATTTCACGCGCTGCTGCAGACACTGCGCAGAAAACTAAAGTTAGCTAAAGTAAGGTAACGGTTTGCAGCGGAGTCCATTGTGGAACTTTTCTGCGCAGTGTCTACAGCAATGAGTGAAATGTTCGTTTCTCACCAATTCGTCAGAGAGCGGGCGAAGAATGATTGAAAAAATTTCAAGGAAAAACAAATTTTAATAAAAATTTCTTCAGAAAGTCAAAAATACAAAATAACTAACTAGCTAACCATCACGCCGTTTTTCTCCGCGGGGGTAGGCAGAGATGACGGACCGCCAAACAACTCAATCTTGGCATATACTTCTTGCTTATTCACATTCATACATCGTCTATGCAAAATAATTTATTTCAAATATAATTATTAAGTTTAGCCATAAAAAAATCTTCCATCTATAGTGAAGAAAAAATATATTCATAACATTTCAATTCATAGCAGTCTTATTGTAATAATAATAAATAAAAATATATTCATAACATTTCAATTCATAGCAGTCTTATTGTAATAATAATAAATAAAAATATATTCATAACATTTCAATTCATAGCAGTCTTATTCTAATAATAATAAATAAAAATATATTTATATATTTACCTCCCCGACCATGTTAACAATGCCCACAACAGATATCAAGATGGATGCTTCTTTCTCCGTATAGCCCAGCTCCACCGCATTGTCGGTAATGTACATGTAGGGCACATCGTACCAGGTGTACAGGAGGAAGTTGGAGATGGCAAACAGCAGGAACTTGGAGTTCCCAAAGTGGTAGAAGTCCATCATGTCCACCACTAGGTCCCAGAACTCCCATAGGCCAGCGTACCACTGGAGCTTCTCTTTCGCAATCGTTGTCATGGAATTACGATAGATGTTCGGACAGGAAGAGGCACGAAGTCTGTAGCGGTTGATGTTGAGCATTGCTCCTCGATACGTTAAGGAGTGCCGGTGAATCCTCAAGTCCTTGAGGAAGGCGGTGGGCGGCCTGCTAGGGACCGGATTGGAGCGAGTCAGACTGTTATTCGGCAGCTCCTGCTGGGTGGGGACTAACCCTAGAGGACTGACACCATGTCTTCCAGTGCACCCCATTTCGTTAACTCTCCCGCTGTCGCTAAAACTCCGGGAAGAGATGAGCATGCTCGGGTAATTTTGCATCAATACATTGTACACATTTTTTCTGGAAGCCAAGAGTTCTAAAACTTCAACAGGAACATTTTCGCCGTTATTCACGTACGTTGGAAGATTGACTAAAGAACTGCACTGTCTAGCAGTGTTATCAGCGTTGTCTCCTGCAGCCGCTGTGTTGGCCAGTAGAGCTGGTTGCCCGTTTGTGCCCACAGTGTTGGTACTCTTACTGTCAGAGAAAGAGTCCGCAGAAGAGCCGTATCTTTTGAGACGCTTCTGTTCACGGGAGCGCTTTCGATCTTGCGCCTTTGCTTTAGCCATGACAGCAGTCCACGCCAAATCCCTCATCAAAGCTCCGCAAACAGATATGTTTAGGAATAATCCCGCTAGGATCAGAGTTGTTCCCCTCCACCCATATTCATCGAGCATTACTTGAGTGAGGGGTGCGAAGATGAATGTACCTATACCGCTACCGCATACCGATAGACCGGTTGCCAGAGATCTCTTCTTCTCGAAGTAATACGCTACGATAACAACAGCCGCTACGTAGCACAAACTAAGACCAAACCCAGATACAATACCGAATGTGAAAAATAAACTCTCCATATTGGTGGTAAATGCGGAAGCTATGAATCCAATACTTGCGATTATAGACCCACAAATACACATCTTCCGACACCCATAGCGATCCGTCAGGAAGCTGGCTATAGGCCCCGACAAAAGCGGCATCGCCATGAACAAGCTTCCTATCCAGGCAGTTTTCGCCTTTCCTTCGCCGAAATACTCCAAAAAGTGGACGTACATAACTCCAAAACTAAGAGTGATTCCGTCGGCGATAAGGTTGACCATGAAGGTGGCAAAAACCACCACCCAGCCCCAGCCGCCATCAGGGGGCCGAGCCTCCGTGAGCCCCACACAAGCATCCTCGGAGCTCGAGCTACTACCGGAGTCTGTAAGGCTGCAGGCCGGGCTCGTGCAGGAGCCCCCCGGGCCTGCGCCGGTGGTCACGGAACCGTTCAGGCAGCCGCTGTTAAACTGGACGTGCAGGACCGGCCGGTCCCCTTCCACAGAATCGGATTTGACGATACCTCGTCCTTTCGACTGTACGGAGTCGGACTTGAATAAGATCTTTCTACTTCCATTCCTGTAACTCTTTTCCGAAGGGGACTTGACGATGCCTTTAGGCCGTTGGGATTTGGTCTCCCCATTCAGCAGAGATGACTCTGCAGTATTCGCGGTGAGGTCTTCGTCGGGGTCTTGCTCCTTGATGCTGCGCATGTACGCGGGCGTAGCGTCGTTGCACTCTTTGAGCGGCAGGTGCAGGCGCGCTCGGCGCTCCTGCAGGCCGCGACACCGGGAAGTCTCGGGTTCGTCCGCCGGGGGCGCGCATGCCGGCTCGCTCACGGCCTGGCCCCCGCACGGCGCACTAGCACTGACACTGGTCGCGGCACTAACACTAGCGTCCCGTCGCACTGCGGCCGGGCTGATGTGATCCATTCCGACAGATCGCGGCGGAACTGCCTGCGCAGCGCGTGCAGCAGGCGCGGGGCGGGTGCGGGGCGGGGCGCGGGGGGCGCCCTGCGGGGCTCAGCGGACGAGCGGCGGTGCCTCCCGGCTGCCATGCGCGCCACTACCCCACAACGCTCCAACCTGGACAAACAAACAAATATCATTAGATCAAACATTCAAATTACATACGGATAAACTCATCATAATGCCCGCTCCATTACTAGAGGGTAATGGCCTAGAGGTACTGGAAATCGGCTAACGCAGCCACTACAAAATCAATAATTCAAGCAACAACTGCGCGATACGAGAGTGAAGAGGTAGCATTCGCGCTCTATTTCGATCACTGAATGTTTGCTAGAGCAATCATAAAACATTGTCAGAACCAAAGCGTTCCAAAACAATTTAATTCATATTTCAGAAAAAAAATCAACTCTAACTTGACAGTTCGTAATGCATCATTTTCCTTCCAAATTCACCTAACAAGCATTAGATATGCATAGATCGAATAGTTAGAAGTTAGTTAATAAATTCGTAAGTACCAAGTACAGCCAGTAGAACAGAACCAAAAAGTTACGAATCAATCCAATGTAGGTTACGAATCAATTTTTCGTTTTCTAATTTATCCTACGCAGGTTATGTTGCATTAGAAACAAAGCTGGGCTATTTATTTTATCAGAAGATTGTTCAATTGCTGGTTAAAGCGATTCGAAAAAAAAACACTAAATGTTCAATGTTGTGTCTGTATTAATTTTTAATTAGAAATAGGTCCCGCTTTCTGGTAGACTCGAGATAAAGTTTTGCTACAAATCAAACTCAAAATGAAAATGCCTAGATACATTATCTTGAATGCCTACTCGTAAATCAATGACACGTGTAGGTTAATCGCGTCTTGTCCAGAATATTTACAACGCAAAAACATCCCAAATACAGAATACTTTTGACCTTTAGCTCCGCGGTGCTGAAATTCCCAGAAAACATCAGTAAACAAACAAGCATCCTACAGTCAGGTCCGGATTCCCCGCACGGCGCGGTATAGTACAAGCCCCCACAGAGCAAATAATATACAGAGATGCCCTAACAAACGAGGGGAAGAAAAAAAAAATAAGAGGGGGCTAGGCGTGCCGTCAATTTAAGAAAAACAGCAAGTAAGTAAAAGGGTTCGTATTGTTTACAAAAACCGAATATTTCGTTAGAGTACTTAATTTGACTACCTTAAAAATGTTTTATAATTTGCTTAGAGCAGTCAAAACCACGCGAAGGAAACGTGGACGGCGGTGAACTAGGCTGGTGCCAAAATAGGTGTCACGTGACCTTCGCCTCCAGCCGTTGAAATGGTACGTTATATTTGTTCTCAAGTCAGTGGGGGCACCCAAATTTGTAGGGGTGTGAAATTTTTTTGGAAAAATCGAAGACAAAACTGTACAACGAAATCCACATTAGATGGCCTTCGGGCTCTTAAAAAGTTGGGGTTCCAGAGGTCGACGAAAACAGGAAGACTTTTATATTATGTACTTTAAGTATATTATTAACAATATCATTTGCATAAGGCACCCGAACAAATGTGTGTTATTGAAAAATAATATATATGACGGTGCTACCTTTTTAACACATAAATATCACGTGATTTGGAAAAAAATATATACCTAACAACATTGGACGACAACAAGGTCAATTAAATTCACCAGCTCTTTATAGTATGTCACAAAATATATACCTAACAACATTGGACGACAACAAGGTCAATTAAATTCACCAGCTCTTTATAGTATGTCACAAAATATATATCTAACAACATTGGATGACAACAAGATCAATTAAATTCACCAGCTCTTTATAGTATGTCACAAAATATATACCTAACAACATTGGACGACAACAAGGTCAATTAAATTCACCAGCTCTTTATAGTATGTCACAAAATATATACCTAACAACATTGGACGACAACAAGGTCAATTAAATTCACCAGCTCTTTATAGTATGTCACAAAATGCACAGCTTATGGAACGGAGAAGTTTTTTTTATCAAACACAGCTATTTTTTTCTTTTCATTTAACTACTAGGGCAGACCCGTGAAATATCGTGAGATATATTATAATAAATTTAAAGTAAAATAAAAATAAAAAAGAAATTATTGCAGAAAATAATATTAACATAACCTAAATGAAACACGAAAACGGAAAAAACGACAGAAAATAAAAAGATTTCAGTCGCATCTGGGACTCGAATCCAGGTCCTCTGCCTATCCGGGGCAACCCGCTTAACCAATATTACATATTAAAATGAGGTTTTTAAATCTCAATAAAAATAATTAATAATTAAAAATAAAAAGTATTTTTAAAAAAAGTATCTAAATAAATAAATAAACTTGCTACAGCCGCAACAATCGAGAATCAAACCCAGATCAACTGCTTGGAAGGCAATCGTGCTAACCATTACCCCACCAACTATTTTAAGAACTGCGGCATAAATTCATTATATGTACTGAAAAAAAAGAATAGTTTAATTCGAATGACCTACAGTTGTAGTGTTTATAATTAACTAGCTGATGTGTACCCGGCCTTGCTCGGGATTTTTGTTTTTGGAATAAAGTAATCTTGCATGTCATCAGGGTGCCATAATTGATTTGACAGCGAAAGTAACTATCTCAAAATAAAGAAACAGTCATTTGAATATTCTATTTCATTCCAAACGTTTATTTTTTTCAAAACATATCTAAATCGTAAAGTTCTTAAGTAGGTACATACTCGTGTTTTCCATTTTGAAAACATTCTACCCAAAAAAACTATCTTCTTTTGAATATGCAATCTGTGGCTACCAGAGTGTTATATCTATGGGCTAACCTAAATAAAACATGGCGGGTTCAGTGTTTTTCAAACTAATTTAAAAACGTTATAGCAACAGTTTTACATAATGGATTTCACTCAAACTACTCTCTAAACCTATTTTCATCGAAACCGGTTGAGTAATTTTCGAGAAAATCGAGAACACGGACAGACAGACAAACATTCATTTATATATATAGAGATTTACATACATATATTATATATGTAACTAATAAGAGATGTAAGCACCCGTTGACAAGCCTATTCAAGAGGACACTCAGCATCGAACTGGTGAAAGACGATCATTCAGAAACGAAACGTAGCTTAAAATGACTTTATCCATGTTTAGTTTTTAATCAGATATAAATACTAATGTACTTCCCAACCTTCCTCATCCAATCTCCTTTCCCTCCCCACCTCTTTCTATCTCACAAAATACCCCAAATTGAGAAAGTCACACTAGCTCCGGACAGTTCCCTTCGCAGGGACTCGGGACTCGTGTGTGGTAAACAAACGTTTTTGAAACTTTTTCTTAAAATCTGTAACTTTATTTTGGGTTCGGCCCTGCCCACAGTACAGAGCCCTTAGGCTTCGAGTAATATTTCTAATAAGAGACCCACAGTAACCAACCAAGACCCTTTCCGCTAAAGCCAACGGAGTGGAAATACTATCTATATTACATTATGAACGACCACGACCCGTGGGAGTTTGGCCTGTTGGTGGTTGGTAAGTTGGTAGGTTGGTACCCTCGGCAGTTGGCACGTGTGGAAATCATTTCCAAGAATCCAATCATTTAATGTCAAACTGAATTTCCTTATTCGTGGCAACGTAACAGGTACAAACGGGCAACGGATTCTACTTTTGATTTTGCAATATCAAAGGACAATGGGCAGGATATATTCATTGGAGGATGAATAACTGAAGAGAGATTTTAATCATTCGACGATATTCAATTCAGAGGTGTGATGGGATCGACGTTTTTTGGAATACGTTACAATATACTTAAAAATATTATAAATAAAACGGGTGGCATCCAGATATTGGTGCATAGAAAACATATTACTCTTTTTAATCATTTAAGATAATATTAACAACTCTCAAAATGAAACATGAAAACGAAAAGACACAAAAGAAAAAGATAAGGGTGGCAACTGGAACTCCAACCCAATTATTATCGTAATATTATCTTCAATGATTAAAAATACCAGGTTTATATGTTTCAAGAAGTTATTCAAAAATTTTGTATTATTATTGATTTAAAAAAAATGATACAGATTAACAATTCATTTTTATAATATGGCATGTCCTTTTGAATATTATATAATTTAAAGATGTACCATAAAAAGCTGTGCTTGTATTTTTAGGGGGGGGGTGTTATTTATTTAGTTATTAAGAAGTTTTTTAAAACTTTTTTTATATGAATACCCCCACAAGAGTCCCAACTGCCCCCAACTAGCCGATTAAATGAGGCTCGTGCTCTTCAAGATAAAATAAAGAACCTGCTGTCTATCAATATCTTAAACAAAGAACAGCGGACATCCCTTGCGAAGTATGTAAGTGGCATTATGGATCACCTGGAGGCTACGGTGAAGGAATGTACTTCTCCATCGAAGCCAATGGAAACGGTTATCGCAGCTATAAAATCGCTCTCCACCAACGTCACCGAAATCAAAGCTAAACTGGACCACAATAACATAACTTATGCAAATGTCACAGCCAGGCCTAGAACTACGCAACAGAGTCATGCTGTAGTGATCAGCTCTGATGATCCGGGAAAAAATTCTGATTACTTGGACCAACTGATAAAAACGCATGTTGATGTTAGATCTCTTGGTATTGGTGTTGCGGGTATGCGAAAAACTAACAGCGACAAATTAATCTTTAAAATGGCCTCACTACAAGACAAAAACAACTTCAAAGCGGAACTTAGCAAAGGACTCCAGGGACAAATAACAGTGACTGATGGTAAGCAACTCGAACCGCTACTAATTATAAAAGGGCTGATTAAAGGTGCTTCTGATGAAGACCTATTGAAGTCTCTAGAATCCCAAAATAAAGGATGTGAACTAGACTTCAAACAAAAACTCAGAATTAAATATAAAAAAAATCATAGGAACAAACTACTGTGCAACGTTGTCCTTGAAGCGTCACCAAAAAATTGGAAATCTTTGATAAATGCTGGACGAGTAAACGTAGGATATCAACGTCTTGTAGTAGAAGATCAATCACCGGTGATGCAATGCTACCAATGCCTGGGTTTTGGTCACACCCAACGTTTTTGTACAGAGAAGATAACTTGCTTTCACTGTGGAGAAAGTCATAAATATGACACATGTCCCAACAAGGCGAAAGAACCAACGTGCTCAAATTGCACCGGAGTTTCAAGAACCCACCGGGCAACAAATCCAGATTGCCCACTCTGGAAGCTGATGGATGAGCGCTTCAGAGAAAGGATAGACTACGTGGGACACTGCTAAAGGCAACTTCAAGGAAAAAAAATGTTTCAATATACAAGAATACATCACTAAAAGCTCCTGTATGCGTATTATGTACATGAATGCTAGAAGCATTAGAAACAAAATTGACGAAATTGAAGAAACTCTAAAAAACATTTCAGAAACAGTTCATATTCTCGTAATCACGGAAACCTGGCTACGTAAAGGAGAGGAAACTTTTTTCAATATTGCCGACTACTCTGGAAATTTTGTTTCCCGTGAGATGGACAGAGGAGGAGGAGTCGCCATTTACATGCATAATACACTCGACAATAAAAAAATCGAAGAATGCGGCAGTGAAAATACCTTTCTAGGAATTAGGATTACGGCAAAAAATATTAAACCTCTAAATCTGTATGTTTTTTACCGTAAGCCGAACTCAAATATAACAGACTTCTTTGACTCTTTAGAAATAATATTAAATAAAAACAAACAAGACACATTACTTATTGGAGATTTCAATATCGATATTTCAAAAGACACTGATATTGCACGGAAATATATTCACACCTTGAAATCGTATAACTTTTATGTATGTAACACAATATTTCCCACAAGAGTAACTAACAACACCAGTTCGCTAATAGACCACATAATTACAAATAGGACAAATAGTTCCGGAAAAATCTCAAATATTGATGATCCCCTTAGTGACCATAATATACTTATATTGGATTATGAAAATTCCCTAAAAAACCTCCCCAATAACAGATCCGCAAGAAACCTATCAAATGCTTACAAAATAAATTATCAAAAATTAAATAACACACTTAAAACTTGTAAATTTACCCATTCGTCTGACGATGTAAACAAAAATTATAATAACTTCGCTGACTATCTCCAAAATGTTATGAATTCGTGTAAAACAAAACTAAAAACTAATATAGGAGACAAAAGACCTAACAATACTCCATGGTTTGATGCAGAACTTGATAGGCTGATTAAAAAACGAAATAGCATATTTAAACTTTGGAAACGAAATCAAGGAAGTATTCCTTTGACAACAGAAAAAAATAAAGCTCGTAATACTGTCACCAACTATAGAAGATATATTAAAACTAAGTATTATACGAATTTGCTTAATGAAAACATGAATAAGCCACAACGAACATGGAAAACAATTAACTCCATTATATCAAATAGCTCCCGAAACCCAACAATAGCTTGTAAATTGCTAGTCATAAATGACGAAGAAGTAAAAGAACCAAAGGAGATTGCAACCGCTTTCAACACATATTTTCTCTCAGTTGGGGAGAGTCTCGCATCAGTCATAAAAACTTCAAAAACTGATTTAAATACCATCTACACGGCACCTCAAGCAAAACAATCTTTTAACATGATCAGGACAAATAAAACAGAAATCTTACGGATCATATCCAACCTCAAATCTAAAGCGGCAGCTGGTTCCGATGGTATAACCTCTCTCCTTCTCAAAAACTGCAAGGAGGAACTGGTGGATGACCTCGTATTCTTAATAAATCTCTCTGTCAAAAGGTATCTTTCCAGACAAACTAAAAGTTGCAAAAATTATTCCTATACATAAAGACGAATGTAAAAAAAATGTCCAATCTCTATACTTCCAGCTATCTCCAAAATTTTTGAATGTGTCATCAAAGAAAGACTATTGAAATATCTCGAACAAAACAAAATTCTCACCTCAAAACAATACGGTTTCAGACGACGATCTAACACTAAATGTGCAGCTTTCGATTTCATATCAAATCTGCAGAAACATATTGACCATGGAGATTTTACAGCGGCAATATTTATTGATCTAAAGAAGGCGTTTGACACGGTGGACCATAACGTATTGATCGAAAAACTGAAACATTTGGGTATTGTTGGTACTCCTCTGGAACTTTTCAGATCTTACCTATCAAATCGCTTTTCGACAGTAGAACTGGGTGGAGAAATGAGTGAATTGGGTGAAATAACATGTGGAGTGCCACAGGGATCAATTCTTGGACCGTTGCTATTTCTAATATATGTTAATGACATAACAAAGTGGGGCATTAAAGGAACTCTTCAACTTTATGCGGACGATACTGTAATTTTTATAACAAAAAAAACCTAGCGGAACTCGAAATGGAAATGAATGCCGATGTTTCCCATCTCACAACCTGGTTGAGAATAAATAAACTGACCCTTAACGTAAAAAAAACGCATTATTTACTATTCGGCAACAAGAAAAATTCCAGCCTCGATATCAAAATTGGTGACAACTGCCTCGAAAAGAAAACGACAACAAAATATTTGGGCCTTATAGTAGATTCTCAACTCTCGTGGGATCTCCACATAAATCATGTAAAGGAGAAAATTACCCCCATAACTGGTGTGCTATATAGACTTCAAGGATTACTACCCATTCCGTTACTAACTGCAGTATATTACGCCATGGTACATTCACACATTTCCTATCTCTGCTGTATCTGGGGCTTTGCCTCGAAGAAATTGATTGCTGATCTGCAGGTGGTTCAAAACCGAGCCCTCAGAAATGTTTTTGGACTTCCATGGGACACTCATGTCAGGGACATCTACTCAGTTTCCGGTATCCTTCCAATCACGATCCTTCCTAAGTATGAAATCACCAGCACCATCCTACAAATTACTCAACAATCAACTCACACTAACGTCAAGCCACTTTACAATCAAGACATCCACAACCACAATACTCGAAATAACAATAAAATCCGCATTCCTCAAACACACACTACAAAATATGGAATAAAATCTTTAAACTACATTGCCTACACACTTTATAATTCGCTTCCAGATATGTACAAAACCATCCAGAAAAATAAAAAATCCCAAAATGATGGTATAAAGGAATACTTTTTAAGGATATTTAAAAATGAAAATCAGTAAATCCATATTTGTATATTTTGTTGTTCCCTTATATGTTTTCTCTTGTGTGTTGTTCTATTTAACTTGGCCTTATAAAATTATTTCTGTCTGTATGTGAAACTTCTATTTTTGATATTTTGCTGTCAATGTAAAATTGTATGTACTATCTCCTACTTATGTATTGTAAATTCCTCCCGTCCTAAAATGAGTTTTGAAACTCATCGGGATTGCTTTAGCAAGAAATAAATATATAAAAAAAAAAAAAAAAAAAAAACTGTCTGGAGCCAGTGAGACTATGGCATCCCCAATTGGGGAATGTTGTGTGGCTGAAGGTATCGAGGAGGGGAAGGAGAAAGGGAAGAGGAAGGTGGGGAAATACCTGGCAAAACACGGCTAAAAGCCATTTCAAGCAACGTTTCAATTCTGAATGGTGGTCTTTCACCAGGGCGATACTGAGAGTATCTTCCACTCGGGAACGTGCGCAATTATACTACATATTATTTTAAATGAATTAATTGTGAACCAGCACAAATTAATTAAATAAAATTTACTTGCGCACGCCGGGATTTGAACCTGCGACCTTCGGATTCGTAGTCGAGAGCCTTACCCCTCGACCATGGAGGCCGTCAAACTATTATTGTTGTTTGACTTTTTGTTATAAACTTGATTTACTGTTGACTACTCCGTTTAGTTCAGAGATTTAGGTTTAAAAATATTGAACAAACAATATGTTATCTCATCTTATTTTGTAACACTATGCGTAATCTGTTTTCTGATCCAGCAAAAACTTACGAAGTGAGTTTTGGTGTTTTGAAATGTTTACATCTTTTTTCTGTCTGGAACTTTCAGGTCAACGAAAATATTTTCAGCTAGTAACGCCTTTTCCACAATGAGCTTTGAAATACCCAATAAATTGTAAAAAAGAAGACGAGACGCTATATTGTTTGAACCATGTTTTAATAAGAAATAATACATACTGACTAAGTTACAATAAGTAAATATGACAATACATAATAATTTAATCAATGTACTGATAAAAAAAAAATTGAACATAAAATAAAATAAGACAATTGTTAACAGTGAATAATTCTTATCAAGAGGATGTTATGAATCATGATATTTACGATGGAGATGAATCCTGTCATTATGATAAATTAAAAAATTGACTAATAATAAATAAGATAAAAATACTAAATTAATAAGAATTACTTTGTTTAAAGCACTGTTTTTAATATATAAATATCTACATGTTTCAGAAGCAAAGCTCCCCTCATCAGGATAAACAATATACTAAAAATAATGACAAGTATAGACAAATAATAAGCAAATAGAACAAATTACAAAAATAAACAAAAATTAACAATGAAAGTAGGTAAGTAAGTAAAAAATATATACATATATATTATAAAATATTAAATAAATAAATTATATTAGAAATTTAAAAAAGAAATGATTTTTATTATAAATATAAATAAAATAGTAAAGCATAAAAAATTAAATAATATTGGTTAAAATATATTTATAATATTAAATATAGTTATTAAAGTGAAAAAAAATTTAAGGGATAACTATTTAAATTTTTTTTTTGATTATTATAAATATTTAATTGACTATTAACACTTTTAAAAAATTACGTTTAATTATTTGTATTACGCCATTTTTGTGAAATATCACGGATAACATTAGAACAATATTTGCCATTTCGACAAACCTCGCTCAAGCCAACAAAGACAGAGATAGAAACGTGTCAATTATAGCGATATCTCGATGTACGGGAATAATGGGTGTCCGCAGGATGGAAAGTTAAAGGCTATCTCCACAAAAGTACAACACTTTGAGGTTTGTGGGATTTCAAAGTAAAACTAAAGCCTGCCGTATATGTAATTTAGTAGATGCTTGTCATATAAGGTATTATAGACATCAAATGGGATCAATTCTTCAATAAACGCAAATTCCCTTATAATACTCATATTCACAATAATGTATGTTATTTAGGTGCCTCGGTTATACCGTGATATTGTTTTATTTTCTAGTTTCTAAGATAAATATAATAATCACTTTTACATTAATACCTGTATCGGCCAGCAGAGCAGAGACTATGTTGACAGTTCTCACACATTTCTACATGACTCATATTTGATAAGGCCCCTTGTCTTTATTATCCCATGCATTCCTGTGGAAATAAGAATATTTGCTGGTAATAACACGTGTAATAACCGCCAAATAACTCGATCTTGGTATACACTTCTTGCTTCATTCACATTCATACATCGTCTCATACATTCTCTACTGTTATTCTGACTTCTGACATGGCCCGATTTAACTATTTGATTCACGCGCCATGTCTTCCTAGGGCGTCCCCTGATTCTTCTTCCATTCACATTCGCGTCGTATATTCTCCCATAATGGTAATCATTATAATGGTTGGAATACTCATATCTAGATAGATGCGTATTATATTATTCAGAATGATGACTAATTTATTACGTTTCGAGAAAGAAATAATAAAATATGCGTTTTGGAGTTTTATTTATTGTTATTATAGAAACAAGAAAGGCACATTGGTCAGTCAGAAACACTTTCCAGAACTTCATATATTTACTTTATTTATATATGTATATAACGTTTACTTACTGGGGGTACCCCGTTCTAAGTTTTTTGTAAGTTTGTTAAAATATTAAAGTAAGTTTTCGTAATTATGATAAAATATTACTAGTGGAAAATGCAATAAATTATTAAAAAAATTCTAAAATCTAGGAAAAACTTACCGTGACCGTTAAATTCTATTCGGTTGCAACATCGTATCAATATTCTTCCTTCCTGTGTCCATAATCCATAACTGAATACTTCTTAAGTCCGTTAATTTTGTAATGGTTTTTATTGCTAGAGGGGGGGTGTTAAATACTTTCATAGAGAAATATTGCAAATTTATTTGTTCAAAAGTTGTTTTAGTTGTAGGTTGGTGGAATGTAAGCTGTAATGAAGATCTTGTGAAACGACCCGAGTTTGTATGTGCAAAGTTATCCTGATTTTTGAATGCGTAAATTAAAATATCTTTTGAATATAATTGTTTCAGAGACATTAAATTCAGGGTATTAAAAACAGTCTGTAGGGGTTCTGATGGGGGGACTCTTAGAATAATTTTCAAAATTTCCTTTTGAGTTATGATAACTGGTTTTATAATGGAATCGCATGAATCTCCCCATCCGATAAGACCACATTGTAGATGAGATTGGCCTAAGGCGTAATAAATTTTAATTAGTTGTTCCTTATCTAAAATGTTTCTTATTGTTTATTTATTTATGTTTCCTTGTTAATGTCTTATTTATACATTTGTATACCAGGTGACATGTGTAGTGTATAAGTGTGTTTGTATGTGTGAGTGGGTTTGCGAGTGTGAAAAGTGGTGATCTACTTATTACATAAATGATGCCATATGTATACACAATGAGCAGTTTATATAATTGTCAAGATGCTCCTTTTAAATATGGCCAGTGAATCCGAAAAAATATCAATTTTAGAATTGTTTAGGAATATATTATTGAATGAATGAAGAGCACGGTTAATTGGTGAATTTGCAGCTGCATATCTTTGTAACTATGCGTGTGGAATAGTGCTGTATGGCGGGTACGTCTCAAACGTATGTTGAAATTAATTAGGGACAGAAGCTCCGTACAGTCGATATTATTATTTAGAATTCTATGTAGAAACGTTAAAACCAGTTACTGTTCGCCTTTGTTGCAAAATATTGAGAGGCGCATTTAAAGTTACTGTTGAATTTGTATGCGAGTTATTTCATGAATTTCTTTTGAATGCTTTCTATACTATAAATTAGTGGTGGGCGAAGCGGCTCGGTTTAGTGAGCCGGATCACTAAATCAGATCGCTGCAAAGACAATCCACATTAAAACTGGACGAAAAAAGTATCGTGTAAAAACGTCTTAAGGACGTCTTTAGGAGGGTCAAGGGAGCGAGGGAGAGGGCATGATGCGGGGGGACGCAAACCGTCGTTCAATCGAGCCGGATCACCGGACCGGTACACTACAAAGAGCTGATTTAGGGATTCGGCTCACTAAACCGAGCCGCTTCGCCCACCACTACTATAAATGTACACTTTATAATGAGGATTCCAAATTGGTAAGGCATATTCCAGTGGACTTCTTACTGGTGAAAAATATAACATTTCGATTGTTAGCGGATACCTGAACACTTTGCTTACGCGTAAAACAAAACCGAGCATTTTCTATTTGGCCTAGAATTCTGAGAATCAACCCACAGTGCACCGCCGTGCAAAGAATTATTAATTATACTATAATGCCGTTTTAACGGCAAAAAATGTAAAGCCAATAAATATTTCCAGTTTAATTGAACTCATAAAGTTCCCAGCGCAATGAAGGTAGCAATAAACAATGAGATAGTGATGTAAATTACCCGTTAAATTGTTTCTGCGTATAAACCAATGGAAATGACTTTGTAGCCGTATTGATCGCGCAGCAAACACAGCCTTTAGTAGCTCAGGTGGGACATTTTTTGTAATAAAAGCTAATCTTAATAGCAGTTTTCCCGGCGTAACCGGGACAAAAGGTTTAGAGCCCTCGTATCTTCCGCCCGAGTAACTTTAAGCAGTAAAGATTATCCTCTCGCATCAGTCATATCTTTTAAGAAGTTTTTAATACCGAAGTAAAAAAATAACAAGTGTTCTTTATTTACTTGGATCAACACAAGTGTGTGTTTGTGTGGACTAAGTAGTAGGCACGCGTTATAACAACAACAAAAAACATGGAAGTGCGTCATTGCTGAAATTGACATAAATGTACCTTCTGTCTTTATTGATTGATTTAGCGAAAAAGCAAATATTCTAATGGCGTACTTAAGATTACATTATTCAATCGGGAGTCAATAAACCTTAAGAAAAATCAGACATTAAAAGCGAAATCTTTTTTTTGTCTATGGTATCACTTACATATCATATCATATGAATTTCGAGATGCGGAGTCATATTTTAACACTTTTTGTCGCCATGCAGGATTAGTTGTTTTTCTTTGGCATATGTTACACGTAATTTTATGCGATATAATCGGATTACGACATTTTTGGTAGCCTTGTTGGAATAAATTTGAAACGGCTGGTGAACTAATCGCCAAAACTCGATTCTAATTTCAGCAAATTCGTTCAAAAGAATGCAATGAACCTAATCATCAAATGATCGTTTAGTACCGGACTTCACTAGTACTAATATGACAGGAAAAAAAAAGTTTCCAACAAATAGAAAAAAAATCGAAAATTCCTGCCATATCCTCGCATAGCCTTGCCTTTGTTCGGTCCCAGGTCAGTTTTTGTGCCCATTTCCTAAGATTCGAGGTGTTTTGTGTCCGAAGATGTGAGGTGAGCCATAATCATGGAGGGGATAATAGCGTGAAGAAACAAATTCAGCCACTGCACAGCAAAAATAAAGTAACAAATGCGCGACACGAGATTGAAGAGAGCAACACTCGAGCTCTCACCTGGGGAAATATCCCGAGAGTACAAAAGTTATTTTATAATCCTAATCGATCCAAAAGGTGGCGTGACAAATAAACCATGTAACGCATAATCTAGCGGCAAACCACAGCTGACAAAATGTGAACAATAATTGGAGCGACTTTGCTTAATTCAATTCCCAGATAAAAACGGGTCATAAATTATGTCATAGTTTACGCGAGATAACGCCCAGTGTGCGGTCGTCCCGTTAATAGCAATTCTACGGGTCGCCGCCTATCGGAGTCAGCTGGGAATCGCACGCAGAATGATAAACACGGAAGTACTTTGAATACTATGTCAATTCTTATCGAAGCGATAATTGTTGCTGGGTAGTCTATCGCTGAGTGTAGTGCACCGGGTCAAATCATGAAAAGATGTTTTCTGAAAGTTAATACGTTTTTTATAAAAAAAACCCACAGTAAAAAAAAACTATGATTGAAATCAGAGAGTATTTTTGTTGACAGAAAATGATACTTCGGGCTTCATAGCTCACGATGGAAACGTAGTGAGTTGAAAATAGTTGCGTTTATGTTTTAGTGCTGCACACAGCTTTTCTGATTCACAGTTGAGATATTATTATCTTTGAAACAAATTCTGAAATCTGTATATATTTTTTCATGTGACACTACACAATAATCCTACTGTTCGGAGCCAATGGGTCATGGCACCCCCGAATCGAGAAAATTGTGATGCGAAAAATGAGGATAGTATCCCGATAATCATAAAATTAATTTTAAAAGCACAATTTTTGTGAAATATCCCCGAAAATAGAGATCTAAAACGTAGCTTCAGACAGATAATCAAATTTCAGCTTTGTGAATATATTTTTTTGTAAGTTTTACGAGAGCGTAGTTTTACAACTCTTTGGCTTTGAGTTGAAAGGGTTTTTTTCCGTTTCTTACAATTAATCCAATTTATAGTTGCGATATTTTAAAAGTTCAACACGTATCTCCCACTAAACTCGTCCGCTCTAAACTGACCCATTGAATCAGCGTCGTTTGGACGCGCATACGCGTCGTACAAATCGACACTTCGCCATCGGATCGCCTTCCCTTTGTGTGCCAATCAGGTGGTAATGCGGTAATTGGTGGTCGGTCTCTCCTCGCGCCGAGCAATGGTCATCAGGTTTGATGGCAGCACCGAACAGACAATCCCAAGAAGTGCGATCCATACCGATTTGAAATAAAACTAAAAAAAGGCTTATCGGCTGCTGGAAAATGGGATTGATTATCTGTCCAGGAAAGAATTTAGTTATTTAAAAATGTTTGAAAAGAGGAGTGAGTGATTTCCGAGATGAGTTTATCATCGACATCTCCCTACTACTCTTCATAGAAAAGCCGCAATAAGGAACTCCAGTGAAAATATTTAAGCTAAAAAAAAATACGTAGAATTTATAAACCGTTATTTAAAAATGAATATAACACCATCTCATCAAAACGCCCCGATTGGTTGGCATCATTTGATCGGCGGCTTCTGAAGTCACGCGTAAATTCATTCCGTGTGACGTCACACCCAACACTCCAGAGATTTCGTCTGTTTAGGCAGGTTTTAAAAAATTCTAATTTTGAAAAAAAAAAATTTTTATACGAACACAAACTTTAGATTAGATCGACATCCGTTGAAAAAGTGCGATTCCAGAGGGAAGACATCCAGTCGACCGCCCTAGGCAAAGTTGGGAGAGACAACTCCAGAGGCTGTACGAGGAGAGGCTGGGCCCGTTATGGACAGAGGCCGCTGGGACTTATTGAGGCGATAGGAAAATGGGACGGAGATGATGAAAATATTGAGCCTACTTTGGGCACACGGTCGTGTGCCCAATACACTTCTATCGGTTTATCTCTTCAGTGGGTGGCGGCAGTCATCACCATCGCCAATTTGAAACGGTTTTATTATCGCTGCGATTGTGGTGAGTGATTTCAATAAATCAGTTCTTTAACCCTACGTGTTGTGTGTTGTCACGGAAAATGAATCCAATTGGTAGCGAGGCAGCACCTACCTCACTATTAATACAACACAGCCCTGGAAGTGAAGAGGAACCTAAAGTTTGTTTCAGAAAAAGAGCCTTTTAGTTTAGTAGGGTTTTGTATCGATTATTTATCAGATCTGACTGAAGTAAGCTAAATTGTTTAGGGCTACCCTTATCCACCGATACACCAAAATACGGACAGTCAAAGAATACCCAATTAAGGCAAATTAAAACAAACAGTGCGGAGAAATCTGCCAACAGAAATAAATAAATTACTAGTTATTTAGTACGTTGTTTCACGCCCAGACTATTGCAACGGAATATATGCAAGTCTCAAATTAACAAATTATAATCCTTTTTTCACCTTAAACTAGCTGATGTGATAAAGTTCTTAAGTAGGTACCTACCTGTGTTTTCCATTTTGAAAATATTCTACCCAAACAAACCTTCTTCTTTTGAATATGTAATCTGTGGCTAACCAGGGTGGTATATCTATGGGCTAACCTTAATACAACATGGCGGGTTCACTGTTTTTCGTTATAGCAACAGTTTTACAGTTGGATGATGGACACTGTGCCGCTGTAACGGCATAACATCCCAAAAACTATTCAAGAAAATACTTTTGGCCGTGAAAACCTGAAAACCAAATTACAATCCGTTTTCAACACTGCGGCAAGACTTATCACCGGCGTATCTAAATACTCTCATATTTCAGAACACCTCAAACATCTTCACTGGCAGAAATGTCCTGAAAGAATCCAGTTCAAACTTTGCTGGATGGTATTTAAATCATTAACGGGGTGGTTCCGGCTTACATATCGGAGGAACTGCGCATCCCTGAAAATTCCAATTCACGACAGTCAATTCTTAGATCAGCGACGTCATCCGCTATCGAGAGGTTGAACGAAACACAGCACACACCGGATACTAAGTTCGGTGAGCGTGCTTTCGGCGTGTCAGGCCCTAAAGTCTGGAATAAACGGTTACATGATTTAAGATCGATTAAAGACGTGACAGAATTCAGAGCGAAGCTTCAAACTCTTCTCTTATTCGGAAAGTCATATCCATTAAATGGTAAAATTCCATACCCAATTTACATAGCGAAGCTAGCCGGTTGCCTATAGTAATTTAGAGAAAAAAATTAAACTTTTCATACTCCGCGATAGTGTAATAACGTATTGAGTACAGGGTCTCGGATGGACCATGAGATCATGGGTTCAAGTCCCAACTGCTACCGTTATATTTTCCTTTTATGTGTCTTTTTGGTTTCATGTTTCATTCTAAGAGTTGTAAATATTATCTTCAATGATTAAAAAAAGTAAATTATTAAACATTTTTCGTTCATTTTTTAAATTATTCCAGTTCTAAATTCTAAAAAAAGGCAAAACATTAATATTTAAAATTAATACCAAGTCTTCCTCAGCCACTAACCTTCTAATAAATTTAATATCAATAACAAATAATAATAATAAAATAGTAACTGAAATATCATGCAATGAGCAGGATTTTGTGTTCTGTGCGAGCGTGCAAAATCATATATTTCCAAGTTAAAACTTTATAACATAACGTGTTAATCGGAAGTGACCTGCCAGGTAAGTAGGTTTCTATATCTGTTTGTACATAATAAGATAAACCCTACTAGCAAGTACTATTTGTACAACGCCCTTGAGGTGATTTCGCACAAAAACAGCGCTTTACAAATTAATCATCCAATTGTTGTTATAAAGAAACTTGCGACTCGCTACAAACTTCTACGCAGACATGCCAAAATACCAAAACACAAGAACAACTCCATCAATACACTCGTCGTTACTAAAATGAAAGGACACGATGAAAAAAAATAAAATAAGGCCTTCGAAATAATTTTACTCTAAAGGCGGGTGTCCTGCAAATGTTTTTTTTAAACATTACACAAAAATGTTTTCCATCAGCCGACCCGTCAATATTTTCGGCCATGTGTGCAGAAACAGTACCTACACCTACAACGATAATCTTCTGATTTTATTTTCCATAACTCTGAACAATCGCGATATTATGCAATTAAAAGTACTTAAAACCAAATCTCATTCCGTGATGAAAAATCCGAACGGCTCGATTAATCTGAACGATTGTCAATCGCGCAGCGAAACGATCAATCCGCGGCGTCGATGGCGATGGACAATGCGCTCAATCAAAATACCCTTTAATACACTGTTAATCGCTTCAATTGCCTCACACGACTGGTTTGTCCAAGACTATCTGTAGGCTTGACTTTGGGAAAGGACGACCAGACGGCCGAACCTTTCGACGCAATGGCTTTAGTTAGTATTGGACAAACCAGTCGTGTGGAAGGCCGTTAACGATCAATTAGCAATTGTCAATTGCGTGAATGACGTGAATTGACGTAACCATTGACAATTGATATTGAACGTCTTCGGGTCACTTGGCTCCATGCAGCTTCACATGCGCACTTATATAGATGACCTAAATGTAATTATGATTATTATTCACTCTGTACCTATGACATCAATTTCAAAGTCAAAGTAAAAAAACGTCCTAATACCCATATAATACTTATGTGGATCTGGTTATTTTACGGGATGAACAGAAATTTATTTATTAAATAATTAAAAATACACTTTTTACATAAAATTTATTTATTTGTATTTACGCGTATTACAGGCTTTTACATGGACATTTACAAATAATATTGTAAAGATACAATTTAAAAAAAAACCTATTAACCGTTATCCGAAATCATAGACGAATAATCTAGGTTCTTCCAAAATTACTTATCTATTCTCTCATCTTCTAATTATATCTGTTCATTTTGCCATCCATTTTAGTTTTGAAATACGAAATAACCCAGAATATGATTAAAGTAATATAACATGGATGTTTTATAAAAGTGTTTGTATGAAGTTTTTTTTGTGAAACTAAAACGTTTTTAGTGTTATTTCGTCATGCCATTGATCCCCTGGGAACGGACGAAATGGCACATAAATTAAATTCATCATACGAGTATATTATACACGCGGTTGAATAATATACTCGTACACGAACTATTTTATGGCCTTTATAACCGTTTGCCCTCCGCCATGAATTCAACTCAACAAATTCCGATCAGTAGAAATAATAATAGACTATAAAAAGCAGAGATAGTAGTTATTCAACCGATTAGTTGAATGATTTATCCGCTTTCGTGGTGATTAATATTAATTTGGAGACCGAGTTTTAGAAATTAAATTTAATCACCGCCAAAATAGGTTATTTTGAATAATGATTACTATAAATAGATAATCTCATTGCGTCCCTTCAATAAAAAAAATCGCTAACGGTGAACTATGGCGGTATGAAACTTGCACAGCTTAACCCTAAGAGCGCGAACCGTCAATAGATCGACTCTCTATTAATGCGTATAAAGTGCGGACCGTCGGAATACCGACTATTGCGGACGTGTCTTAGCGCGCGAATAATAACGTTTTTAATAAGTTAATAACACTTATAAATAACCATTTAAAATTATTTTGCTGTGAATTTAACATTGATATTTGTATTTTTTTTTTTAAGTAAAAGTTTTTTTATTTCTACGTGCAAAATGTCAAATTCGCCAAGTAGTGATGATGAAAACACTTGTGAATCTTTGAGTGAAAATGTTTATCTTGATGAAAATAGTGATAGTGACGATGAAATTAGAATGTTTACAAATTGAAGAATGCGTATTTGTAGCGAAAATGGTGAACACTTTTGTCAATGATTTTTTTTTTATATTCTTGTTTGTTTTCTTTTTTTATTAATTAAATAAATACAGTTATAGTAAAAAACGTGTTTCATTTGAGTAGTTTGATATGTCCCTTACACACAACAGAAAGAATTAAGAAAATCCATCTACATTTGAGGAAAATAATTAAGATTCTGTGCACACTTAATTAATAAGGTACTTTTTTTTCAAAAATCCATTAGCAATTTATGCAAAATATGTGAAAATAAGTTCAGTACTAAAAGGGTTAAGCAACGGTTTTCTAAGAAAGCGGTGCTATTATCTAGCGGTCGTAACGTAGCGGTGAATGACGAAAATAAAACGTTGTCTACAGAAACCAGACGGCGTAGGTTTACCTAGAAAGCGTCGATTGTGAGCGGAACGTCAAATCACGGTGCGGCCATTTGCGTGACGGCCGTCATAACGGTGACAAACAGTTGTGGAACGTTTTTTCTCGTGTAGCGGTGAACATAAAAAAAAAAAAATTGTGAAAACGTGATTTGAACTAGGGAAAGTGGCAAAATTTTGATTGATTTTGCAAGAAATCATGGAGCTTTATAAAATGTGAAGAGCAAAGACCATAGAAAAGCCCGGTTTAGTAAACAAGATCTGTGGAATAATATCGGGACCATACTTGAAAAATCATGGACGTATAAAATGTATAGGCACCATATAATTCTTAATATTTTAGTAGGTAAATATATTATGTTAATAATAAGAATATATTACACGAGTACAATAGGTGCTTGGGTACAGTTTTACAGTTCAGAGTTTTTTTAGAGTTCAGGCTCGTTTTTAGGCAAATTTTTTCTAGCCTAAAAACGAGTGCTTAGCACGATTTTGAAACATCTTTCTCTCCTCCAAACCTTCCAAACTATCGTTTTTGTCTTATATCCAGAAATCTAGATCGTCCATTCTCCACCGGAAAACGCTGTCCTTGACATCTGTCACCGTCTTTTTACGGCCGCCGCATCACGACATGTCCGCTAGATAACTGCACCGATTTCTTAGGACACGAAAAGTAAAAACCACTGTTACAAAAATAAAGTAATCAAGATAAATAAAGAAAAAAAACATGATATTGTGGTTCCCATCAATATGACTTAAAATATTGAACAGAACCTATTATTCCATCACGACACAAGCAACGTCTTCCCTTTACTGTGGTGGTAGAAAGAGATTTTCAAATATTGTCAGGTTATTCGTAACCCGGGAATGTTTGTCTTCCTTTTTTAAAAAATAAATATTTTTTTTGTACATGTTCATATTCTTTTTAGTGAGCATTGCTTATCGACTGATGTACTCATCGTACTGAGAAAAATAAAATAGATAATACTAAACGTATTACGTAGAAAAACGTTCGGGGAATTTATCCTTGGATAAGTCATTATCAGTCTCAATATCAGGAGAGTTCGATGAATTTCAACAGAGATAAAGCAAACCATGTTTTAATATCAATAAATTAAGTACACGGTAAAACCCCTATTTCAAATGAATATTATGAATTCCGGGAACGAAATGAATACAATAATTATAATTACTTTCAAAGTTTATTTCCAGCATTTATGTTAGGGGTAGTTTCCAAAGTAAATAATATAGGGGGGTGAACGGGGTGAAATGGGACAAAGAAAGAAGAATGATGAGCTTCCAGCTTCTGCTTGTTGTTGCAAACTCGTAGGTAGATAGTGGAAAAACAAGTCTTATTTACCGAGTTAAACCTGGTCAATCTTACTCACTAACAATAGATATTTTCGCAATATAGCGGAAATAAAATTGCCTACATCGCTTAGTTGCGATTTTATGCTGATAATATGTTGTTCGAATGTAGTAAACATTTAGCAGAAGAGAACTCGGAAACAATTTTATTAAATAAATATTTAAAATATGGGTGTTGGCAAATTGCGCCAGGTCATAGTTGTTTCGATAGATCAATTGTTAGAGTACGTACGGTTGGCAGAAAGTCTGGCGTGTCTTTTAACCTTGCTCTATTTCCCTTCCAGATTTTGCTTCTGCAAAACGCATTTTGCGTAAATACGTAAGACCTAGTCCGAAAACCTTTGCTCTGAACAGCGTGATTTTTTGTTGCTTTGTGAGGAACCTTTCCAATATAAAGTCATATTATTGAAAGCTTCGTCGTCTCCTGTTCACCTTTCTCATAAACGCCGCACTCCGGAAACAGAAAGGGGTGCGCAACGGAGCTCTTATGGGCAGGCCCGGTTAGGAAAAACATTAGAATTTACCATATTTGGAGTCATAATTAAACTGAACCGAGCAAGGAACTACGACGTTGAGAGGTGGAATGAAATGAACGTCGTGAGAAAGGAAAAAGGGAGGTGGAAAAGTACCGGAATATTTAGATCAGCTTAATAAACATAGCTAAAGGCAAATCGACCACAAGGACACCATTTTTATGTGAATACCGCACAAGAAATTCAAATGGTCAGTGGCTGAGTTGGCATCGCGTTTGGATCTCACCCAGGCGTCGTGAGCTCAATTCCTCGGCTGGCTAAGTCCTCCATCACGACACGAGCAACATCTTGCGCTTACTGTGATGGTAGTAGGAGATTCTCAAATAATGTCAGGTTATTCGTAACCAGGGAATATTTGTCTTTATTTTACAAAAAAATAATAATGTCCTGAATCAATGGGACTACGGCATTTCCAGATGGAATATGACGTGAAGCTAAAGAGAGTAGGGTAGGGTAGGGTAGGGTAGGGTATAAGATGAGAAAGGAGTCGAAGAAATGAAAGATTGAGATGTATAAGCAGTAGTAACACTAATTTAAATTTAATCAGATCAATTCCGATTTTTTTTAAATCAATTTGGAAACCGCAATATGGCCTTGAAGGCTTTGCCACAAGGGGCGTCAAAACTATTTACCCTAATTTAATGGTTCCACATATTATCCTCTTCAGTGGTTCCACGTTCCACACTAAAATTAGAACGCAAAGCCTCTAAATACAGATAATCAGATTAATATTAACTTAAACGACTGAAGACTAAAGTCAAAACCGAAACCCACCGGAATCGATTCGGTTTACCGTAACGTTTTGCGAGCCATTAGTGCACTTAGCCACATTATCATTTCAGCCGCAAATTGTTACACGCTACATTCACTCTCTGGGGACCTCGAGATCACTACTCAGCAGACATGGGCAGATTCATTCGCAGTAGTGAATCGATTCAGTCTGATTCACCCACTCTTGTGAATTTATTCATTTAATTCACTTGAAAAATTATAATAAATAAAAACGAGGAATTTTTTCGAATTGTAAATTGGGCTAGTGTTGGAAATAATAGATTTAAAAATAAAATAAAAACATGTAAATAACAATCTTACTCAGTTAGATAATAAAAAATACGAAAAAATAACTCAATGCAGTAAACAATGGTTTCGTTTTTAAAGACAATATTAAGTGACAAATAAAGATGCACCGTACCGAGTACTGATTACTTCGGAAATTCCCACCCGACTAGTAAAGCTGATGGCTTGGCCGCGCTGGGACTAACACGATCGGAATCGCCGCGGTCATTGAGTAATGAATTAGGAACTTCTGACTAGTGTCTCGCAGTGACTTGACTAATTTGCGCACTTATTACGGACATACTCGATATCGACGGACCAGAGACGTAGTTACTACGACGTCACAACTGAATACGGAATACATTTCTTAATTCCTTGAATTAGGGAATACGGACTGCGAAAGCGAATACGCACTGTTCGGAATTACTGCCTGGCTGACTAGAGGCGGTCTGATAGATGACGTACGGGTTTTTATAGATTGCGGTGAGGGATTCTATACATTAGATGGAGTCCCGCACACTGCATAATATCTCCGGTGACTTTGCGATGACGCCCATAGTATCCGCGCCGTAATTATGGTACAGCGCGTTTAAAAATCGTAGGGTTGCAAAGGAATGAAGAATTGATTCTGTGCTAAATTAAGAATCAGATCGAGTGTGTCAGGAGATTCAATTAATTAATTCATTCAATATCGCCCATGTCTACCTACTACTCACACTCAGCACTCTACTCACTGCCGGTAGCCGCAAAGGCCAGAGTTCAACAAATCGTATGAACCTTTGAATTACACGCAACACGATATTACGACATAATAATAACAATACTGTAAGATTCTGGAAAGTGAAACTTGAGGCCTTAACGTTTCTATCAGAGTAATTCACGTGTTATTCAACGCAATGGGCGCGGTTAAGGGCACTCGGGAACACACATTTAAAAGCCGAATCAAATCCTTCGAAAGGATCAGCCCCCGCATTCATTTCCCACAATTCAAAATGTTATATTTTCTCATAACTAAAACGTAAATTTCTAAAATCAATAACCTATAAAAATCCATCATTTTCGAAGGGCAGGGAGCCTCTGTAAATTTATCCAAAAAGTCAAGAGCACTCAAGGATGTGCTCTGCCCAAATTTATTATGTACTTAATACGGTAAATGAGTTCGGTTCTAAAGTAAACTAATTTCATAAAAATTGATTTTGAGATAATGAGACCCAAAGATTTATCTTTTCATACAATTTTTACACGACAACATATTATGATACCATTTAGATGCAAATATATACTCGTATGCTAAAATGGTGAAAATCTTTGTTAGTAAGATAGTTTTAGAAGGTTTGCATCCCTCAAATATTATTAATCGAGCAAACATTAATTTTCCCGATGATGTATGATTTGCAATGAAACTAAACTATCACTATTGACATTGCTTGATACGTTTGCAAATGGAGAATATCGCCGACGGCGGGGCGCATATTATGTTGTCAAATGTGCTCGAATTTTGGTCACCTACATATGCGCTCCCGGTTTCTCATTAGAAGTGGCGTGCAGTCTATAAAGGCTAAAAATCTGTTCTGTGAAATAAATGAGAAAATGCGACAAATTTCTGAAAAATAGGTATTTTTTTCCGTGAATTTGGTAAGGAACTTGCATGCGCATTTATTTAGTTGACCATAACAATCAGCGGAATATGATAATAAACTGGCAATTTTCAAATATCCAATACACAATTATTAATTCTTAAATTTAAAAAACAAAAACAAAAACATTAGCCACTCATCTCACTAGGACAGTCCTGTGTTGAAATGAGCGGCTTTACTATTTTAGTGAAATGATATATTATAAAAATTTTGTTTTTTAAATAACACCTAAGTTATTCAGACTATAAACAACTATAAAATCTACAGTAGATCTTATGTTAGGCCGTACATTTATAGATTACAACAATAATAATTTCATTGTAACCCAAATAACTATCATTAAGTATCCGTGTTCTAATTACTCACAATCATGGGGTGACCATATTTTAGTTAACAAGAAGTAGTGAGTAAATAATAATACATGAATAAAAATAGATAAATATTAATAGGTAAATAATAATATATGAATAATAAAAAATAAATAATAATAAGAAAATAATAATCAGTAAATAGTAATAAGCATATAATAATGCACATATAATATTAAGTAAATATTAATAAGTACATAATAATAATAAAAATAGGTTAATAATTATAAGTAAATAAAATTATATCAATAGTAATAGGTAAATAATAATAGGTAGGTAGAAAAAAAAATAATAAGTAAATATTAATAAGTAAGTAGTAATAAGTAAGTAATAATAATTATTCATACCCGAACTTGAAATACTACACATAGCCTACCTTTGGTCGTAGAGCAATGCACTACCCTGCTCATTAGTGTACCATACAAACTTTTCGGATTTGTTCTATTAAGTTAGGACTCAGATATTTAGTGCCCTTTAATGGGTCAGAAAACACAGAAGTTTTCTACGCATTGGCAAATTTCGTTCAAAAAAATCGCACGGCATTCAAACGTTTTTGACACGGAATCATATAATCAAGATTTTTGAATAGTAAAACAATTCAGTCATAATAAATTTATGATCAGGGGGCCAAGTCTATACATTTTGATAGTTATCATAAACACAGCATCGTTTCTTGCGTTTGCGTTACGGATTTGTCTCTTAACGTAAACGCAAACTTAACTCGTTATGCATTACCAAACGGTCAAAATGTATTGTTTATGGCCGATTTAACTTGCGTCAGCTAACGCAAAAGATACAGACTTGGCCCCCTGGTTTCAAAATGTGTAAGTTCGTTTTCGAATGCATCTACGGTTAGCGAAACATGATACGTAAGACTCCTATATCAAAATATTGACAATTTGACGCCAGTTAAATCCGAAACCTTCAACTTTAATAAGGCTCCTTGATTTAATGAACATTATTCTGCGTGGCATTTGATTTTGGCAGGGTCGACCAACCAATAAATTTAATTATTTACAATGAGTCAAGATAATCTAGAAATTTAAAAAAATGGAACTAAAATTTTTCAATACCACAGCAACACCGATTTTAAACAAACAAAAAAATATATTCCAATTTAGGGTTATGATCAACTTCGGAATCTGACAAGTTTACGGGGCGGGAAAAATGACATAAAATATTTTTTTAAATGCTAAAAGTGCGCGCTTATTCCACATAGATTTAAAAAAATCTAGTAAATGGCTTATTTGACATATATATTTAAAAATATTCAAAATATACTAAGTGTTAAAGAATATCAGCAAGTTCGAATATTAAATCTCCTTAGAATATGACGTAAAAACAGTTCAAAAATCTTGCTATTTAAAACCATTTAAAAGACCGCATCGCCCTCCATTTTTGTCTACTTTATTTTGACCGACAATACAAAAGAATTCGTCTGCCACAGAGTAGAAAAATCTGTCCGTTGGTCTCGCTAAAAACTCAGCCGGAGAGCTATGGTGTTAACCAAATTAAAATTTCTAGGCCAATGTTACTATTTCAGATCGCAGTTTCATTACCATCATTACCTATGGAGCTTTGAAATATCCATACAATGTGTTAAAAAATTAGACGAGTAATACATATTAGTATACAAAAAAAATGGACTTAATTTCGTACCGCTTAATTTCCTGAATCGTACGTTATACCGCTCGTGCGGTGATCTTCTCGCGTATGTGACGCATGTTTGGGGACGGTGCCTGGAACGTTATGGTGAGATTCAAACGGTCTCACTGGACATTTCTAAGGCCTTTGACCGTGTTTGGCACCGATGACTTCTCAACAAACTGCCTTCTTACAGACTTCCCGTTTCCTTGTGTACGTGGATTGCCGACTTTTTGAGGGAGAGATCGATTCAGACGGTTGCTGATGGTTTCATCTCTTCCTCGCATTCAATAAATGCTGGCGTCCCTTAAGGATCGGTTCTGTCGCCAACATTGTTTTTGTTGCACATAAATGACCTCTTGACATGTGCACCAATCCATGGTTACGCGGATGACGGTACAGTCCATGATTGCTTTTTGTTTGACAAGCCCCCAAAGGGCACACAAACTCCAACGGCTCGGAGGGCTTTGAAGCAGAGAATGGACGGTTTCCTCGAGAGGGTCTCCTTTTGGGGTAAGAATAACCTCATCGAATTTAATGTATCAAAGACCCAATCATGTCTGATTACCTCTAAAAGGGATTGAAATGACAATTTAGTCTTCTTTAATGGAAGCAATCTTCCCAACAAGCCCTCCATTGATATGCTTGGTGTAACCTTAAGTGATCAGCTCAGGTATGGGGGCTCCATCGAAACCCGATAAAGTTAGCCTCTCAGAAGCTGGGCGTATTGTACAGAGCCCGCAGATATTTTAATAGTACACAACTGCTGACTCTGTATAAATCGCAAGTGCGCCCCATTGTAGAATTTGGCAGCCACCTCTGGTCGGGAGTCCCAAAATATCTGAAAAAAACCTTGACTCTGTGCAGAAACGGGCGGTCCGTTTGATAGATTCGCCTATCTTAACAAATGGGTTGCAATCTTTGGAGCACAGACGTCAGGTGGGAATGCTGCCTTGTTCTACCGGTATTTTAATGGAAGATGCTCCGAGGAACTAGCGTCATTGATCCCTTCGGCACCGGTGCATAGTCGGGAACACGCCAAACGCGCGCCCAACATTTGCACACGGTTGACATTTGTCACATGAGAACGGGTCGCTTCTACGACTCGTTCTTGTGTTCAACAGCTCGGCTGTGGAATGATCTGCCGGCCTCTGTGTTTCCTCCAGCCTATAACATGGGTCTCTTCAAGACCCAAGTTCACTCCTTCCTATCCTCTAAAAGATCCTCCACACAGCATCCCCAAAGATGATATAGGCCTTGAGGGAAATTATTTCCTCCTTGGTCTCCTGTGTGGAGTTACTGTAAAAAAAAAAAAATATGTGAATGATCTAAACAGCATTTGAAAGAGGAGGTCCGAATGTTTCATATCCCACTCCTGGATCGCTCATAGTTGCGCAAACGACCGCTAAAAATAAAGAAAACCTTGTGCTGCATAGTAGCCATTTTACTCACAACTGACGCGAAATGGCTACATGGCGGCGCGAGCGGTCATCTGGGCAACTATGAGCGATCTAGCAGTGGGATTCAAAACTTTTGGACCTCCTCTTTCGATTGTATGTAGATCATTCATATATAACGTATAATTCAGGAAATATAGCGGTACGAAATTAAGTCCATAATTTTGAATAATACTGTATATAATGTTTCGTATCTACCGTCCCAACAAATAATGTCGGATGTGCAAATGGTAACTTCTTATAAGAGCTGTTTAAAGTTTCTACGTGTTTAGAGTTCCGCGTCTACATTTTTATTGTTTTCGAGACGAAGAAATATAATGACGTTTTTGATATTTTGCATAAGCCTCTATTCCTTCATTGGAAAAGCATAATATTGCAACTATTATAGCTCTTATGCAAAGTTGCCAATCTACGCATCCGACATTGTTCGTTGGAAACGTCGGTATGTTTGGTTATATGTAAGGCACGGGTTGAACGCGTATGGTTTGCACAGACAAATCAACACAATATCATTGAGATACCAGAATGGAGTACGTCAGTTCAGTGCGGATACATTGAATACTGACGCTTCATGACTCATTGTTAGTATTGGATTTGCGGGCACATTCATCTCGATTGCGGAATTTTTGCTGAATTTATTACGTTTTGTAACTCAATTCGCAATAGCGATATGTTATGAGTACACTATTGGAAATAATAATAATAGGTCGTTAATTTCTACAGCGCGGTTTTGTGAAGGTTCAGCTCAGGTGCGCTTTTCACTAACTAACCTAACCTAATATAATTAGAAAATAACAGATAAAGATAAAATATAAATATATAAAACTATGACTTAAAATATTGAGGTTACTTTTGTCGTTAGTAAATTAAATTCTCAGAGCTATGAGAACTTTGGATCAGGGGGTAGAAATCGAGGCTAAAACCCGATGAGAAGCGCATGAACCGGTACCCGGCATTTCCCAGAATTATGGTTTGTACCCAATGGTTTGCAGAAAAGTTTCGAGTTTGTGATGTGTTCCCCTACCCGTACCCGTACCCGTACCCGTACCCGTACCCGTACCCGTACCCGTACCCGTACCCGTACCCCTACACCTACACCTACACCTACCCCTACACCTACCCCTATCCCCAACCCTGCCCGGTAGTTTAACTTTTATTTTGAACGTCAAGTGTGCGAAATTTTATAAAGTGCAAAAATTCTGCTTTAAGGGGTGGGGAAGGGGATGGTTCATAGAAATCTAATGTTTTTATTTTCAATATTCCTCTTGTTTCGAAAGTCAAGTGTCCAAAATTTCATCAAGCTCGGAAAAAAAACTGTAGATTTGTATACAAAACAAAGAAACACCGCCCGCCCGGGGCATTATTCTTTATATAATAGAAGAAGAAGCAGATGGAAGATAGAAGATTGAGAAAAAACATTAATATTTCGAAAAGTGTAACTTTGCTAAGGAATATTATTAATCTTTGAAACTCCACTGTATTTGGGATTGAAGGCAATAATTATGATGTCAAAGGAATTTAAAAGAAGAAACGAAATTATAATTCGGTATGACATACAAGACAAGAAATTCATAAATAATTCACGGTCCTCTCGATACTATCTTATGTCTTAGCAGTATTGAAATAAATGTAGCTAATTCCTATCGTTGAAGACGCCATACATAGCACATTCCGCCTAAATACTTTCAGAAATAATATTACCTACTTTAGTCCTGTCTCAAACGTGTCGACTATATAATAAGAAAGAGTGTGATAACGCAGACATTTTTATCGATAATCTAATCTGTACAGTTTCAGATAAAATGTCCTGCTATTACTTAAAAATATGTAACAATGATTTGGCTAATTATGTATCATGTATCACTTCTGTCTCTCTTTGTGTCTCTCGTTTCTATTGTATTATGTGTCAATTAAGTGAGTTTTGCAATTTTGTGTTTTGTCTGATTATTTGTAATTTGTTTATATTAATGAAGTTTTTATGACATCTGTAAAAACCCAGTATAAATTATAAGGAAAAATCAAGCACAAAAAATCCTCAATGTACAGAGACATATAAATTCGAACAGTGAAATAGCATTCAATTATGTTCATAAATCATTCAAAAGAGAAATGAGTAAGCATGATGGCTATAATCATAAAATGTATGTATTATTTTGTATAGTAGAGCAAACAGCGATGCAATATTTCTCAAGATTAATAAATAAATTAATTAGTTTCACATTTTAGATACAACTGTGCCTTCTTCAGAGCGGTGTAACCACAATCTTAAATAAAATACAGATATTAAAATAGCCCATCCTTAGTCCATTTTCTAGGCTTTATGTTATTTTAATGTGATTTTTATCTTGACTATAATAACTTAATGTATGTGGTACAACCCCTTTCCGGAGTATAACGATGCGGTAATAAAATTTTAATTACACCTTAAATCACATTTATTGGATAACACCCGTTAAATTGTTCAAAAAGTCATTTAACACAATCATTATAAACAAATGCGCGTTTGCGTGGACAGTAACGGGCTTTAGAAAATCCTCGAAAAATAAGTCACAGTTATAAAGGTGTAGATGTACATACTAATGTGTGCATATAAAGGCATCACGTCCGTAGATTATTACATCTGATAGTTCAATCATAATCTCTCCCACTTTCTCATAAGCGACGAATATAGCAGAAAGATAGGTCGAAACGGACCCTTTCAGTGACAGGGCCATATAAGGGTAATACAAAAAATCAATAGTTCCTTTTGGCAACCTGCACAAGTGCACAGATAAGATTGTAAATCTGAAGCTGTTTGTTAGTTCTACAACTACAAGTTCTCAAGAGTGAAAATCATGCCATCCCCTTTCGTCGACAGGGAGGGTTGAAATTTTTTGAATTTCTACATAATTCTAAAGGTCTATCCACATCTACTAGCACCGTGCAGCGCAGACACGAAGGGAGTATTCCCATTACACCGTGCGTGAATGTGTTCATAGATAATGTAATTAATATCGCCATGCCTGCCACTTTACGTGTCTGCACTGCGCTGCGCTGGTATATGTGAATAGAACTTTATACGGATGCAAGACATGCGTTCATTTCAATTCCCAGATAAAGTACTTGTTTATTGTTTTTGTGTTCAATTTGCAGAAAACTATTTTTTTTTGTGACAGCGACTTCGGCGATCAAAGCCATTATCAAAAATGTACGTATAAACAATATGAAAAAGAAAAAACTACGTGTTATGATCCAATCGGGTGAGAAAATCAATAAATCGAACAGATTCTCGTAACACATCAGAGAGCCAGCCTTGTTTGCCTGGCCGGTGTTTCGTGATACCATCGGCGTCAACGCACTTGGTTTTGATTAGACGGGCCGGGCTGACACGTTTTAATTAGTGTGTTGTGATAACTACACTCTACCTCTGCAGCCAGGAGGGGAATACCCAACGGGGTCCGTTGCCGCGTTGCCACGGCAACAAGGTTGATTGCGTCCAGAAGCAGACAAACATATGAGTTTTATAAAAATAATAGAAAGATGTTTATGACTCACGTTTAGGGACCTGAAAATGTCGCGTTATTTTTTGGGAAAAGTGTTATTTGTTAGCAAAAGCGGTGGTATTTGAAACAAATGTGGTGTTATGTTCCCTTTTTGATATTATTAAACAAAGCGAATTTGGTTGTAATTTTTTTTTTAATACTTAACCGAAAAAACAATGACAGTACGCGGCGTTTTCGACATGAGTTAGCTTTGAATTTTATTACTATTCAAGCTTGTCCAAACCATAGACAAATAAATATTTGGAACGTTTAATATTACTTTCTTATTTAAAAATACCAAAACGTCGCACGTTACGAAAATTCGCGTTATTATCCTGAAAATTACCGTGAAAATGTCAAAATTCGCGTTTAAATGACGAAATTTGCGTTATCGCAAACGCGAAATTTTCAGGTCTCTACTTAGTTGTCATGACATTGATGACGTACAAGTTTTAAGGTGGCTGACATTACAACCACAGTTTCCAATCTCATGTGAAACTATGCCTGGAAATCTATAGTTTTATTCCAAGCTCGATGAAATATTGCAAACATGACTTTCGAAACAAGAGCAAGTGGTCAGGGGTAGGGGTCAACGCCGGGTATTTCAGCTAGTAGGCAATAATAGTGAATCACCTTCTGACGCCAGGCCTAAATAATAACGAACGAAACAACGCGGAAAATGGTATAGTGCAAGGCAGAAATAGCTACTCTAGAATCCACCTCAAGGGCAAACCAGCCAAACATTGTAATCATAAATTATTTTATTCTTTGGAAGCATAAACATTGTCGGCGGGCTTCTTATAAATTGAGCCGAATTCTTGGTAGATGTTGTTGAATTCATACGGTGATGTACGGAGTTCGCAAGAATCAGAAAAGCTGACAATGTCAGAGATTGTAAGTAAACAAGAATCTCTAATACGTACATCTTGCATAACCTGCCAAACTTAAATTTATATTCCAGAGACTTCCAATAACCCATTTTCTGACTTTCACGATTTTAATAGCGACCCGTCAACAATTTTTTTAACAAATTATCTAATTAAATTGGAACATGTCAAAAGACAGAATAACAGAAGAGAATGTACGTGACAATGCACGAATTTTATTTAATTTTTTTAAAAAGAAAAACAAACATTCCCGGGTTACGAATAACCGGACAATATTTGAAAATCTCCCACTGCCATCACAGTAAGTGGAAGATGTTGCTTGTATCGTGAAAGAGGGCTTTGTCAGCCGAGGAATTGAACTCACGATTCCAACTCAGACAATGACCGAACTGACTGAAATGTGAATGAACTAAGGAGTGTATGCGAAGACAGAGCTGTGTGGCGGTCTATCTTTTCTACCTATCCCTGCGGAGAAATGGCGTGATGGTTATTTAATGAACTTATTTAAAAAAATATATATTTTTAATTATGAAATAACTTATTGAAGCATTTAAACCTCATTGTAATATATTTTTAATCATTGAAGGTAATATTAACAACTCTTAAAATGAAACATGAAACCAAAGAGACACAGAAAAGAAAAAATTCTGTGTCTTTTCGGTTTCATGTTTCATTTTGAGAGTTATTAATATTATCTTCAATGATTAAAAATATTAATTAACATATTTTGTTCTGGAAAATCGGAAAAAAGGTAAATAAACAATTCAACCTCTGTTCCGTTACTTGGCGTGTTGAGTATAAATTGATTTAGCTAATTGTTCCTCAAGCATGAGATATCTAATGTGTACGTTACTCTTCGCCAATGTATTGAACCAATGTTCTGTTGGCATACGAACCTAATGATACTCACATCTCAAACTGTTACCATATAAATAATGTAAAATTTTAATATATGAGGAGACATGTGTTCGTTCCAAAAAGATATTACGATGGTTTTTTTTTCCTAGATGGACGTTATAGTGTTGTTTTGATGATTGTTAAGTTTGATGGACTCAACAAAAATATATTTACAGCTGTCGTAGAGAGCATTGATAAATAAATAAAACTATAGTTAATAGACACTACTTTTACAAACCCAAATGCAACCCAGCATGCAAATTTTCAAAAATCTAATAATTTATGCCAACAGGATTAATAACTGAGTTAAAAATTCAAAATGTTTTGTCTAGGGTAAGCGTGGAAAATGAAGTGCAAAGCCATCTCAAAGATTAGTTTAACGCTTCAGAAAAATCCGAAACCTGTTCTCCTAAGGTTGATCCGTCGTGTCTGGCGTAAAACCTGGAATAACCAATGATATATTTATGACTTTTGAATAAAGCTCATTTTTAGAAAAATATGTATGTTCATATCTACAGGTAACATTTGAATAAACTGAAATTCTAGAAAATTTTAAGAAACACTGGATGAATGTATCATAAATGACAATGAAATTTTTATATGAAGTAAAAAAAAACATAATAAATAAAAACTGAATTATGGTAAATATTTAACATTTATTAAATAAAGTGACGTTAAAATAAATAAAATAAAAATATTTTTTATATTTCCACCTGAATATCCTGAAATATACCAGGATGCACCAAACAGACTAAAGAAAATGTTTTATTAATGTATCAGTGGATTGAATGCTAAATTTGTTATGTCTGTATGTTAAATTTATTGTAAATGGCTACACAGGTTATATTTCGGAATCGTATAATAACACAAAATACCTTGTTATTTGCATTACGGATGTAGGTATATTGAACAGAAACAATACAAATTCATAATAATATAATAGGTATGAACTTTGAATAAACTCATTCCGGGAAGGATTCTGTTCAAATATGAGATGTTTATAATTTGCATCCTGGTGTTCCAAGTACCTATAAATAATAGATTTTATTATAAATATAGGCTCTCTTTAAAACAAATAGCAAAATCCCACTCATCCAACACTCAATCGGTTCAATCAATGGCGGCTCGTGGCCATTCTCATTGAGAAAGTTCATTTTTTTTTTTACGGAAACACCACACATTTTTGTATAATACTATTTCGTACAAATAATTTGTTGTTAACGAATTTTCATATCTGCACACACGGTCGCCTTGTATATTCCGAATAATTGCACGCTCAGCACGGTTTCTCACAGAGCGCTACGAAAATGACAATGTATGAACTATTCCTTACGACAGAAAGTACTATAGGCGCTGAATTCATAACGCACCACATGATATTCATTTCTGACTGGCTCTCGGGCAGTAGGAATTTCCTATACGGACGGGTGGATTTTTTAGCACCGAGTTTGAATAGCAACCTATTTAAAGTGTGGTAAATTTATGATAAATGTTTGTTTTATTTTCTTATCCTTTCATGGGAGTTCACTGCATAAATCCACTTTAGAGAAAACCGCAACTGGGTTCAACACATTTCATTTTATTAGCGCTTAATGCCTGCAGTTGGCATGGCGGCAAAACCCGTGTAATTAATTATAAAGTACGCATAGAATTTAAGCTTGGACTGCATTGTACCATCGACATTATTTAATATTGTAAAATCGTAACAATAGAGAGCCCCAGAAAACATTAGGTACTGACTTATACACCCTGCTAAAATAATCTCTATTGCCGCAGTAAACAAGTGAGTGAGTTTTCTTCCGTTTCATTTCTGAAGGAAAGGCTTTTAGCCATTATTTAAATCAGGCTATTTGACATTTGTATTTACGTAAATTAAAGTAAATGGGTAACTGCGTAACTGGGGTAATGGGGAACTTGGAACACGTAGGCGTGGCCCGCGCGTTCTTACTATCACGTAATGTCGCCACGCGTAACGAATAACGCCAAAGGTAATTTTCAAACGCGACGTACAAACAAATACAGTATTTCCCGCAGTGAATTTCTTCTAGGAAAATACACTTTATCTGATTTAAAACAGAAGTTAGTGTTTCACATAAGTGCATACATAAGTTCATTGTAGGTATAGTGTATGACCATATGCCCATTTTACTGTGCTCAGTGTCGGAGAGTGGTATGACAGAAGAACATAACGATCGTGGTTCATTTCTAGTATATTACTGATTTTTTCGCTTGTTGCTTTAAAAAATCATGGTTGGGAAACTAGTTTCCTTTATATTAAATAATTATTATCCTACTTCCATAATCACAAGCAGCAAATAACATAAGCAATTATCAGTGACGTTTTAACTTTTCTTTCTTCCTTACTATAAATATTAAGAATTGGTTTATTTTGTTTAATTTACCTTACTTATCCCAAATAGATTTAGATAACAAATTAGAGCATGCTGAGGACAGAACTTTTTGATTTTTTGTAAAATACCGAATAGTATCGAAGATATAAGCCGTCAAAACGTTGATATTTTAGGAGAATCTCGTCGGCCGGCCGATAAGCTTGTGACGTCACGTTACATAAAATGACTGACGCGGTAGTATGCGGATATATCGAATGGCAGTAATTCGAATTGTGAATTGTGTCTCGTAATGTCACAGGAATACCTTTACCCAAATTCACTTTTAAAAAAGCTCGTGACTTTTTTGGAGATCGACCAAATAATTTTAATGTCGTTATTAATTCATTAAGTATAATACATTTTCATAAAAATAAAATTAATATGAATTGTTTCTAAAAATAAAAATAAAACAATAAAAAAGATTAAAGGATGTTCACAAAGTTTTTTTTTCTTATATTTTCGTTGAAAACACGGCAGGATAATGCTTTAAAATGAATAATGATTTCATTATTGCCCACATGTGGTGCTGACACAGAAAACACACTCCCCGGGTAGCAGAAGAGAGGACAGTTAACAGGGCACGGAGAAGGGGTGAAGCCATCGACAAGGTGAAGCATATTAAACGTAACGAGAAGAGGACGAGAGGGAAGAATTGGATCAAGGGAGTAATAAGAAAGAATGCACGAGCCATCCACCGTAAGCCAGACACCATTTAGTTCTTACTTACGTGCCCGTAAAAGAGCCAATAAGCGAAAGACCTTCGGGTTTAAATTAAATTTCTTAGAATCGAGCATTTTCACTCACTTTCACGTACATATTTTCAAATTAGTGTGTTCCACGTATCGATTTGAAGCGTTCAGTACACTCTGGCGAAAATTAAATACTCGTCCGTGCGAAATACACAGCATACTGCATACGTTGGCTGGATGGAGAAATAACAGGCAATTGGTTTCGATATTAATAATTCATTTACGTGGAATATTTAAATTTATTCCGAAGGGATGTAAAAAGAAAGTTTTTTTTTATTATATAAGGCGAATTTCTTTCAGCAAGGGAATGATTTTTTTACAAATCGTTCATTCAAAAGGTAAAAATAATTTGAAAAAAATATAATTAATTTGAAAATGTTTTGGTAACTACGATTAATATTATTTTTTTATTGGCCAAGAAGGATGTGTTTACGCTGCATACATTTTTTTATTTTATTTATTTATGGAGAAAATACAGATACAGACAGTAAGTAATATCGAAACAATATAGAAATATTTGGAGAACTCGCCTGTATCCTAACCTTTTTCTCACTGATTAATATGATAAAGGTAAATAAACAAATAAACATTAAAAATAATATTTAGACAAGTTAAGGAATTTAAGATTGTGGTTACACGGAATTTTTTTTGAAAAAGTGCACAATTTCTAAATAGAGTAACAGAAGGTACTACTTACTTTACAAATAATACTTACAAGAATGTAAAGGGAAAAAATAATGATTAAATTTAAAATATTGCTTTACAAGGAAACAATAAAAAAGTACATAATGTCCAAACACTGTTTGTTGATGTTTGTTTGTTTAATATTATTATATGAAAACTTTCAATTCTCTTTTAAAAGCACTACATGTACCAAAGAATATGTCGGAATCCATCAGTTTGATATTGATTAAATAACTCGCACATTCTTCCGATTGAATCCCTGGCACCAGCATTTGTGCGCGTCCGGCTAATGTGGAATAGGTGGTTAGACCTAGTTGTTCTGGATGGTATTTTGAAGTTTATTAGTTGGAGTAAGGTAGGACAGTTGATAATGTTATTGCACACTTTATAAAGAGTAATGAGATCACGGTGTGTTCGCCGGTTAGAGAGGGTGGAGACATTATAGATAGAGAGCATATGTAAGTATCCCCGTTTAGGTGCGCTTATTCTGTAATTAAGGCAATGCAAAAATTTTCTTTGATTACTTTCAATTTTGACTTTGTAGATACCGGAGAGTGGAGTCCATATGGGGGCGCAGTATTCAAGTTGAGAACGGACCAGCGTATAGTAAAGGAGGAGGTAGGTTTCAGGTTTTCGAAATACACGGCTGTTTCTGATAACAAAGCCTAGCCATGCAGTAAGCTTTATTTAGAATATTATCAATGTGCGCATCGAAATGAAGTTTTGAATAAAAAAGTATTCCTAAGTCTCTTATACTGTATACGCGCTCGAGTGAGTAGTTATCAATATAATAATTGTTTGTGATAGCTTTATGATTTTTAGTGAAGCTTATTTGTTTACATTTACTGTAACTTAGATACAATTTATGATCATTGCAAAACGCTTCAAACCTTACTAAATCTCTTTGGATGAGCAGACAATCATTTATATTCCTAACAACAGCGAATATTTTTATATCATCAGCGTACAAGAGAAACAAACAGTGCAAAATACATTTAGTAACGCTATTGATAAAAAGTATAAATAACAGCGGACCCAGGATTGATCCCTGGGGCACACCAGAGGTAACTGGTTCCCACATAGAAGTATGTCCTCGTGATGATACAGCTTGTTGTCGTTTTGTACGAAACAAACCAACGTAATAAGTTTCCCCGAATTCCGTTATACTTTTTTTTTAATAAGTAATAAATAGGTGGTCAACCTTATCAAAAGCTTTTTTAAAATCGCAATAAATTGAACCTACCTGGTGACCTCGATCCACGCTGGTTAATAAAAAGTTAGAATAAATAAGTAAATTACTCGCGGTAGACTTGCATTTGACGAATCCGTGTTGTTGGTCTATAATTTTGTCGGCAAGCTGGGGATATACATTGTCATGGACAAGTCTTTCCAAAAGTTTAGGGATTGCCGAGAGAATGGAGATTGGCCTATAGTTTTCCACTCTTTGACGCGAGTCACCCTTGTGGACCGGTATGATATAGGCTAACTTCCATCTGTCAGGGAAAACCCCTTCACTCAGACATTTATTAAATATTATAGTAAGAGGCACACATAGTGACGGTGCAGCAGATCTAAGGAAAAACGCCGGTATTCCATCGTGACCCGCACCTTTGTTTATATGTAGTGACTTTAAACTTGATTTCAGTTAATTCAATTCTGGAATGTGCGTAAGTTCGGGGTCATGAACTGATTCAAGTTGGTCGATGTCGATTGTATCATTGATGGAGGAAGGTTCAAATGTTGACTTAAATTCAGAAAACATTGTACAGATTTCCTGGGTATCATTAGATTTACGCCCTTCGAAGGAGATAGCAGCGGGGTATCCGTCGGACGATTTAAGTGAAGATATATACATATCCAAAAACTTTTGATGTTGTTCTAAAACGAATTTTCAAGCTTTCGCGATTCATTAGTTAACTTTTTGTATGTAATCCGTAAGAAAGAAAATTCAAGATATTCAGAAAGACCTTTATATGTCTTCCATTTGAGCCAGACTTATATATTTTTTCCGTGATAACTTAATAAGTTCTGGGGGCCAAGTCTGTAACTTTTGCGTTGGCTAACGCAGGTTAAATCGGCCATAAGCTAGACATTTTGACAGTTTGATAGTCCGTATCGCGGTTAAGTTTGCGTTTACGTTAAGAGATAAATCCGTAACGCAAACGCAAGAGACGACGCTGCGTTTATGAAAAATGTAAAAATGTGTTGTTTATGGGCGATTTAACTTGCGTCAGCTAACGCAAAAGATATAGACTTGGCCGCCTGGGGTAAACCAAATGGGAAATTTCTAATTTCGTCGTGCCGAAACTGGAATAAACTTATCAATCATTTATTATTACATAGAAGCGACCTACTGCCAGTTCGGCTGTTAGATTTGCGGTTGTTACATTGTAAACATTACCTTCTACACAAAAATAAATAATAAACTACAAATACGTTAAAATTGTTATGTAATAGTGGCATTCGATAATATTTTAGATGTACGTTTACATTTCCTGGTATCACGAAGAATGAATTAATTATGGAGAAATGAATCAATTTTTCAAGATAGAGAAATGTATAAATTGAATGTTGATTTATTATTGAACAGAGAAAACGGGTTGGCATAATATTCACCTTAATAATGATGGTTTTTTTATCGCCAAACCAGCAAATATCATTCACCCTTTTTCTCAGAATTACATTTTGTATTGTGTTCATGACAAAACGTTTTTCAAAAAAGTTTTCATTATGTAACAATTTATTTTGTGACATTCTCCAAATACAATTTTATTCTTTCAGAACATTTTCAAATGTAAATAATAAGCACTTTTGTGTTTTATGGGGCATAAACAAAAACATGTTTTCTGTTCAGTTTGAATTAACTTTGTACCCTTCGTCAAATTCTGCCCTTGTCGCGATAAATACGTCAACAGCTTTCCCCCGGGCATTGGTTACCTTTTTAAACCCAAGAACGAAACCCTAAGTAATTGGAACGACAAAACGTTACAAAAAATAAACATTTATAACTGCTCAAATATCATTATCAATAAACACGAAAGTTTCCATATTAAATATCGTCTAAAAAAACATTAAAAAATAATTTAATAAGTAGGTAGTGGATACCTACTCTCCGTAAGTTGAACAATGTCGTTCTAATTCTGAAGATGGGTTAGGTAATTAATTAACGGAAGAGAATAGTACCATTGATTTAATCCCACCCTAAACATAATCCTATGCCTAACTAGGAGATAGTTGGTTGATAGTTACAATGCTGGTATTTCCTAATTGTAATATTATGGAGGCTCCGATGTCACCCTATAATTAGGTAAGGTTAAGCAAGATTAACTAATGTTACTCTGAACCCACAAAGGCACAAAATCAACAAGAGATAATCTACATTTAATTACTTCAGGGTTAACACGACAAAAAAACAGTAATGAAAACCCCAGTCCAAAAAAGTCTACGTTTTGCAGCCTAGCTGTTGAGATTCAAGCTAATTTTGAAGAATGAGAAACTACGTATATAAATCACCATTATTTAACGAGTAGCCACGTGTGTCCATGTATTTTTGGACAATGTATCTAAAACAGCAACAATGTTCCAGAACTCTATAATAATATTATAATAATTGGATGATTTGTATAGCGCCGTTTTTTTGTGAAAAATCACCTCAAGGGCGCTGTATGTATGCGTATCTTCGGATTAAAAAATAGAGTCCTTAGTCCTAGGCCCGGGGTAAGATGCAGTAGGAGAGATTACATATAAATAGCAGCGTGAGAACTAGTCGTCTAGGATGGGTTGGTCATGCATGCCAAGGGAAGACAGAGCCACGATGTACGAAGTTAAGTAATTTGTAACAGATATTTGAGCAGACCAAGACAGCGCTCCATGGACAACGTGCTATACAACCTGGAGAGATGAATGGGAATCGATGAAGGAAATGGATCGTCGGAAGTTAAATGGAACTATTGAATAAGCTAAAGGTCTACAGAAACTTTGTGGCCATCAGAAGTAGAGTCGGGAGGTTTACAATCTTCTGTTTTAAATGTTAAAAAGGTTTATTTCCAATAGTTCTTTAATTGGTGAAGATATCTACGAAAGGATAGTGACCTCATTGTAGGTTATTTCCTCAGTGTTTGCATCTCGTGCATCGTTATCTCGAGAAAAGACATTGACACTGACCATCACAGACCAGACATCAGGGTTCACGGAAAACATATGAAAACATTGCGAAGCAATCCGTTATAATATTAATTTATTGATACACCGAGAACAGAAATGATTCTCAGAAAATATTCACAGCTTTTAGATCAAACTGGTTTTATAAATTACTAATATTCAGAAGATCCTAATATTATTTAATTTTTATCTTGCAATCATATCGAGAAGAGAAGAAACAAATTAATAATTAAACATTTTATGTTTGTACGACCTTTCCCCGGTACCCAATGATTTAATAAATGGAACGAAAAAGAAAGCCATTGTATTACAAGAATAATTATTGACATTAAATTTTGATCCAGAAAGTCTGCTGCCACAAGTGACTAACTTTTAAATAACGTCATAATGTAATTTGTGCGTAATTCTTGGGTTCGATTTTTGATATCTGTGAAAAGAAAGGCATACAAAGGCTTTTGTTTTTTATTCATTCATAACTTAATATATGAGCCGTGACGGTCAAACGAAGAATGAAGCTTTTATATAGATTCTGGTAAAGGAGGACAGAGGTTTTTGTTTTTTATTCATTCATAACTTAATATATGAGCCGTGACGGTCAAACGAAGAATGAAGCTTTTATATAGATTCTGGTAAAGGAGGACAAAGGCTTTTGTTTTTTATTCATTCATAACTTAATATATGAGCCGTGTCGGTCAAACGAAGAATAAAGCTTTTATATAGATTCTGGTAAAGGAGGACAAAGGCTTTTGTTTTTTATTCATTCATAACTAAATATATGAGCCGTGACGGTCAAACGAAGAATGAAGCTTTTATATTTTGGTAAAGGAGGACAAAGGCTTTTCTTTCAAGGCAACGAAAACAAACACCGAATTTTCTCAATGAAAAACGACCAAGTACTGCGTCCATAGTAGAGTAATTATGTACCAAGAGTACAGGTCTCTAACGGGAGCCAGAGGTAAAAATACATTCGACGATGCGTAATCAGGCGATCGAAGATTTGATGAAAGAGAGATAGAAAAGTGAACAATTCAATCATGATGCTGTTTGTACAAGAATCTTTAAAAAAGAGAATTCTCGAAAAATTGAATGAAAAAAAACTCTCTTTAAAAACTCCAGTGTGGGGATCAATTTATATTTAGAAGGAAGGTAATCTAATATATAAATGTCGAATTTAAAAAAGAATAAAATATAGTTTTTAACAGGAACAATAGGAATAGTATGGAAACGTACTGGGAACAAAAATAGAGCATTTGATTTCAGTTGCAAAAAAATCAAATTTCAAGATCGGTGCTACGAGTTCGACCACCCCGATGCAACTTTGTTTTGTTCTACGATCCAAGTTCCAAACAATATGTTCATAGTTTAATTTTATTTTTTAAAAAATTTGTGGACAACTTATGAATACTTGGAGCAAGTGGATAAGTTTGTATATTTGGGAAGTATGTTTATGAGAGATGTAAAGGCTGATAAGGATATTGAATGAATGATGTTGTGAAATGGGCGGGGGTAGGGTAGGGGGGTGGGGGTTGTTATAACAATATTAATTCTGTAGAATTATATTATTTCCACCTAAAAATTACACCCAGCTTACTATAATTCACGACCTCAAAACTTTACTCCAAACCATTCATAACCCCGAGCGAGGCCGGGTACACGTCAGCTATTCGCCAATAAGGCAGTTATCCTTGTGATATCGTAGGTACGGTTCGTAAGCTTCTAAAACAATGTTCAAATAATGAGATTAGGCCATTATCAGGAGAGACTTCTCAGTAAGTGATTCATTTAATTATACGCCAGAAACAAGAGACGATGAAGAAATGAAAGTTGTTATTTCCTTACGATATTATTATTTCAGAAAAAATATACCTATAAGCATACAGTAACATTACAGACTGTAAGTTCTACAAACCAAAAGCCTAATTTTCCATAATTTCTTCAAATGCTTGGTAACTTTGTGGCATCATTATTAATTATATAAATTGAAAATATACTTTGTATATACCACTTTACTTAAAATATATAAATATTTGTACATGTTTCGATAGCAATGCTATCATCTTCATTATTTATTCCTGAAGATGATAGCATTGCTATCGAAACATGTAGAAATATTTATATATTTTAAGTAAAGTGGTATATACAAAGTGTATTTTCAATTTATATACCTAATTTTCCAAATTAGGCAATATGTAGGCTCTAGTTTCAGTCTAGAATTTCTAGGTTTACGCCAAATCTCATACGAAGCCAGGTGGAAAAGTTAGTATAGTGTTACAGAACTCTCGAACAATTTAACTTAAAAAGCCTTTGTTTTGTCAGGCCCTAGAGAGTAGCGGTGCATGCGAAATTGTATGCAGAATAGGCTCTAGTTTCAGTCTAGAATTTCTAGGTTTACGCCAAATCTCATACGAAGCCAGGTGGAAAAGTTAGTATAGTGTTACAGAACTCTCGAACAATTTAACTTAAAAAGCCTTTGTTTTGTCAGGCCCTAGAGAGTAGCGGTGCATGCGAAATTGTATGCAGAATAGGGATGGGGGGGTGACCGGGGGGAGGTATCCGAGCGAGTGGAATGAGTCTATTTCTCTCAGTGCACAATTTATGAAAGCAAATATATTGCTAGATCATTTGAACACATTGCATGTACACGATTTAAGTGAAATGGCAACTAGACAGGATAGAGTATCCACGTTGTAGCTATCATCATAGAAAATCGCTTTGAAGATTGTGTCGTCTAAGGTCAAGCGGAATTACATAGGTATTAATTATTGTTGGACGTGTTGTTTATTCTAGGCCAAGGTCTGTGTTGTAACATTACACAACAAGTATATTCATCGGTTACACATAACAATATATGCCAATAAAGTCCATTGACCTATAATAATAATAAATAATAAACAATGGAGTAGCGAGCAATTAAGAAAGCAAAGTCATATTATAAATTATAACAAATTTAGTCCGGTTAGAAGCCGTGTGGTTCAGCAGCCTCCATCACTGTACAGGGATCAATTTCCATTTAAATGAGGGTTGTACGAAGAATTACAATAATGTCAGGTTATTCGTAACCAGGGGCGCTATTTTCCGTTCTTTTTAAGGAAGATTCCTTAACTTCTTCATTAGGGTTAAACCCTTCTTACATAACTGCGGTTCCAGTTCTCTCGGGTGACAGCTGTCAGTTGAATTCAGCGAGCATCAAAAATGTTAATATTTGAGATGTTTTAACAAGAGAAAAAACACAATGTTAAGTATGTTACCAATTACGTTATTACTTACATTAAACATAATTAGCTTGTAAACATTATATAGATGATGACATTTTTGACAATTCACGTCAAGCGCGGCATTGGAGAGAGTTGGTACGACCGGCCGAGTCCAATGAATTCGATTACGAAGGCGGTGGACTCACTCCGAGTTCGTAAATCCGGATTCACTCGTTTCGAACTCACACTCAAGGAACGGCAAAGGTTTTGGATTGGAGTCAGAAACGAAAGGCGTCCCTATTCATTAGTGTAATATGAACGATTTTTGATTTCGGAACGGCGGACCTATGCGGAGCGAAAGGAATGAAGACCGAGTCCATGTGGCTAAACTCGGAATTGGAAGCGAGTTTTTAAAATAAGTGGAATGGACCTACCTCTTCGGTCGGCACAAATTCAAATGTCACTTTTAGAACTAGATACAAAAAAAGTTAATTACTATCTAATGAGGTAGGTACGTTTTTATACAACGTGATTCTTCGTTGAAAGGTTTATTTATGATATTTAAAAATAAAATAAAAATGTATTAAAATGAATAATAATATAATGAAATTGTTTTTAAAAGTTTAGCTCAAAATCTTATGTCACTTAAAGATATTTCATCAGTGTGTTTTTTCAAATAATCTCTTGACAATCTATTTAGAATCTTTTTACTATGTCTCACCGGAATTCCGCAGTTAATCAAGAAGTCTTTAACCCTAAAGAAAAACGCAAGGAATCTTCCTTAAGGGGGAGAGGGACGTCGGAGAGTTATTATTTATTAATTCAAAATAATGATAATATTATTAGTACTACTTAAGTAGTATCTACCTTCTCACTTCTTTTACACTTCTTTTATACTTATATTATTATATTATGCACTAAACTACTTCTTATACTCTTTTGTACAACCTGCTGTTATAATGTAACCACAGGATAAACATTATTCATTGTGATAATTACGCTGTAACTACATACTGTTATATTGTATCTACTTACTTCTTTTACACCTATTTATTATTTTATGTGTACATTATTGTATTCCCTTGTAAAACAATGTGATAAATGTATCAACATGTAAAAGCCTTCTAGGCGTGAATAAATAAATAAATAAATTACGTAATCCGCATTACAAAAAAAACAATATTTTTTTTTGTAATGCGGATTACAAATCTTTGGTTACGTTTATTTACAAAACCGAAACGATAAATGATTAAACACACTTTTCTCCACTTTAAAAATCTATCTCCACTAATAATTATTTTGTAAAACATACAAAAAAATAATATTTCTGATTAGATTTTGATAAATGCTAATCCTTATGTAAATTTATAAATATTCGTGAGTAATAGATTTGTTGTAATTGCTTTGTCGTACAAGCTAACATAAACAATAAATATAAGAAAAATCCGTTCGACGAATATAAAAAAAATATCCAATTTATAAAAACGCTGAACTTAGAGTAATACAACGAGGGATTATGCAACGTTCATTATTTGAAGATAAACAAACAACTGTGCAAGTCATTTATTTACGTAACGCTAAATAGGTCACTCCCGATGGAGTACGAGTTTGAATTTCAAATTTAACCAATTAAAATCACACAAATTGCCTATGCAAACTAGATACATAATACATACATGGGTTTTATCGGTATATCCGTTTCGAAATAATCGAATCTAATTTATTCGAAAGAATTATTCAACGAAATTTTCACAAATAGGTTGTCTTAATTTTTTTTAAATTAAGAAATTATATTAGATTAATAGCGACCGTAAAATTAATTTTCGATAACTCATAAAATGACGTGAAAAATTCGACTGGCAGTTAAAGATACTGCCGCGCCTATAGCCCCGCGCCAGACATTTTATGGACTGTGACGTCACACGGTTATCAAATAGGTATTACCAAAAAAAAAAAAAAACAAACTACTGTCCTCAGCATGCTCTAATTATTATGATAAATTTGTAAGTTACATGATATTCTTCATTATTCATTAGAATGAATTATTAGGTGACGATGTTTATAATATTTTAAAACTTATTTTTCGCATGGTGCAGGGGTGAAGGAGGGGGGGGGGGGCAAGTCAGCAATTTCGAGGGAATGGGAATCACGGTAGCAGTCCAGTAATAAATCCGAAACATTATCTGATTTCGCCCATCACCAATCCAAACAAAAGGTTTTCGATTTTTATTTAAACATTACGCTAAAATGTTAAAATTATGGTTTCTTTATTTCGTGGTCATCTAATACTAATTTCATCTGAATACAGGGGTGTAGTTTTATTAATACGGCCTTACAACAGGAGCTATTTAGCTCAACCTATGTTTTTTTTTAATTAAGATTTAAAAAATCCTTTTTTTTTCATTTATATGTGATATTAAAGCCTTCTCCGTGAGATATTAATGAAATATGCTGCACCAAATAATTCTTTATAACGTACTTTCAATTTACTTCATAGGCGTTATCGCATTGTTTTCTTTACACTCAACCAATTAAATTACTAACAAATCGTAAATGGGGAATATGAAAGAAAATTAGAGCGTGAAAAAAGTTTTAACCGCTAACGACATAAATGACGAAACGTAAACATTCACAGGAAACGATTTTTTTTAAAACTCGCTTCTTGTCTCATTTAGCAAAAGTATGTTATTTTGGTTCACTGCCAATGCAACAATCAACAATGGCATCTGCAGCAATATGCGTTCAGTGCACATCTAATTGAAAACGTGACGTTTCCTTTTCACATAATAACCAAATTAAACGCCAAGTCCCCCCAACCACTGAACTCGACTCCCGACTGTATGCACTCGTGACCCGTCACACCGTCACACGGATGACGCGATGGTGTACGATTATTATCAACTGCAAGATGATCCAGCGCGATTGGAAAATGATACGAAATATTGAGGGACGTAACACCGAAGATAAGCGAAAACGAGAGATTGATAATTAAGGCCATCCACCGGCTAAAATTTTAACGAAATCACGCGCTCCTTGTGCAGGTGGCGACGAAAATCCCGCTCAACATCGGCCGCATGTATCGATTTCGGCAAAAAAAAAACATCACCAAAATGCGTGTTTTATTCTATTCTGTAAAGCTGAGACATAGTTATTAAAATGTTTTACGGTCATATTCTAAAAAACTTAATTTACCACAATGAACAATACGAAAATATGGGAAAAGGAGTTTATAAGTAGGAGATTTTGCCCTTTAAACATTTTTTTAATCTCTCATACTTTATTTTTTTCTAAGCTTATAAAAAGACATACCAAAAAAGTGCACGGTTAAATGAAAGACCAAGGTGTGATCTACTTGCAGTATTTAATTAAATCATCTATGATATTTCTGGGCCAACAAATTCTCAAACCGAAAACACACGATTTTGCATTACTTCCCATTGCATCGCCTTAAGGTTGGGTTGTTTCAACTCGGTTCACATTTGATGCCCGTCAAATAGTCGATAAGCGCCATTTTGATTTTTTTTGCAAAGCCTGAAACGGATTGAGAATTGGCGTTTAACGGGGACCACTCCAAAGTCATAAAATCAAAACGGCGCTGATCATCGATTTGATGATTTGAAACACCCCGGCCTAAGAATGCTTCGAACTTATACCTCAACGCATTACCATTATGGATATGGTAAAGAAAAAAAGTTTGAACTTGGCTAGATAACGAAAAATTGAAATATTCCAACAACATGGGGTCATCCCCCTGCTTCCACGTTGCCCCCTCTGATTATTCCGCAACCTATACCCTTCACTTTCTTATCTGAGCACTTCTATTTTCAGATGCTGATATCTTAATGTCTTGAGAATTTATAGTATATTCGTAAAAATGGTTTATTTCCACATGAATAAGAGATACTCGACAGACCAGAACAAAACACCCATTCAAAGTGAATGTCGAATAAAGGAATCGTCTCGTCCACCAATACGACACATCAAGTACCCGTCACCCTGTTTTTATTATTACACTGTAAATGGAATGTAACAGTCACTTTCCACGGTAAAGTGTTGGGAGATACCGCAATCAGTGGCAACTTCTTCAAGGAGGGATGAACGTGGGCCTTGAAGAGACCCATGTTGTAGGAGGGAGGAAACACAAAGACCGGCGAGTCATTCCACAGCCGAAGAACGATCCGTAGAAACAAAAATTGGATATTAATCCGAGACACTGCCTACTTTGCAATTATGGTCCTTAGGAACTTTGTAATCATTATAAAGATAGCTGCCAATAATACGGCATTAAAAATGGAGAATAATATTTACACATCTTAAATTTGAGATATGATATCGATGAAGATGACATAAATTGAACTGGTCTCATTAGGTAAGTTGGTTAAACCGCTTAACCGCTGCCCCGGATAGGCAGAGGTCCTGGGATCGTGCCTCAGATGCGACTGAAATCTTTTTTATTTTCTGTCGTTTTTTTTCCGTTTTCATGTTTCATTTGGGTTATGTTAATATAATTTTATACAATGATTAAATATTAAAATGAGGTTTTTAAATCACAATAAAAATAATTAATGATTAAAAATTGAATAATTATACATTATTCTGTCAGTTTAAAGATAAATTACCCTTTGTATAGCGAATCATAATATATATAAATTGAAAATACACTTTGTATATACCACTTTACTTAAAATATATAAATATTTCTACATGTTTCGATAGCAATGCTATCATCTTCAGGAATAATTTTTTTTTATTTTTTTATTTAATTTATATAATTAATAATGATGCCACAAAGTTACCAAGCATTTGAAGAAATTATAATCATAATATAATTACTCTGAGAGGTGAACGCATTGTGTGGCTGGCTAGAGTGCGAGATACCGCATTATCCTATTGTCACCAATCCATACTGATTTATAAATAAAATATGTCAATACAAGACACATTATATGCAAACGATAATTAACGTGTTCAAATAATCTGTGATTAAATGTCACCTAAAAATAATATTTAATTAAAGAATAAGTGCGATCTAAACATCAATCAAAACGCTGACGTTGTCATTCGTGGTTTTTTGGCCTTCAAAGTCACAATAGATTTCGTCACGACTTTCACGTAAAAATGATAATCAGCCGGCCAGATAAGGCCTACGCAACATTCCGAAGAGTTCAGCGATAATCTCACTATAAATTAAAAATTGTTGCGATGAGTTAATTTTTTTATTGAAAAAAACTATGCATAATTTTTATTTTTATTGCCTACTTATTTATTATTCGTCATAATTTTATTTTTGTTAAAAACAACCGAAAACACCGTTCCTTGTGTATGACATTATTTTTATCAGAGAAAAATACAAAACTGATACATTTATATTCATAACAAGCTAATGTGTACCCGGCCATGCTCGGGATTTGGAATTAAGTTATGAAGTTGTGAATTCTTGCTTGTCATTAGGGTGGCATAATTGATTTGACAGCGAAAGTAACTATCTCAAAAAAAAAAACACTCATTTGAATAATTTATTTCATTCCAAACATTAATTATTTTCAAAATATATCTAAATAATAGAGTTCTTAAGTGGGCACCTACTTGTGTTTTCCATTTTGAAAATATTCTACCCAAACAAACCTTCTTCTTTTGAATATGCCATCTGTGGCTAACCAGAGTGTTATATCTATGGGCTAACCTAAATAAAACATGGCAGGTTCAATGTTTTTCATGCTAATTTTAAAACGTTATAGCAATTGTTTTACATTCAAACTACTCTCTAAACCTTCCCGGCACTAATAGGAACAAACTGTGCGAACAATTTTCAGCGAAACCGGTACAGTAATTTTCGAGAAAATGAAGGATAAACAAACAAACAAACAAACTTACATTGATTTTCAGATATATAGATTTACAATAATAATGCAACATTTCGTAAAACTCATAAATTTAGATTAATTATTGCAAAAACAATTAAATTATTACTAAGAAAAACATTTAACATATTTTTTTAAACTACAAAACCTATTTAATGCACACATATTAAATCAGAAATCCAATCGTACATTTATTAGTGATAATGTAAAATGATATACACTTCGTAGAAATTGTGTTAATCTTACGGTTTTATTATTAATTAAAGATAAATGTACGAAAATTGACACAGCTAGTATTTTTCCCCATATACGTAAGACATATAGTTCGTAATTTAAAAAAAGTTCTCTCGTATTGTGCATATTTATGAAACCTTGTTTAAATTTTCTATAATATTTGCAGAAACTATACGTACCAATTGATAATAATTCATATGAAATAAATTCAGCATTATTAAAAGTACATCTAAAGATCGCACAAAAAACTTTTTAAACACCCCAAAAAATATTTAAATCACAACAAAACTAATTCACAAGTGTTCACTAATCATACACATTGCACCGTAAATGACACTCCTAGCCATTTTGACGAAGTATTAAATTTAATCACTGACAAGGACATTTCAAAAGCGTCCAAATTGTTTTTCTTTCTCAATCAAAATAACGAAGTGACAGCCGCGGTTCGTAAAAATTCGCGAACCTGGCGGAAAATCTGCGAAGCTCCGCTTCGGCGCGGGAAACTCGACTAGTGAAAAACCGAAACTAGACTGAGACGATTATCTGTTTTCGGCCGGATCGAACACTACAATCACAATGGCAGTGCGGATACGGTACACTGTCGCGACCTTTGCCAATGTGGACGAGGTGTGGACATATTAATACTTGTAATTTGTAATACACAACCTCCGCACCGGCCGTTGTCCGTCCGCGGCGGTATCGGCTCTCAGTCTGTCGGAAGTCGCAAACTCGTCTCTATAAATTCAACGAACAGATAAAAGACTTAATAAGAACGTGCGAGCGATCCGCGAGCAATGACGCTGCCATGTCGGTCCAAAGACCTTCCTTCGCTGATTGGTGCAAATGTTTCCTCCTTCCATCGTTGAACGAATCATAACTGTGTTTTTCGTTTTGGATGGGATGAACGGATTCAATATTTTACAAGTATACCTATAATACACGTCAAAAGTTAAATGTCGAGAGTCCGCTGTTTCGAAAACTAACTATAATAAGCCAATTTTTGTTTTTTTAAGTAACAAAATAGGCATAATAAGGAAGTCAAGTGACAAATATTACGTTCATAAAAATATATTCATATACTCGTAGATTAGCAAACGACCATTCTGAATGTATAACTTTTATTAGTTATAATTAATTATACGTAGAATTTACAAATCGTTATTTCAAAGTGAATAAATAATCATCTCATCAAAACACCTTGTTATGTTGGTACCATTGCATTTGGAAGATCTGACGTCACGTGTGTATTCTGTTTTTGGATTAGTATAGACATTCTTATTTTTCGATTTTGTTTTTTATTTTAAATATGTATTTTTAAGTTTTGGCGAAATTTAACCTTAATTTGGATGACTTTAAGCTCTTTAATTGTTGTTCAATATTAAAAAAAAAATTATCAACACAAATATTATGATGATGTTATTACTCAATACTATTATTATTCTTTGAGTTAAAGTTTCTAAAAAGGGTACATGATGTTATTATTTATGTTTAGTTATGGTACACTATGAATAGAATATAAAATTATGTACGGTAAAGCTAATCCTTGTTTTGACATTTGACATTATAACCTCAGAAACTTAGTAATAATAATAATCGGATTGTTTTTATAGCGCCGTTTTTTGTGAAAAATCACCTCAAGGGCGCTGTACAAATAGTACTTCCTATTCTTATATTATTCTTACGTCTATTCTACGATTTTTTTTTTACATTTATTTTCTCTTTTTGGAGAGGCTATCATTACACATTAAAATAACACATTAGTAATGTGTAATTGCTGGGGTATCTACCTCGTTCTAAGGCCACATTACACATGATTCTTAATTAATTTGTATATAGACGTATAAAAAGACAAAAGTTTAACAAAGTCAGGCACAAACACAGAATATGTTTTATTTTATTTAATTTTATATGAAACCCCACAATGGTTTAAACTGTCTGAAGCCACTAGGCAAGCACATTCAGAGAATGTTTGTGATGTTGAAGAAAGTGAGGAAGAAAGATAAGAAGATGGGTAAGGTCACTAAATCGAGGACAATACTGATAGTACTACCTATATGTAATTACAATACTTTTAGCATCGCATTTGAGCCAAAACGGATCGAATTTTTCTTATCAATTTAAAGAATGTGACTTCCGACCTTTGACTTCTGAGTCATCGGAATAAACCAGTTTTTACGAAGTTCAGTCGCTGCTACGAAAATGTTGTTGACCCGTTTCGAGTATAGGTCAGGACACGATTGAAATGTAAAAAAATGTCAATAAAAGCAGAATGAATGTCACCGAGAAACGGTATCGAGCACTGAACCGATATTCCCTAGGATTGTGATCTTTACCGTGTAGAACGGAAACAGGTGTCGCAAATTTACACAAGACTGTCACGCCCCAGGCAGGCTTACGAAAGTGATCATCTGACAAAGAAAGAAGTTCGATATTTGAAAATGTTTCATCAATTTCAGCGGAAGTAAAGAAAAATTGAGCTGATACACGGACATGCCAGTAACACTCAATTCTAACCCTTTACAACGCCTTAATTAGAAATAAACTAGAATATGGAAACACTATTTGGAATCCCAATTACTACAAATATGAAAACATTTTTTAAACTGTTTATAAAAAAATGCTAAGAATGTTATCTTTTAAATATGGTCTAAGTGACCATCTTAGATCATACGACGTACGTTTTGAATACTTCAACATTAATTCACTTAAAATTAGAAGACAATTGATTGATTTAATATGTTTACACAAAATAATTCAGTCATCTTATACTACATTATGTTTTCGTAGCAGTATTGAAATAAATGTTCCTAATTCCTATTGTTCAAGACGCCATAGCACATTCCACCTGAATACATTTAGAAATAATATTTATTAAGTAAATGAAACACGTTGTTATAAACCACGAATATATTTTATTTTCACCAACCGGTTTCGCTTAACTCAAGCTTCATCAGGGTAAATATATAACTAAATTCTAATACAGACTACAGAGTTTCGGTTATACGAGTATATCTTAGTGTATCTTATGGAATAATCGGATGGGGGGGAATATATAATACTTACCTCAAACCACTTGAAACATCGCTAAAATTAATACTAAAAATAATGTTACATAAAGAAAGTACTTTCCCCTCCATGCAATTATTCCATGAGGCCGAACTGTTAGATATAAGAAAAATTTATTGTCTACAGTGCCTAAAATATGTATTTTCAAGAAAAAAACTATTCCCAAAAAATTAAAATCGTTCTAGTAACAGGATAAATAACGTACTTGAAGTACCTTTTGTGTAAAACTAGGCTTGCGCAGAGACATGCTTTTTTTATTGCTCCTAAAAATTTTAATTTTCTATTTACAGAATGTAAGTGTCCAAACATATCATCTTTAAATACATACAAAAATGAAATAAAAAACAGGATTAAAACCAAAGATATCAACCTTTTCCTGCTATGACTGTATATTTTCCCCACTTTTCTTTCTTTGTTTTTCGATTTGTTTTCTTATCTAACTTAAAATCTTTTATTTAACTTACATTTAACATTCATGTATTAATACAAATAAACCAATATATTGCAACTAACTGATACCAGGTATACCCACGCACTGGCCTTGCCTATGTGGGATTTTTTGTTTTATATACATTACTCATAGGTTGTTCAGATGTATTTATAATTTAATGTTAAAAAAAAAAAAACAAAACAACAAAATGTTTATAATCATTGTACCTTATTTGTGTGAATGTATGTTTCAAAAAATGAATTAATAAATAAATAAAATAATAGGTACAAAATACAATAGAATGAAATAGATATATTACAAAAGAGAGGAGAGACAAAACAAAATATTAGAGGAAGACAACAATAGAAAAACATTATGTGTAAGAGGGAGACATCCTTATATAAAAATATAAGAGTGTAATGGGAATATAATGTCATTAAAGCGGGTTATTCCTATGATGCATTAATGAAAGGGTTATATCTAATGAAAAATAGAAAGTGTGTACTACTCGGTTACATAATAATAATAATTAAACATATGTGGAATAATAATTGATAGATTAGGGGAGATTCATAGGAAACATGTTTCTTGTATTGAAAATAAAATATATTCGTGTTTTATAACAACGTGTTTCATTTACTTAATACAATGTCAAACCACAAAGTGATTGCTTCTTACGAAAATAGAAATAATATTTATTAATTGATAAACTAAAGTTTTTAAGACAAGATCATACCAATAAAGTTGGTTGTTTACAGATGAAATATAATAAAAAAATAGTAATTATTGAATGAAACACTAGTATATATTGATTAACTTGGCGGGTTTGCGATAAGCCGACGTAGCTCAACGGTAGAGCATCTGACCGGATATTAGAAGGGTGTGGGTTCGAGTCCTGCCGGCGACATTTATCTTTGCTCGGAAGGTTTTTTCAATTTGGATGAGTGTTTCAGACTAATAATTATTGTTTATAAAAATAAAAGAAATAATATTGCCTACTTTAGCCCTCTTTCTCAAATTTGTCGACTATATAGATACCTAATAAGATAGTGCGCTAATGCTAATGCAGACATTTTTGTCGATAATTTTTAGTTTCAGAAAATTAATTTAAAAAATATGCAACAATGATTGGGCTAATTACTTAGGATGTTTTTTTTTAGAGGTATACAAATTCAAAATGAAAAAAAAAACACATTAAAATAATGTTAATGTCTATGATATTGGCTTTATTTAATAGATAATTTTATGCCATTATTGTTTAAATATGATTTCAGGAATATGAGTGCCACGGCTAGCTCGAATGAGGCGCAATCGTGAAGTCAAATTTTCGACAAGTTTATCGAGCAACTGGGGCCGTATATCGGCAATAATAACACGGCGAATGTTAACTTCCAAATGGTCCAACGTCTCTGGTTTATCAGCATAGACTAGTGACTTCACATACCCCCAAAGAAGGTAATATAATGGTGTGAGATCACACGATCGTGGAGGCCAGTTCACAGTTGTTTAAAAGCCAAACCTCTTTTAAAAAACTACCTATATTATGTATCATTTGTCTCTTTTTGTGTCTCTTGCTTCTATTTGTATTATGTATCATTGGGTGAGTTTTGAAAATTTTATGTTTTATGTATATTTTGTCTGAGAATTTGTAATGTGATGTTATTAATGTATAATAACTGAGACTTGATAACTGCTGTTACCCAAAACTCTTTCTCACGTAAGGCTGCTCTCTGACGGTCCGGTGAGGAATGAACATTTCACTCGCTACTGGAGACACTGCGCAGAAAAGTCCCATAATGGACTGCGTTGCAAACCGTTACCTCACTTTAGCAAACTTGACTTTTCTGTGCAGTGTCTGCAGTAACGAGTGAAATGTTCATTCCTTACCGGACCGTCAGAGAGCAGCCTAAGTGTGAACATCCGTAAAAACCCAGTATACTCGTAAATAAATAAACACACTTCTGTCGATGTATCTCTTCAGTGGTATCGAAGCGATAAACGAATAAAGATTGTAATTGATGAAGCACTCACCCGATAAATATGTTGCCGCACAGATGCGCAATATTTGATCCATTTCACCAGAAGTGGGGAAAAAGTGAGCTTAGTTCGGGCACACAGACACGCCCTAAACACACTTCAGTGTAATCGAAGCAGTAAACGAATAAAGATAGCGGATAGCTCTGTCCAGTGTCCAAACACCACGCTCCTAGCGATCGGAGCAGTTCCCAAGCAAGAAAAAATAAATCGCAGTCAAAAGGGTCAGACCTAATTATCCGAAGAACCTTTTCCATTTTTTTTATCTGAACATGGGCTCTCTCTTCGCTCAAGTGATGAGAAAACCCTTGTGATTCCCGCCCACCAAGCTACATCATTCTCTCATTCATTTACAGTACAATCATAGCTTCTCTGGAACGAACTGCCCTCTGATGTACGGAATGCTCCGTCAAAGCCCATTTTCGAGGTTAAAAGTTGAGAGTTTCTTTTTGTCTTTCCACCAGCATAATAATGGTTAATTCCCGTCCTATCCACTTTAATTCCTTCCATTTTCCGGTCCCTCCATTGTCCCTTTCCAACTTGAGAAATTAATGTGTATATAAAAATATTTATGTATTATTGCACAAATAAATTTGTTTTTTCACACTTTATGTGTGAAAAGTCACACTACGCGGAGAACGCTGCAATATTATTATACCATGTTTATTTTCCCACTAAGGGTTGGTTTATAGAACTTGCCACTAGACAATAAAACAGCCCATAAAAAAGAGTAGTATCTATGTTTAATTATTTTTTTGTGAAGAGTAAATAAATAAAATAAGAGGGTAAACGAAATGAATTCTGAATGTAATAATATTTAACTATTGCTTGATACTTGCTCGCACTCGGGTCATGCGCCGCACGCCTCTCGGAGTTAGAGCGGAGCTATTGACGAATCGCTTATAGGTCGCTCAATTATCGAGTTGATGCGAACAAAACAAACTTAGGATTGTGTATAAGAAAAGTCACTGAGAAACATACATTTTTCTTGCTTACGTCTATTTATTTTTACTGGCGAAAAGGGGACAACAAGTGTATGCATTTGTATTTTGAATAGTTATATTAATTATCTTTTCTGAAGTGGTAAAACTACAGAGCAAATGATACATAGAGATGCCCTAACACGCAGGGGGGAGAAACCAAAATTGAGTGCGGCGTGCCGCAAATTTGAGTGAAACAGCAACTTGCACACGGTTGACATTTGTCACATGAGAACGGGTCGTTTCTACGATTCGTACCTGCGTTCAACAGCTCGGCTGTGGAATCATCTGCCGGCCTCTGTGTTTCCTCCATCCTATAACATGAGTCTCTTTAAGACCCAAGTTAACTCCTTCCTATCCTCTAAAAGACCCTCCACACAGCATCCCCAAAGATGATATAGGCCTTGAGGGTAATTATTTCCCTCAGGGTCTCCTATGTGGAGTTACTGTAAAAAAAAACTAAGTAAAAAGGTTCGGCTTGTTTACAAAAACCAAAAAATTCTTGTTTTTAGTTTGAACATTTTATAAATGTTTTGTAATTAGCTTACCGCAGTCAAAATCACGCGAAACAAAAGCGAACTAAGCTGGTGCCAAAATGGGTGTCACGTAACCTTTGCCTCCAGCCGTCGAAATCGTCCTAAAAGCAAGTCTATTAATTCTGACGTCAGTGGGTAAAAGAAGATTTAAACGTATCGTATGCAAGCGATGCACCTGAGTGAGTACTGCATTCGATTGTACATTCGAAATTCGAACCTATGCCCCTATCCTTTAACGATTACAACAACCATAATAAATTAAAAAATAAAATAAAACAGTGGATACGTTACATAGGGAGATCTGAAATAGGAAATATATTAACACCAAATACAACCGAAACTACTCAACTGCACTTAAATACGTCACTTCACAATTATTTTATTTTTTTCTTTGAGCACATTGATTTAATATGATGTAATTTAATATTTTGTAAATGAAATCCTCAGCACGGGAAATCCCAGTAAGGATGTCATTGTTTGTTATTTTGTTATAAAAAAAGAAGATAATAAAACATTATTATTATTATTACATTTTAAATAAATTTCTTGCCATATAAAAAAGGCAGGTGGTTTACGTGGTGTGGAGTGCGGAGGGTCACAAAAAATACAATGAACTCTCACAACTGTTGCAGTTACAAGGTAATTTATTCACAGACGTATTCCGTAAACATAACACAACGCAGCGCGAACCACAGCAGCTGATCGAGGAAAGGAAATTTGTAACGAAATATAAATATTCGCCGCAGGTAAACCAGTTTACCGAAGGCCGGCCTTACAACAATCTCAAGAATGAAGGTTGCAAAAATACAATATTCATTTAGTCAGGTGGCATGTTGATATTTAATATTATTTTCCGTCGTTATTGAAGTTAATTTTATGTACGTCCGTGTATTAGTTTTTCTTTGTTCACCCGTGAGATATCATTTTTCAAAACAATCCAATAAATTAGACACAATAATATTTTTTTAAATCATCTTATAAACAAAGCAAAACTGTGTTTACTGAAAGAGCTAAAAAAACTCTCAAACGGTGATCTACGGATTCATGAATTTCCAGCATCATGTTATGAGCTGTGGAGCTTTGAAATATGCATTTAACTGTAGAGACAAGACGACCTTTTTGTGTTTCATATTGGTCAATAGAGTGATCAAACTCGTGAGAGCTGGGTTGTAACTACTAGTATATAACTAACGATCACGCCATTTCCCCGCAGGGGGACACAGAGTCTCATATTCTCTTCTGTCATTCTGTCCGACAAAACCCAGGTGACAGACAGCTTTCTTTGAGGTCAGCAGATTTGAATGCTGCTAACCGATTAGTTGAACCCTCTCGGTCAAATAAACCCGTGTACTATGTACGCGCTTTTCGTATATCGGGCCCGGTCATCTGGAATAAGCTTCCCCCAAATACTGTTCAAACGGGTATTGAATACAAAATTATTCAAAAAATCCTATCCGACATAAAACATAAATTTATGTACGTAGAAACAGAATTTCAGGACATTTTTTCTTTTAATCCTCCATAGCTTATATAGTTGAGGTTTTCTCTCCTTGTTATTTAATTCCCTTAGTATCCAGTGAAACACCATATATATAATGTCATATATTTTTCTCTTGCTCTGTTGTTATTTGTACCTACTTTATATTTGATTATTTACACCCTTAGTTTCTAAATTGTTATATTATAATATCTGCTCATGAATATTTTATGTCATAGTTTTAATTTGCATATATATATAATATACAATCTAGTATATCTGTTATTTTACAATTATATTACGTTAGGTTAGTTAGTGTAAAGCGCACTTGAGGTGAACCTTCACAAAACTGCGCTATAGAAATTAACCCTTATAATTATTATTCTGACAAACGTGGCCCGACTCAAGAATTCACTTGATCATGCCATGTCTTCTTCGGGCGTCCCCAGCTACTTCTTCCATTCGCATTCGCGTCACATATTATTCTTACAGTCCATTCTTCGTTAATTCGCTCTACATACCCAAACCACCTAAGCGTCCCTTTTTTAATCTTATTCATTACGCTTACATCATACATAATATTTTTTATTTATTTCATAACTTGAACTTAAAGCTCATTATACGATACACTCTTTTGTAATGTTATCCGTACTATTGATACCTACATAACCTACTCACCTCTACTGAAGTAACAGCGTATAATAATAAAATGTACAAAATAACGTACCTAGAAAGATAATTTCCTTGCTTTAAAAATCGCCGACGAGATGATTTTCATACCATTTTCGACGAAGGAAGATACTATGAAAAATCTATATAAACATATTCAGAAAATCGCTCCCTTCCAAACAATAATGTATCTCGTGGAACTGAAGAGTTTTCAATTTCAAACTGTAAAACAAAAACACTATAAGAATGCATGCAAACTGTAATTTGCTTTTATTTCTGTAAATGTTTGGCCAACTATCTGAAGGGTGGTAATACGAACCCGGCTGTTATAATGAAAAAAAAATCATTAATACTTTATGATAGCGCGGAGCGAATGAGATTTTTTTTTTATTTGCGTCTGCCCTCAGCCGTAGCATGAATTTTTGATGGGGAACTTTCAGAAGTATCGCATTATTCAAGAAGAGTAGTTCTCTCTAGAAGAGGGTAGGAATAAAGGAGAGATTGTTGTTCTAATAGGTATAATTATGTAGAAAAGAATCAAAAGTTATAAGAATGGGTTGTGGACCAGTGTAAAATAGAGATGGGGAAAATAGCTCTAGTAGATTCGTGTAAAATAGAGGGTGAATTAAGTCAGAATTCAGGGAGATTTGTTCTAGCAGACAAGTGTAATAGACAGCCAGTAGAGGAATAACAAATATTTCTAGTACATAAACTAGTTCAGTGATTCTTAACCGGGGGGCCAGCGCCCCTTTGTGGGCGTTTTAGAGGTCTGACGGGCGTTTTGAATTTTTTAGCATTTAGGGGGCGCTGCAGAAGTCGAGTGGGCATTGTGTCAATATAGAAAAAATAAGCTCAATCACAAGGTACGCACACTGATACACTTTTACACTTTCTTTAGGCGCTTTGATTTTTTAAGTTCTAAAAAAAAAATTAATAAACCACACTTAAAACTGAAACTGAGGCATAATACTCAATATCATGTTCTTCAGATATCATAAAGGCCCATTCAAAAAGGTTCAAAATATCACCTACGAGTGAAAGTTTTGTACCGTCCGAGGCTCGACACTTCTTACGTTGTGGCTGAAAAAAATTGTAGCTTATGAACCTCATTGGAATATATTAACTAGTAAGGAATATATTATTAATATATTAATTACGAAACCGAAAAGACACAGAAAAGAAAAAGGTAATGAGCTCATGGTCTATCCGGGACCTGCGCTCTATACCAACTGAGCTACGGTTACCCCAATTCATCAAGTATAATACTGATAAAAATGACTAGATAGATTGGGGTAGCCGTAGCTCAGTTGGCATAGAGCGGAGGTCCCGGATAGACCACGAGGTCCTGGGTTCGAATCCCAGCTGCTACCGTTATCTTTTTCTTTTCTGTGTCTTTACGGTTTCGTGTTTCGATTTGGGATTTGTTAATATTATCTTCAATGATCAAAAATAGATAGTTCCAATAATCTAGTTGAAAATAGAATAAATTAAGTCAATATTCAGGGAGAATAGTAGAGAAGTCAAGTACAACGGCATATCTACAACTAAATGAGTTTGTAAATGGGATGCAATTTTCTAAACCAACAGCAGTGTTCGCGTTGCAAACCGCACGAAAACTGCTTTTGTTAATGAAGTTAAGAAACAAGTAACAAGGCAAAGTTAAAATCACAGATGCTGCACGAAGTAGGGGAAGATTACTTAATATGTGAAGTTAAAAGAAGTTTGTAAATAAATAATGGAAGGTAACAAAATGAAGGTTTGGATATGGCTTAAATTATCTCTCCAGCAATAAACAATTTGGATTATCAGGTATATTTCTAGTACAATCTGGTGCATAATGCCTGCATTGAAGTACGCTCCGTGACAAATAATATAATGCACCGAGCAAACAACACAAATACTAGCATTCAAATAATGCACTGAGATAATCGTCGTTGCAAATATGATATTGCCTATTTTATGTCGAGAATTCGGACTACTCGTGCTAGATAAGAAAGCGATAAAGAATTGCGTAAGTAAAACACAACTATGCAAAACAGAAGCAAGCACTTAAAGGCGGGTATACGTAATTATATTATAATTGTTTTTTTTAAAAGGAAGACAAATATTACGAATAACCTGACAATATTTCAAAATCTCCTACTAATATCACAGTAAGCGGAAGATGTTGCTTGTGTCGTAATGGAGGACTTAGCCAGCCGAGAAATTGAACTCACGACGCATGGGTGAGACCCAATCGCGATGCCAACTTAGCCACTGACGGGTCTTTAACGGTGACGGTCGGATTAACTTATAATTATTAATAATTTATAAGTTAAGAGAAAAATCATACTAAATCCTATATAAAAAAAAAAACATTAAGAGCACGTGTAGTTAGTTATAAACCTAGTAATGTTGATCAAAACGTTTTATACGTGATAGATAAGTTCTATGGTCTAAGCTCAAGACATAAACATTATATTTTCCAGAAGAATGTTTTATCAACTTTCAATTGTCGGTTGTAAATCGAAAAATAAAAGCTTTCACCGGTTTGTTTGGTTTGTCGAACCATTTGCAAATAACATAGAGTCATCACAGTATAAAACTAAATAAAACAAAAAACTTAATTAAATTACATAACTTTCACAAGATTAACAGTTCCTTGTTGACATGTCTCTAATTATATTATTATCTCTGTAAGTATGCTGAACACATTTCATACTTTAGGGATTCCTCCCAATACATATATGTACTGGATAAAATAATTACAATATATATGTAGTTATCGAAAGTAACAGAAAAAATTGTGAATGTAATATACGTATGCTAAGTGCGTTGCTAACTTTCCGAGTGGTACGGTAGTGAGCGAGAGGGGTGTGGGGTTTCGTTCGCCGTGCAACTACGCGCGGTCGTTAGTAGTAGCAGGCGTTCTGCCAGTAGTAATGGACGTATCATTTCACAGGAGAGCTGTTTGAAGAAAAAATTCTAATAACTTTCATATTTTTATTATTAGCCGCGTATTAGGTGCGTAAAAAAATAATGTACGTATTTTATATGTACTGCTAAAAAAAATATTTTTAGTATGTTCGAGTTAACGTAGATAACGTCGAAATGTATTATTAAATAAATGTAGAGAATTCATTTTTATTTAAGATAAAAAATAACGAAACTCTAAAAGTATCCGCTGTACACTGAGTGTACAGCGGATACTTTTATGAATTTTCTAGCACTGTAAGGAAAAGGTTGAGAGTTTGCACCCTTATCATATTGACGTAAGACCAAAAAAAAAATACTTATGTCTTAAAACTTACTAAAAAAATTATCAATTTATCACACCCAATTAAAGAATAAATTCAATTCAATTTCTGAAAATATACCTACCAATTCCATAAAACAAATATCTAAAATAATTAACTTTTTTCTTTTTTAGAAAGACTTGAGTGTTGGAATAAATAATGTGATGATGAAACAGTGATAATTTGTGAAGTTAGTCGTTCTGTGACACGCCATATTTATTGATATAAGGAAAAAATCATCTGAGTTATTATGCAACCCCGTCGCAGAACCCCCCCACCGCTCACCATCGCCCCGGCCAGCCCTCACCGGTACAAGTTTCTACGTCTGGAAGGATGACATGGGACTGAAACCAGTGTTTCCAAAACAATTAACAATTTAAATGCAGTGATAAGACGCCTTATTTTAGTTGGAACTTTGGGCCTTAAAGAGTTTTTTTTTGTTGTTATTGTGTTTTTTTTTGTTTGTTTTGTTATTGACAATTTTAATGTTTTGCATAGTTAAATATTATAATAATAATAATAACTAAGGATTTATATAGCGCAATTATGTTAAGGTATGTTATGTTTATGTTAGATATGTAGTTATATTTAGGAGGAAGGGTATGGCCGCCACAGGTGTCGATGAGGTTCGCTATCCATCACATCGCCAACCCTTCGGTGGCGCAAAGAGGAGGACGGAACGTGAACAATGTCGAATTGGCACGTGGAATATCAGAGGAGGTATGGAAAGAAAGATGAATGAACTATGTGATTCGATGGTAAGCAAAAGTTTGGATGTACTTTGTATAACAGAGAGCATGAAAAGGGGAAGCGGCACGATGCAACATAGCGACACGCTCGTCATCTGGTCTGGTAGGCCAGATGACGAGAGGGCATCTCAGGGTGTTGCAGCGTTACTGTCTCCCAGAATGAATGAATGTATGCTGCAGTATGAATGCGTAAGTCCAAGAATCATTTGGATCCGATTCAAAATCGGTTTGACAAGGGTGTTGTTTGTTGTGTGCTATGCTCCTGTTAATTCTGAAAGCGATGAAGTAAAAGATGATTTTTGGACTAGCGTTAGAGATGTAATGGGACTAAAAAATTTGAACGAAAGGATTATAATGGCAGGGGACTTAAATGGGTGGGTGGGAATTAGACGTGATGGATTTGAATCGGCTTTAGGTATGTATGGGGATAAAAGAACGAATGACAATGGTAACAGAATACTTGAAGTATGTTTAGAGTGGAACCTATTTGTATCGAATACCTTCTTCGATCATAAAGGTATCCACCAATATACGTGGGAAAGAGGAAATGAGAGGTCAATTATTGATTTTGTGGTAATTGACTCTAGGTTGAGAGCTGTTACCGAAGACACAAGAGTCTTCAGAGGGGCTGAGGTTGAAACCGACCACTTCCTGGTTGTGTCGAGAGTAAACCTCTTCCGCGGCTGGCGCTCTAAAGTGAAAACGGTGTCGACTCCAACAAGAGTCAAAATAGAAAAACTACAAAACGATATTGTGAGAAGTTTGTATGAGAGTTGTGTAGAGAGGAGATTGAATGAGAAGGAAATGAACGGTCTTAGTATAGATGAAACATGGAACCACATAAAAGTGATTCTCTGTGAATCTGCTAGAGAGGAATGTGGAATAAGTACGCAAGGTAGGAAGAAAGGCGATGCATGGTGGGATGATGAAATTAAGGTACTGGTCTCAGAGAAAAAGAAAGCGTGGTTATGTCTGATAGCGACTGGCAATGCTCCTAGTGAAGAACGGAACAAAGCGAAAGAATTATACAAGGGATGTAAGAAAAGAGTAAGTGTTGGAGTGAAAGAACGAAAGAAACGTCTGGAAGAGGAAGAAGGAATCAAAATGACAAAACACTTCCAAGAAAATATTAAACTGTTTTGGAAGGAGGTCAAGAAGTCCCGAAATGGTCCAGAAAGCGGATGTATGAAAGTGATAAAATCAAAAGATGGAAAAATGTTAACGAATGAGAAAGAAATAAAAGTGAGATGGATGAAATACTTTGAAGAGGTTTTTGAAAGCAACCCGACTGAAAGTGGTTCCAGTGGCGAATCAGGTATGAATGACGATGGCATGAATGATACCAAAATCAGCATGGATGAAATAAAAAGAGCGATTAAATGTATGAAGAATGGTAAGGCTGTTGGTTTCGACAATATTGCTGTTGAATACTTTAAAGGAGATAGCCGTATAATTCTCACATGGTTATGCAAGCTTTTTAACCAGTGTTTAGAGGAGGGTTACACGCCATTAGATTGGAGAAGGGCTGTGATTATGCCTCTATACAAAGGTAAAGGGTCACGTATGGAATGTGGAAATCACAGGGCTATTAGCCTGCTAAGTTCAGTTGGAAAGCTGTATGGTAGGACATTGATTGAAAGGGTGCAAACGAAAACAAAAGATAAAATATGGGATGTGCAAGGTGCATTTATGAGCGGAAGGGGGTGTATGGATCAGATTTTCTCGTTGCGTATGCTAACAAGAGAAGTTTCTGGCAAAAAACCAGAAACTCTTCTGTGCCTTTGTAGATCTACAAAAAGCGTACGACCGAGTTGATAGGAAAAAATTATGGAAGGTATTGTCCAAGTATGAAGTGAATACGAAACTCATACAGGCAATCGCGTCTCTGTACGAGGAAAGCGTTGCATGTGTTAGGGTAAACGGTGATTTTACGGAGTGGTTTGACATCACAAAAGGTGTTAAGCAAGGCTGCGTAATGTCACCGTGGTTATTTAATCTATACATGGATAATTGTATGCAAGAATTGAAAGAGGTGGGCTTGGGCGCGGAAATGAGTAGTCTGAAAGTATGTTGCCTGTTGTATGCGGATGATGCGGTGCTAATTGCTAACAGTGTGGAAGATCTACAGTCCCTCGTATCTAGGATGAATGAAGTATGCATGAAGAACGAGCTAATGATGAATGTAAGTAAGTCTAAAGTCATGGTGTTTGAAAGAGAGAGTACGAAAACAGTGTGCAATATAGTTGTGAATGACGAATACTTGGATCAGGTCGATGAGTTTGTTTATTTGAGAAGTATGTTTACGAGAGATGGAAAGACTGATAGGGATATTGAAAGAAGGGTGAATACAGGAAACTCCATTAACGGAGGACTGAACGCGGTTGGCGCAAAAGTTGTCCAAAGAAGCAAAGCTAGCAGTCCACAATGGAGTGCTGATACCAACCCTGATGTATGGCAGTGAGGCATGGAAATGGTAGAAAAAGGATGAAAGTAAACTGAATGCCGTAGAAATGAGATCTCTGAGACGAATCTGTGATAAAACCATGTATGATCGTGTGAAAATATTGAAATTCGTAAAGTATGCAAGGCTGATGTAAGCGTAATGAGTAAGATTAAGAAAGGGACGCTTAGATGGTTTGGGCATGTGGAGCGAATGAACGAAGAAAGGAGTGTAAGAAGAATGTATGACGCGAATGTGAACGGAAGAAGAAGCCGAGGACGTCTGAGGAAGACATGGCACGATCAAGTGAATCAAATACTTGAGTCGGGCCATGTCAGAAGTCGGAATAATAGAAGAGAATGTATGAGACGATGTATGAATGTGAATGAAGCAAGAGGTGTATGCCAAGATCGAGTTGTTTGGCGGTCCGTCCTCTCTGCCTACCCCTGCGGGGAAACGGCGTGATGGTTAGTTAGTTAGTTAGTAATAATAAAAATAATTCATATAAATTAACCTTCGCTGAAGTGAGTGTGCATTAATCGAAAATAAATCAATGGAAGCAGAATTATCGCTGTGCGGAACAAACGCCGTTATCAACATGACATGCTTGATTATTACGTCAATTGCTAGCGCATCGTAAATTTAATAACACAATGCGTCCTGAAAAATACACATGGCAGAATCTTGTAGTTATTATAGTTTCGTCAGCATTGGGGGTAGTCGTGGGTATCAGGTTGTCGGCTTTACACGGACACCCCCTACAGGATTTCAATATTTGTGAATAGTCATAAAAAAATCCTAATAATTTTTTAAATTATCTATGCTTTCTATTTTGCCATATTTATTGTAAAACGCTCTAGTGGTGATTTTTATAAAAAAAAAAGTTACTTAAAAATATCTCTTTATTATTAAATATTCCTAATAATAATAATAATAATCGGATAATTTTTATAGCGCCGCTTTTGTGAGAAATCACCTCAGGGGCGCTGTACAAATATTACTTCCTATTCTTATATTACGTCTATTCTATGAATTTATTATTATTTATTTATTTTTTTTTTTTTTTTTGGACAGGCCATCATTACACATTATTTATAGACCATATAGAGATGAAGTTAAATTATATTCAAGAATGTATTTAATATTACAAGACGCTAATACAAATGATAGAGTGATTTTTTCCATTATATTCAAGAATGTATTTAATATTGCAAAACGCTAATACAAATGATAGATTGATTGTTTTCATTATATTCAAGAATGTATTTAATATTGCAAGACGCTAATACAAATGATAGAGTGATTGTTTCCATTATATTCAAGAATGTATTTAATATTGCAAGACGATAATACAAATGATAGAGTGACTGTTTCCATTATATTCAAGAATGTATTTAAGCTAAGACAAAGAATTATTATCCATATTTTTAGGATAAATAACACAGAACACTCTTAAAAGGGTGGAGCGGCGGGGGAGGATGGTGGCCGGTGGGATTTATCCAGAGGGCCCTCAAAATCTTCTTTGTCTTGGTTACGCCCCTGGTGGCGTGAGGGGTCGGATTGATGTTCGTCTGCACGTACGCCAGGCGCTTGTCAGCCGGCTTCAGGATCCGGAGGAGCACTTCATCGTGTAGTCCACTGACATCATTGCTCCTGCATTATCGAATTCTCTGCAGTGCCAGTTGCTTCTTGGCAAAGAAATCATACCCGTCCTCTACCACCTGATGCACCCGGCAGATCAGGTCAAAGTCAAAGTCGTGCTTGTTGAGGTACTTGGCCACTATCTCAATGACGTAGGTAAAGGCTCGTTCTCGCCCCAGCTGGTGTTCTTGTTGGGGTTCACTTCCCGGTTGTATACAATATTTTACAACCACCGCACGTCACTAGTTCCGCACGTGTTCGACCAACCGCCGCCAGATGTATTATTACTCTAAGGATGTGACCGATGTCTAATGCGTTAATTCGAAAGAACGAAGCAGATTTCAACTCAAAATATTTGGCTTTTTATTATAAACTTGATTTAAGCCCGAAACGACAGCACTAAAATTATGTAATTTTTATAAATGTAACCCAAAAATTATTGCGGTTATTTTATGCTATTTTTACACCGGGAAAATTAATAACTTCCCGATCCTTCCAAGGTAAATCGGGAGCGACTACACAACGCAGCCGGCTGCCACGAGGGCGCCAACCCATCCTAAATAAGCGTGCACTAATTAATAATTATTATGGTCGACAAATGGGTGACCAAATAATTAATTATCAATATTAATTAATAAACACGCACTATTTTAGCAATGAATTTTTTTTCTGTCCATAAATTTCCCGAACTTGGTATTCGCATTACGTGTAACCGTGATGAAAGAACAGTGGTACTAAATCTCCGTTTCCAACTTTATTTAGGACTTTTATTTTTATGAATTTTTTTGATACACACAAAGTCGCATGTGGCACACACATAAATAATGATCTAATGCGACCACACAATAATATAATACCGAATACGAAAATACAGTAAAATCTCTGTATTCACGAAAATGTATGTTTAGAAACCGGATATTTTCGTTGATTTTCCGACCACGTTCTTTATTGATTATTTATGCCCTTTTCACGAAAATCGTATCTTGTTTTATAGAAATCAGTACTAGATCGGACAATCGTCGTCATCAGAAACCTGAATTTTGTGCTAAAAATATTATTTTTAACATTAAGTCCACACAGGAGGCCCCGAGAAAAATACTTCCCTCCGCGACTATGTCATCTTCGGGGTTGCAGTATGGCGAGGTCTTTTTAAGGACAGGCAACAGGTATAATAATAATAATTTGATAATTTGTATAACGCATGGGGGTGGGTGATAATCTGGAGGTCAGTGCATCCAGGAGTGACGGACGTATGAACCAATCCATCCCATTGCGGCGCACGGCGATGATGGGTGGAGAGAATCTCCCTCAACCAGCCTTTCCGGATCTGGCCCGCCACGCAGTTAGTGGCCAGATGTATCCTCTTCCATATCATTCGACAGTAAATAATGATAAGGATATTAAACATAATGTCCAAAAATTTTATACACAATAATTTTTCAGTTAATAAAGTTAATAATGCTCCAAAAATCTCCCTTCTAATATTAAACCGGCTTTTTATACAAGAAAAAATATCGGAAATTTTTTGGAGAACACCAACGATAAATACAATAAATTGACTCACTCCGGTATATATAAACTAAATTGTAACGACTGTTCCTCATTTTATATCGAAAAAGCAAGCCTTAATTTCGACATTAGAATTAAAGAACACGTAAGATGTATTAAAAACTTATTTTTTTTCGAATTCGCTAAAAACATTATTTAAAAAAAATCGTAATTTTGATAAAAATACAGGGATCAATATTCACTAACCAACTAACCATCAAGCCGTTTCCCCGCAGGGGTAGGCAGAGAGGACGGACCGCCAAACAACTCGATCTTGGCATACACTTCTTGCTTCATTCATATTCATACAACGTCTCATACATTCTCTTCTGTTATTTCGACTTCTGACATGGCCCGACTCAAGTATTTGATTCACTTGATCGTGTCATGTCTTCCTTGGACGTCCCCGGCTTCTTCTTCCATTAACATTCACGTCATATATTCTCCTTACACTTCTTTATTCGCTCATTCGCTCTACATGCCTGAGCCATCTAAGCGTCCCTTTCTTAATCTTACTCATTACGCTTACATCAGCCTTGCATTCTTTACGAATTTCAATATTTTTCACACGATCGTACATGGTTTTACCACACATTCGTCTCAGAGATCTCATTTCTATATTCTTCACATTAATAGTAAAGGTAAACACTTAGATAATTTAGAAGCCCTAACAATTAAGAAATCCCTTAATAATAATGAGTCTCTTATTAACAATAAATTCTAACAGCCCCATTTTAAATATGTTTCCTTTCACCTCTCTCTCAATTTCTATCTCTTTCCCCATAATCCCTAGTCATGTCCCCACCCCCACAGTGACACCTAATATATATGTTCCGCCATAAGTTAGTATTTATTTACCGTGATGAAGGAACGGTTGTTCCGAAACCAAAATATTCTGCACGACTTTTCATTAAAACAAAAATGTGAACATTTGAATGCGTAATATTCACACTACCCCCAAAACACAAAGTATTCGAAAATCGACATATTTTTACCGTTACGTGTGTGCGTTTATAGCAGCATGCAGTTAAAATGTCTACTTGATGATCAGATGTTAACTACAGTATTCAAAGACATACTATTATCTATGTAAATATAGCCCCAATTTATTATCTACCCGAGGCATATTTTTTATGGCAACTAAACCACATGTATAATCTTCTTAATGCTCTCTGTGGACGTATTAAATAACATGTTTGCATATAAATATTCATAGATTCTTGAACGAGGTACCTGCATCTACACCTACTACTATAAAAAAAATATTTTAATATATTTCAAGTACCTACCTATGCGGCGTTAAAAGAGTAAAATGTTGTGAAAAACACGAATAAGGAACTCCAGTACAACTTTTATTTTAATTTTTTTTATATAATTAATGACGTTCAAACTTAAATACCAGTATATTTCGTTTTTTATTTTTTCTAAAGTTAGTTTTCATGGTTAAATATATTTTCAAAATTTCAATTTGTCAAGGGCCGCCAAAACGCTACAAATCCATGGCCGGTCGGTTTTGATCAGTTTTGAGTTTCGAATGTCAAATGTCAAAACTAGGATGAGCTTTACCGTACATAATTTTATATTCTGTTCATGGTAAACCATAACTAAACATAAGAATTTTTTAGAAACTTTATCTCAAATAATAATAATAGTATTGACCATTAATATTTTCTTAATATCCGCATTGATAATTGGATTGATCATGAATACTCTAATTTCTTTCGTGAATAATAGTTGTTTTTATTGAACAACAATTATAGAGTTTTAATTAATCCAAATTAAGTTAAAAAATAAAACCAAAAAAAAAATACATATTAAAAATGCAAAAAAAAACGAAAAATAAAATTGTTCGTACTAATCCAAAAAGAGAATGCTCACGTGACGTCACATGTTCCGAATGCAATCGTGCTAGCATAACACGTTGTTTTGATGATCTAACTTTTTTATTCACTTTTAAATAACGATTTATAAATTCAACGTATAATAATTATTATACATAATAAAAGTTATATATTCAGAATCGGTGTTTGCTGATCTAAGTAATTATATTTTCCACTGGAGTTCCTTAATCAATCTATATGTAATTCTTATAAATCTTAAAGAAAATAAGAAATTTATTTATTTATTGTTTTGGAATATTTACAGATTATTGACCTTATCATACTTTCAAAAATTTAACAATTGGTAAGTGTTAAAGAATCCAGTTAAAAATGTTCACAGAACACATCGTTTTTGGTTTACAGAGATGCTAAATAATAAGAAGAAATAAAGGAAATAGAACATAAAGCATAATATAACAAAGATAGGAAAAACCAATTTATAAAAATAATCCATGTATTGAAATTTTACAAACTTATGAAAAATAGAAACCAATTTATAACATCTAATTTTAAAGCAACTCAAATGCAAAAGCGGTATATTTATCAAACCATAAAATATTAAAATGGCCCCCCTATTGAAATGTGCTGTATTAATGACCAATCAGAACAAATAAATAAAATTAAACTCTTTAAAAAAATTTACGTTCGTAAATATTTTACATGAAACGATTTATAAATAAAAACAAATGAAATATTATGCAATCGTGACTCCTTTATCAGACACAAGAACTCCACTTTTCTGATAAGGTATACACGACCCTTTAATGACATATTTTGTGCATGACTAAGAATGCTCTTAAATTAATTTTTTTGTATGCTGGTCTCTCGCTAAAGCGATACTGAGGGTATCTACACATTTGGGAGGACAAGCAAATGTACTTACTATACCTATATTCGGTGGCGCACCCAAAGGGGGTGCTTTGAATGCTGAAATACCTTCCCGGCAAAAAGGCACGTTTTGCTAACATTTAAAAAAAATAAATCGGTGATAATACGCATACGTCAATGTACGAGGTCTGTTTATTGACGTGTGCGTAGTTTTTTCTTGGGGCTTGCTAATGTGTGTGTTCTGCACTGTCACTCAAATGTTCATTTTAGCGTATGTTTATACACAAAAATGTAGCCAATAACAATTATAAAAAATGTATGACTTGTTTATACTCCGCCATATTTTGGTTCTCACGGCCACAGCACAATACTACACACTATTGCAAAACCGAGTACAAGACTTTTCAATGAGTTTTTATTTAATTTATTTTTAATATCTGAAGGGTCAGTTAACCACAAAGGCAAGAAAGGGACAAGAAAAATATGCCCACAGGTAGTGTGAAAAGTCACCATTTTGATTTTGATTTGCATTTGGTCGGATCATTCAGGGAGACGGTGACGTCCGATACAGTATCTATCTAAGAACTTTATTATGTAGATTCGTTTGAAAAAAATAAATGTTTGTAAGGAAATAAAATTGTTTAAAGATAGTAATAGTCGTCACAAGGCATTACTTTTGTTGTGAAATAAATTATGGCACCCAAACGACAAGCAAGAATTCACAACTTCATAACTTTTTTCAAAAAAACATAAATAATCCCGAGGAAGGCAGTGTATACATCAGCTGGTAATTGATAAAAATAAATTTCAAGCCAAAATTTTATAATTTCTAAGCCTTGCAGTCTAGTTAAATCGTTAACTGGATATTTTAATATTGATTAAGTTGGATGATCGCATCCACCCAAATCAAATCTAATCATCTAACTTATCGTGTTATTTTTTATAAAGTCGTCCGAAACGTCCAATGGTGTAAAACCGGCTTCACGTTCTGCGTGAAGTTGATTGATATTGGCTAATAATAAGGTGATACGCTGATTTATAACGCGTATTACAGCAATCAATATTTCGCAGGTGCTTTTTCAATCGTAAATAATTCCATATCATCATTACACAAACCCACTCACCTTAGAATGTATACTCGTATAACTTATAACTTATGTGAGCACTATTTTTTATTGTATTTATTTAAAAAAAAAATTCCCACAGTTTTTAACATAAAAGATATACAATTTTTTTCTTGCATTATTGAGATTAAATAAATAAGTGACGGGAACCCACATAGGCGCTGCCTGTGTGTGGGTAATATGAGTAATTTAAGTTAATAAGAGTACTAGAATATTAATTATTTAAAGTATTGTTACAACAGGAAAGTAGAAATTTTAGAATTATACTATAAGTAATCAGAGTTTTTGTTTTTAATTAGTAAATATTGAAGTTATAATTAAAGTAAGCAAAATGAAATAACGAAGATTTTATATAAGTAATGTTTCAACAACAAGATCATTCATTCAACAAGAAAATATTTACAAATCATAAATGAAACACGAAACCGAAAAGACCACAGAAGATAAAAATGTATCAGTCGCATTTGGGAATCGAATCCAGGACCTCTGTCTTACAGAGACAACCGCTCTACCGACTGAGCTAATGAGAACAGGGGCGCTATTCTGGTTCTTTTTAAGGAAGATTCCTTATCCTTTTCCTTAGGCTTGAAGACGTCTTGCTTAACTACGGAATTCCGGTGACACATAGTAAAAAGATCATAAATAGGTTATTAAGAGATTATTTGAAAACAAAAATTGATGAAATATCTTCAAGTTACACAAGGTTTTGAAGCAAAACTTTTTAAAACAATTACATTATATTATAATGCATTTTAATCCATTTAACTTAATTTTTAATTAGCACAAATACGCCTTTTATCGAAGAATAACGTTTTGTAAAAAGGTACCTACCTCACTAGATAGTAATGACCTACTTATTCTGTCACTACTTCTATAAGTGACTTTTGCCGCCTGTTACTATATTTCCATATATACTTGTAAAGCTTAATAGCTAATAATGTTTAAAGTTGATAACAACCTAGTTGGTAACTCACTCAAAATTATGTTTTTCTCTTGTTGAAGTTTGATTTTTTTTAATGAATTTCATTTACTGAATAACAGCTGACAGCTTTCATCCGAGAGAACCGGAACCGCAGTTAATCAAGAAGTCTTTAAGCCTAAGGAAGAGGATACGGAATCTTCTTTAAAAATAACGGTAATAGGCCACTTGTTCACTTTACGCCATCTTCATCGATATCATACCTCAATTTAATAGAGGATAATATTGACAAGTTTAAATGTTAAAATGGTATTCAAAACTACATAGCTCGTGGTGAAAATCATGCTGCGCGCTGAACATGGTTTTCATTGACCAAAAATGTACGTATTTCATAACTCCAAGAGTTTTTGTTGCTTTAAAAAGGAGATTTCTGATAGATTTCTTTTACAATTCCATGTAATTTAACTAATGACGAAGTTTTTCTTTTGTTATAGGAGAAGTCTCCAAAATCAGGCCCTGTGCACGAGTTTCGAGCCAAGAGACTCCGGAGGCCCCGGCCGTGCCACGCTTGCCACCGGCCCGTCTCAGGAACCGCATCATGCTGCAGAGGTAAGAATTTTGGCCTTATACAATGGAAACAAATGGAGATGTGGCATGGAAGCGTGTCGAATGTCACAGAACTACGACCAAATTGCACGGACTATCAAACCGGCGGAGCCAATGAAAGTTATGCATTTGGTGTGTAGGTAAAAACAAAGACAGGGCAATGCGATTTGTTGTAGTATGGGTGGAACGCTGTGCGCGCGGTTTCATACTAATAATGTTTCATGACCCATCTCCCCTGTTTCCATTGTCAATGTGCATGGCAGTGAGTCGTGGGACTGACAGAGGGAGGATGCTGGTACACTGAATACTTTTGAGTATACTTACATCAAATCAATTTAAGTCCGCTCATAATTGTAATAAAACATTAGGAATCACAGAAGAGAATGTATGAGACGATGAGTGAATGTGAATGAAACAAGAAGTGTATGGCAACATCGAGTTGTTTGGTGGTCCGTCCTCTCTGCCTACCCCTGTAGCGAAATGGCGTGATGGTTAGTTAGTTATTTAGCAGTTAGGTACCTACGTTTATTTAGGATAAGTTTTGTACTCCGAAAGTTAGTGAATAAATTTAATTTAAAATTAGTTGATTTGTGTACACCTCCAGTGGGCTTATCTTCTGTTTTCATTGAGTAATTCCAAAAATGATTTTGGATTAACGAATTTAATGCGAAAAGTTTAATTTTAATTTGTTTGTAGGTGGTTTGTTACAAAACCTTCACTTTGTGGTGACAATGTTCAATGTTTGATTTAACAGTGTGTGAATAAAGCTTACACATTGTTATTAAATATTTAAAAAAATATTATTACAGTAAGTAGGTTGAAAATCTTTTAAAAAGCAACGAAAATTATATACATATCTCTCGGAGAGAAAATGCAAGTACAGTACTGCCTCCTATTGTCCATATTCCGTACTTCACAATATAGACAGAATAGTTGATTATAATTTTTATTTCTGAACGAATTCATTTCGGAGGAGAATTATGTGTGTAATAATTAAATGTTTATTTTTTTCCAGTTTGCAAGTACATCTGCCATGAAGGCTGCGAAAATAAGGTAAGAAATGTAATAGTTAAAAAAAAGCCGTTGTATGTATATTATCCAAGACGCGAACCGTTTTTCCAATGCCTCTGGCGGGAAAGTCGTGCATGACTCGTCATTCTTATCTTTACCGCGTCGACGCAAGATGGCGGTACCGTTTAAATTTGTCCTGCGTCGGATTTTTTTTTTTAATCCATTTTAAGTACATGTTTTATGTGAATTAAATCCGATGTTTAATACAGACTTTACTAAGAGATATGAAAATACCATTTAACCGACGGCCCCAGGTATTGCAATTACAAAACTCAGCGAAGTGCATTTTTTGTGTTTCAACATTCGATTTATCTTATTTTTACCGTCATTTTATACTTTAACGAAAAACGAATGTACAATCGGTTAAAACGGCTAATCGGCTAAACAAAAAAAGAATTAATTAATTGCCTTCTCCAAATAAATGAGCGAGGCTTGATTCGGATCGATTGTTATGTCGAGAGGAACTCAAAATTAACCCTTGATAATTGACCCATAAAACTTTTGACCCATTTTCAAAACAATGCCACAATTCGGCCACAATTTAAATGTGTTCTCTGGGGAAAGCATAATATTTAGACATACCTAATAAATTCCTTTTGGCGTAGGAAGCGTGATAACCCGGAAACCCCTACGTATTAGCAGTGAACAATGTAAACTTCTGGAATTTCAGGGAAACTTTATAACTTGTATTGTGGAATAGGTACTATCGCTCAGTTGAAGGAGCTTCGTTTAAAATAAGGAACTCCAGTGAAAAATATAATGGCTTTAAAAATATCAGATCAGCAAATGCCGATTTTTAATATATAATTTTTATTATATATAATTTATACGTAGAATTTATAAATTATTATTTAAACACCTCGTTATATTGGTACCATTGCATTTGGAATATAATGAACACTTGAACATTTTTATTTTTCGATTTTGTTTTATATTTTAAATATGTATTTTTTTTTAGTTTTGGCGAAATTTAAACATAATTTGGGTGACTTTATGTTCTATAATTGCTGTTCAATAAAAAAGTCTTATTAATGAAAGTAATTGGAGTATTCATAAGTTAAACCAATTATCAATACGGTTATTATGATAATGTTAATACTAAATACTATTATTATTCTTCGAGTTAAATTTTCTAATAAGGTACATAATTTCAATACTTATGTTTAGCTATGGTAAACCATCAATAGAATATACAATTATGTACGGTAAAGCTCATCCTTGTTTTGACGTTTGACATTCTAACCTCAAAACTGATCAAAACTGAGCGTTCATAGATTTGGAGCGTTTTAGCGGTCTTTGACAAATTGAAACGTTGAAAATTATTTTAACTATGAAAACTATCTTTAGAAAAAAAACAACGAAATATACTGGTATTTTAATTTGAACGTCATTATAGATTAAAAAAAAATTAAAAAATTGTCCTGGTATTCCTTATGGCAATCTTGCTTCGGGTTGTTAAAAAAGGGGGTATTTTTTTGCTATTCATTCATTCACAATCATACATCGTCTCATACAGTCTCTTCTATTATTCACTTGATGGTGCCATGTCTTGGTCGGGTGTCCCGGCTTCTTCTCCCATTCACTTTTGCGTCATATACGCTCCTTATCCTCTTTTCTTTGTTCATTCGGTCCACATGCCCGTACTATCTAAGCGTCCCTTTCTTAATATTACTAGGTCTATATTAATAAGCAATAAGTCAGTGCATTACACATGGTAACTACCGAAGTTAATCTGACCCCTATTAAAATAAACTTATTACACGGGTATTTTAATCAAGAAAGCAAGATTAATTCGAAGGTTTCACAAAAAATTCGGAATAGAATTAAAAATATATTACATCGCGGTTGCGAGTATTTACTGTACAATTAAGATTAATTAAATGATACCCTAATAGGTTTACCACTAGATCTACCTGTTCAACAACATGCTGAATTGATGATCAATTTGTCTAGTTTCATTAGCAGGAAGCCAATTCGATCTGTAAGCCAATCGTTTTTTTGTGCTTTGATTAATTTGATCTCTATCGCGGATCCGTGTATTCGTCGTTGAAATAAGATCTTCCTCTTTGTTAATTCGGCTGGATCCTGTGCAGCAAATGCCATGCTTGTCAGAATAGACAAGTTGTCCCATCTGACAAAAGAGACAAGTTTGGTGGTCACCAAATATGGTGGGTATGCTAATTTATTTTGCGGTACCGTTTAAGACGTTGAAAACACAATCTAAAAGTAATCTAATATTACGAGTAAAACACGTGTTTGATTTATCAACATAGACATGGATTGAAGTTTGATTTTACAAATTGTAAGAAGAATTCATAACTTGATAATATTTTCGGCATTGATATTTTTGTTTTCACCATTTACTAATGACATATAATTTGTCTGGCAACTCTTGTCGCGGAGATACTCTTCTGGAAAGTACACAGAGAACAGTCGTTTTCTGTAGTGCTTTAGATGTATGTTAAAAGTTAATCTAAAGAAACCTTTATTGATTAAATGACTAATTGTCATTTTCTTCAATAGATTTATAGTTATTTTGTGGAGACATAATTAATAAATTAAAAAGAATTGCTTTGTTTACACAACTGTTTTTAATATATAAATAATCAACAAGTCTCATAAGCGAAGCTTTTTCATGGGGATACGCAGTATACGGATATTGTAATATCGTGTATCGGAGGAAAGCTTCGCTTTCGAAGCATGTTGATATTTCTGTATTAAAAACAGCGGAGTAAACAAAGAAATGCACATTAATTTAATAATTGTTTTGTTTACCTTTATTTTTAGAAATGAGATGTAAAACCATGTATGATCGTGTGAAAAATGTTGAGATTCGTAAAGAATGCAAGGCTGATGTAAGCGTAGTGAGCAAGATTAATAAAGGGACGCTTAGATGGTTTGGGCATGTAGAGCGAATGAATGAAGAGAGGATTGTAAGGAGAATATATGACGCGAATCCGAATGAAAGAAGAAGCCGGGGACGTCCGAGGAAGACGTGGCACGATCAAGTGAATCAAATACTTGAGTCGGGCCATGTCAGAAGTCGGAATAACAGAAGAGAATGTATGAGACGTTGTATGAAAGTGAATGAAGCAAGAAGTGTATGCCAAGATCGAGTTATTTGGCGGTCCGTCCTCTCTGCCTACCCCTGCGGGGAAACGGCGTGATGGTTAGTTAGTTAGTTAGTAAATAAATATCAACATATTTCGAAACCAATGGTTCCCTCATTGTTTTGATGCCATGATTTTGGACAAATTTCTAGTTTCGAATGTAAATATAATAAAATGAAACACTCAAACTTTGTTTTAACAACATTTATTTTAAACGCCTACCGGTTTCGGAACAAACGTTCCATCATCAGGGCAAGAGTATACTGCCCTGAAGAAACCCGGTCGGCTAAAGTATAAATAAAAGTGATGTAAAACAAAGTTATTGTTTTATTTCATAAATTAAAATATGACCTGTGAACATTTCAAGTAGAGATTGGTAAACGATAGAATGCGTTTGCTGATAGATGCGCAGAAACCGATTTTGGTAGGAAAAAACACCAATCACCATTCTGGATTTTCGAATAACTCCGGCAAAGCTGCGCAGTATACGAAGGGTCCGGCGCATTTTTTAATTTGCCAAGCTCTACTCGGTGCTTTTTTGTATGTTGTCAGTTTTAGTTGTTAGATTGACTTTAAATAGAAAATCAAGAGTAGAGGTATACGCTTTTTTCATGAATTTCGAACAGGCTAAGAGTTTAAGTATCTAGATTACTAAATTACGTTTTTTTTCCAAGAACGTTAAAACGTAAGCGTAAGGTATACATCATTTTCTGTCCATGGAAATGCGCAAGGAACCCCATTATTGATTGAACAGTATGTGCGCAAGCCTATTTAATCAATGTTACACGTAAATTCGTGATTCACGACTAAAATACATTCTCACTATTATTTCCTTAAATATACCGATACAATCTCGCTCGCATCCAAACCAACTAATATAATCTAGATCAAGTTAGAAAAATATAATGAGCGTCGATTTATGCAATGTTTTAGGCGTAAAAAATTCCGCAAACTTTGCACAATATATTTATACGGAAAGACTGTAAAAATTTTCGAAGGCTTTTACAGAATGTTTGCTATTTTATTCATTAGTTCGCAAAAGACTGAAACAACCAAAAGATTTTTCCTTCACACAGTTGAATTGTTTGATTTTTTTTACCAGAATTTTCTTTTCGATAAAAAGTGTGAAAGATATCATATGTAAGCAATGCACCCGTGTGAGTATTGTGTTCGACACAAGATTCGTTACGATACTGCTATACAGATGATTGAACAGTAAATTAATTACCAAATATTTAATTTTTATTAATATTAAAAAGTTGAAAGATGCATGATTATATTTTTAAAATTTTATTTATAGTGAGATCTACAGAAAACCTCTTTCTCTCTTTCAGTCTAAAAATGTTGGTAAAATGAAATTATCTAATCCTTCTAAGCTATGTGATGTGAATAAGTACCAGTTTTGCACAGAAAAATGGTGTCTAAAATGAAAAATTGGTCAAGATAAAGCGACGTTCTAATTTGTGCGTAAAATTAACATAAAGTACATTTATCATGATACTATGGCTGGCGAAAATTATGTATTCAAGTAGATTGTGATAACAGCTAATGACGAGGCTTTAGATAAATCCATAAATTAAATTGATAACGCATCCCCACCGCCTACAGCCTCACGTAGATTTCATGTGCCTGAAAGATAAAACATTCTCCCCCTTTAATAATGGCCCATGACAATGTGCAGTTGTGCACGTAGGTACATTTTGGAATACTAATAAAAAAAACGCTTTTACAAAAAATTGTCGTCACGAATATTCAACCTCCTACAGAAGAGAGCTCGATAAGTAGAATATACGTTAATATTTATCCCATATAAATAAAAATCAGATAGGTATATCTGAGACAATATCTAGATTACAAATAAATTCGAGTAGGATCTTGCAGTCAATGTAGACAGATGACAGCCAAAAATACATGGGAATTATTTGAAGGTGATATTAACGGTTCTTAAATTTAAGTATGATATTAATACATATGACGGTGAGCAATGAGGTAGCAATAGCTTAATTGATTAGAGCGCAGATCCCGGATAGACCGAGAGGTCCTGGGTTAGAGTTCCAGCTGTGTCTTTTCTGTATCATATTTCATTTGAGATTTGTTAATATTATCTTCGATGTTTAAAAAAATATTTACAATGAGGTTCATAAGCTTCAATAAGTTATTCCAATAAAAAATGAAAAATATGTTCACATAGATTATCAAACGTCGATTCCGAATATATAAGTTTTATTAATTATACGTAGAATTTATAAACCGTTTTTTAAAAGTGAATAAAACATCATCTCGTCAAAACGCCTTGTTTCGTTGTTATTGGAACGACGTCACGCGTTTGTTCGCGCATAAATTCTTTCGTTTTAAGTTCATCCCGTGTGACGCTCGTGTGACGTCATACGGTCACCGCTATTTGCCGCTCAGATTCGGGTCGTTATGATGGGCTTGGCTTATCAAACTTTGAGAAATAATTCAACTATAAAAAAAATAAATTAAATGTTGGTATTAAAATTAGAAGGTTAACAATATTAAAAACAATGGACTGGAGTTCCTTATAAAGACTTGTGCTAATTAGATAGGAGTTAGATTTTACATCAAATAACCTACATTACAATATGTAGACGACTCCTTGTACAAGTAATATAAAACACCGATCCAGAATGTTCCTCAATTAAATTCCTTTAATTAATTGATTATTTCTCTCCAACCCACGTTCATCAGTTGTTTATTTCTGATTGAACGGGTCGCAAAAAACTCGTGTTTGTTAAAGATCATTACATTTCATTGTAGCTTTGTTGTCTATTGATTGATTGTCGGTCCGCAGTTCCATATTATCTCCGAGTAACGTTCTATAAACCGTATATGGTTCGCGCATGTGTGTCCGGTAATGACAGAACTAGTATAATCATGAATAGACTGACCATCGCTCCAGTATATTTTTTTAACTCACTAGTTGAAAGTTTGAAGCTCGTTCATAAAGACAACATGAAAATAATTGTGTTCACAGAAAAACACCAACTCAGATCTCTCAAGTGGGTGTCGATATTTTTTAAAGAAACTTCCGCAAACTGATCACATTGTTAATAATTGGTTCCATACTCTTCAATATATTCGTTTTGTACAAAATTATACATGTATCATTTGATACACCAAACATTTTATCACAAATCAACATTAATACACCATCAATAAAATCAACAAGGAGGATAAAAGACATTTTTTATATTAAAGCCTATCACACAAATACGGGATTATTTCTCTCCTTTACCGCGGAAATTAAGGAATTACAATACTACATACTGCTCTAATAAATAAATAGACATTTTTAATGACCTAATTAATCAATTTAAAAAAAAAAACGTTTTACCATTAATATCAAACTGATAATGTGATGATACCCTTTAATTAAGTATCAAAACAGTGTACCATCAGCACAGGTTAGTTTATACAACAGGACTTAGTTTATACACCTACTTTATAATATGTTTTCGACCTTTCACTTCTTGTTCATTCTTATTATCATTTTTGCGAGATAATATTTGTTTCTGTTTATTGTACTTATTGATTATTATTGCTTTGTAAACATTCGTGTATGTAAGTTTTGGGCATTTTGATTTAAATTTAAATAAACTATTTGTGTGTGGAAAGCTATAATCCAGACGTGCCAATCTTCTCTGTAGATACGTACATAATTGTTTATAGCATTGATAGTTACAAGCTTAATTTATTTATTCTATGAATGTTTCTCGTTTGAATAATTTCCACGTCTGGTACATAATAAAATTATTTATACATAGTCTTATGAAATCTCGTTCCGTATCCGTGTATTCGTATGTAACACTTTCTTAGTTGACAAAAACTGTGATAGTGTTTAGATAATAATAATAATAGTTGAATGACTTGCATAGCGCCGTTTTCGTGAAAAATCATCTCAAGGGCGCAAACACTACTTGATAGGGTTTATCTTATTATGTACAAGCAGATACAGACACATACTTACCTGGTAGGTCACTCCAGATTAAAACGTTAAATTACAAAGTATTCGCATGAGAAGATATGACTTTGCACGCACAGGACATATATTAGAAAACACTGCACATTGCATGATATTGCAGTTAATGTTTAAATAATATTCTATCATTAATATTATTTTTATTAGAAGGTTATTGCCAAAAGAAGAGTAATTATTTATTTGAAACATTATTTTATTTGAGATTTTCGATAACAATTATTTACAGTTACACAGTTATTAATTTAAGTTTCAAAATTTTCTGTTAATTATTTTAGGTAGGTATTAACTGCTAGCTTCGCTATGTTAATTAGGTATTGGTTAACCTGCCAAAAATTGAACACTTAAAGAAATTAAAGAAAGAATGTGTATTAATTTTTCGAAATAGTATCTAAGAACGGAAAATATTACATTATGGAAGACGAAATAATCAAAATCTGTAGACATCGGACACTGCAGTAAAATCAAACGTTGAATTTGAAAAGGAATAGAAATCTAAAACAAAATTGTATTTTCTAAATAATGTGCTATTAAACATGTCGGTACAAGATATCCCGTGGGAGTTATGGGTTATGGTAGGTGTGTGGTGTGTTGTGTTTGGTGTCGAACCTCCAGATGGTGTGATGTCGAGTGTAGAAGTAGAGGTGTATATGTTGAGGTGTAGAGTGTAGGTAAGGCGCACATTCCCTCGGTCTAAAATTAGTCCCCGGTTCGACATCTGGTTTATGCAATGTAATACATACACCCAGCCAGCGCCAGCGGTCCGAACACACTTCCTTCACCTCTTGCAGTTCCTCTTCCTCTCTCTCCAGTCTTCCTCCAGTGTTCGTGGCCAGAGGCGTCTGTGATAAATCTCCTGGTATTGGAGAAATGTAAACAATCATTTAAAAAACTAAAAATCCACTTAATCCAATTGCCTCGAGCCAATGAGTCTCATTATATAATTCAGTTATACGGTAATACATTTTAAAGATATACCATTCCCTTATAGTGCGCTAGAATGCTTGAAAATCCCTTTAGCTCCTGTGATGTATACTCGGTGCACAGGGTACACATTCAGAATTTAGTAATTTTAAATTCGGATAAAAAATAATAATTTATGTTGACTACTTATGTAAATCATTTTATTAAAAGTACATAGGTACACATTATGTATTCAAGTAAAATATTGTGCAATTTTTTTTTTGAAAATCCTGTTATTTTGTATTTTAGATCGGTTGATGGGGTGTATGATTGCTCAGGAATCAGAGTCAGACATGTTGACAAAAGTTGCGTGAACTTGATTCCATACTCCATGTCTATCGGACCGCGTATACAGTTAATTTATTCGCCTATAATAAATAGTTTACCCACGGAATATAGTTAACCGTCTACGTCTACAACGTCCGGTTGGATTCGCCAAGAGACATGTTCCGGGCTACAGCAGACTTGGTACACGAACACAGAGTTCTATGGTCCGCGGGACGTGGGCGGTGATATGAAACTACTCCATTATGGACGGAGATTGAAGTGGCAGTAGTTCAAATCGCACCATTTAATGGCGTCCATGCGCCAATTTCCAGATATTAAATCATTGAAAATTTGTAGAAAATACCACATACCCACAAATTCACTATCCATCATTATCTAAAGGCAAATATAAGTGATTTCGTGCTTTTGGAATAATAAGGTTCTATCTGACGCAGCAGAGTCATGCGATAGTGGGATCTAGATAGTACTCATTTAAATGTATTAAATAACAAGTCACTTTGTTTTTAATCCACTTTATTTTTAATTTTTATTTGTCGACTAGTTTCGATTCTACCGAAAAATAAATTCTACAATATTTTTCAAATTTTACATAATTATTACACCATGGGAGAACCATAGAAACTAACTATTGTGTACATTTAAATGATGTCTTTACATTTTATAATTATATTAGGTAAGGTGAGCTAGTTCAAAATGCACTTGAGGTGAACCTTCACAAAACTGCGACATAGAAATGAACTATTATTATTATTGAAGGACTGCTCTTACGACATTTGTAAGACATTTAGATTCAGACTTGAATTAAAACTGGCAGTGATGAAATATATTGAATACTTGATAACACTTTTTTTCTTTATTGCTAGTTTAATTTGAAAGAACATTATGTCTCTAAAGGCGTGTTTCGCTTAAAATGACAAATCGTACACTAATTATTAAAACTGGAACATTTTATTAAATTCAAAAAAGAACTTTAAAATTAATCCATGAAAACAATTTGAAGATTGAAGATTAAACATGAAAATCACCTCTCGAAATATAAATTCAGTAAAAAAAAAGGGTGTAAAGCCAGTGATGCCAGAATCGTAAAAAACCGCTAAATTCTATTCGCTCTACATTAGTGGTGGGCGAAGCGGCTCGATGATCCGGATCACTCACTACAGGTTCGCTGATCCAGCTCGATTGAACGACGGTTCGCGTCTCCCCGCACCATGCCCTCTCCCTCGCTCCCTTGGCCCTCCTAATGACGTCCTTAAGACGCTCTTACATGATACTTTTTTCGTCCAGTTTTTATGTGGATTGTCTTTACAGAGAGCTGATTTAGTGATCCGGCTCACTAAACCGAGCCGCTTCGCCCACCGCTACTCTACATAGGGAGGAAAAAATTCCTAAAATCTAAATACACATTTTTAAATATACGTACGGTACGAAAGGGTTAAGTATTTTTTTCCGAAAATTACTAATAATGTTTACACCATTATTGTTCTGCACAATACTCGTGAAAATTCACCAAGAAACATTTTTATTAATAAAGTGTCTAAAAAATATTAATTAAATGTATAACTATGACTTTGCGTTAAATTGTAGATATTTGTTATTCTGGAACTACAAAATGATGTCATTACTATGGCAACATAAAGCTATTTACTTTGAAATGTACACTTCACATTTACATGTTTTCACGTGAATGTGAAGAATTTAAATTCATTTGACAGTCTTTTTTAAACCACGCAACACATCATGATTAAAATTTTCACGTTTTTTTTTTTTAATTTATAATTTTAATCTGTGAATTTGATTTTGTTTTTTTTTTTAACATCTAGTGCATGGTTATTTAGATACAAACAAATTAAAAAATACGAAAAAATCGGATTTTATTGTAATTATCTTCATTGCAAAGCAATAAATAATTAAAAAGTTTAAACATAAAATTGTCTTAGAATATGATGTAGAATCATCTTCTTACGGAACGTACAACTAATTACTGAACACCGTTTGGTTAAATTAAAAAATGTGCACTCTAACACTTATTTAAAACACTTTAAACGATTGCAGCGCCTTCATTTTTGTCTACTATTAAATGTCAGACTGTATAATCAATGAACAAATACATGATTATTATTATGCACCTAGGTACCGCATAGAATATAAAGTTTTTATTTTATTTCGAAACTTCAATAAAAAAGACATTTTCATTTGAACATATTTTTTACCAAGTAATTCGTATTTTGTGAAAGAATTAAGAATTAAATCGCTGAGTTATTCCGAACGCATGTTTACAGTGAGAATACATTACAAAAATACAACTAAGAATCATTCTCGTACCTGCAGGTGTAACTTCTCATACGATATTATGAATTATTATCGAAATCAAGTATGTTATAGTAATATATAATTACTAATTATTGTGAGCACATGTTTTTTGTGCCTCTGTCATAAACACATCATTTTTATTTAGCAAAGAATTGTTTTGCATAATAGATAAACATCAGTATTTTTTTTGTTCGGGACGGCATTGTTAACTCGAATATCTCTTTTATCTCAAATACAATATAACGGTATTTGTACCAAATTAAGTACGGAGGCACTTGCCATATAAAAATGTAACACTCCTGTCTTATCGCGATAATTTATCAATGCATTATTTATCAACACCTGATAGCATAAAAACCGTAACGTTCTAGGTGTTACAGTGATACGGTATAAAAAAGTAAAATTGCTTAATCGTTAATAATTGGCAGCTAAAATGCAACGATAACTTATAAATATCTTAAATGTTATAAATAAATCAAGAAATGGGTCAATTGCATCTGTCAAATGAGTTTTTTTTTGCATTGACAATCTCGTAATCTTTATAAGTAATGTAGGTAATTAGTCAACTTCCGAATCGCTCCAGTATCCATATATTGAATATTTTTATTTTATTTATTATTAGCGACTATAATAATAATAATATTTGGATAACTTGAATAGCGCCGTTTTTGTGAAAAATCACCCTAATGGCGCTGTACAAATACTACTTGCTAGGGTTTATCTTATTATGTACAAACAGATACAGGAACATATCACTCCAGATTAACGTTAAATACAAAGTTTTCGCTTGAAAATACATGATTTTGCTCGCACAGAACACAATATTGGAAAATACTGCGCATTGCATGATATTGCAGTTACCGTTTAAACCCTATTTTTCATTTATATTATATTTATCAAAAGGTTATTGACAAAAGAAGTTTAGGTATTTATTTGATACATTATTTTATTTGATATTATCGATTATAATTATTTACAGTTAAAAAATATTTATAATTATTTACAATGTTGCGGACTACGAAAAGTTTAAAATTTTTCTGTTAATTACTTTAGGCAGGTACCAACGGCTAGCTTCTCTATGTTAATTGGGTATGCAACTGAACCATTCATGGGTATGACTTTCCGAAGAGATGAGTTTTGCTCTCAACTCTGTCGAGTCTTTAATCAATCTCAGACCGTACGGCAGTTTATTCCAGGCTTTAGGGCCTGACACGCTGAAAGCACGCTCACCAAACTTATTATCTATAAATAAACATGTGAAAATACAAAATATGCTGTAGGTATAAAAATGTTATAAAGGTATAAAACATAAAAAAAACTTACTAACCATCACGCCGTTTCCCCGAAGGGGTAGGCAGAGAGGACGGACCGCCAGACAACTCGATCTTGGCATACACTTCTTGCTTCATTCACATTCATACAACGTCTCATACATTCTCTTCTGTTATTCCGACTTCTGACATGGCCCGACTCAAGTATTTGATTCACTTGATCGTGCCACGTCTTCCTTGGACGTCCCCGGCTTCTTCTTCCATTCACATTCGCGTCATATATTCTCCTTACACTCCTTTCTTCATTCATTCGCTCTACATGCTCAAACCATCTAAGCACCACCGCTTACAAACAAAACAAATACTAATCATTATATTGTTATGAAAACTACTTAATCTTTTTGTGTTTTTTTCTTAGTCTAAAGTCTGAAAGAGTTCAAAGAAATAATATTAAAAACAGTACCGAAAACAACCCAGAAGTCGCACCTAATTATATGACATCAAATTAAACAACTCTAGTCCGCCTCAGTACAGGACCCTGAAAAAAAGTTCTTGACTTGTACTCAGTAAACTTTTCTATTAGTTTTATATATGTTGTAGAGTTTTGTTTCTTTGTCCTGAATCATTACTTCGCATGACAGCTGTTTCGACCCCCGTAAGCTTTAATAAAATGTGTCTAAGCTGCATACATTAGACATACATATGTATATGAAATTTATTAATTCGTTCACTTTTGTCTGTGTACCTTCTAAGTAAATTTTAATTAATTAATCTTTCGGTATGGTGTGAATCGTAATTTATTCCACGTAACAGTCCTGTTTCCCTTACACGTCTCTCACCTTACTCTTCTCTTTGAGTTTTATTAATATTAATGTTTTAATGTTTTAACATTCTTAATAAATGTAGAGTTTAAAAGTATTCACTGGTATGGTTATTTTATCTTGGCTTATCGTGGTTTAATTTATTCTTTTGAATTACACTGTTTTCTATTTTTTTTCTGTGTTGAACTTTTAAAAATTAAACAAGGTTACCACAAGAATCATGTCTTAGAAAGTTGATAACATTTTATGTTAAACAAAATGCTGCTGTTTTACTGAGGAACCTCCCAACGCGATTTCTAAAAATGCAAATAAACAAACGACAGAAACCATTATAAACTAAACAATACATGTGCAAATAATATTATTTATGTTACTTTAGGAATTTCGTCATGCTATGAGTAATAAAATTATTAATATTTTGGCAAATTTAATCACGCATCTCATGTGAGTTCCCGATGAGCAATATATTTAAAAAATATGTATTTTATCGTTTTATTATCATTACGACTAACCGAAATTTGAATCTAATTGCGTGTTCGTACTGGTTATTTTTACAGCCCACACATTCGTTTTTTTTAATACTTTTAATTCGCCGCAATACTTCTCAATTAATTAATTGTTTAATACGCCCTCATCGACGCCTTGGCCAATTGGCCACCAAATAATGGTCGATAATTGCCGCGAATGTAGCAACATAACACCGATGTAACAATAATAAAATGACCAATCTGAAGTTGCCTCAAAGCGATAGCAATCAATTGGTTACGGCTACGGATTACGGTTCTGCTACTCCGTTGCGACCTCTCTTTCTGTTAGATGTGAGGTTTCTGAGAAAGAGTGAGAGGTTACGAGGGATCTATAAGGGGTATGGCTTTAGTTGATGGTGACGGATGACGAATGTATGGTGTGATTAGCCGATAAGCTGTTGGAGAAGGGTCAGGTAGGGTATCTGATGAGGTTGGCTTGGAATCCAGTTCTTCGAAGGTATCTTTGCAAATGATTTAGCCGTGAGCGACCTCGATGTTGTGCGGTTCAGAGAAAAATATGCAAAGAAAAAAAACCGTATCAAATGTTCAAAACAAAACGAAACTGTAGATGAAAATTGGGGGGAAGAAAATAAAACATATTTACGGTGATTGAAACCTTGCCTCAAATCTAACACTAACAATACTTTATTGAAAAAAAATTAAGAAAATTGATAGATCTCTATTCCACGACAGGCATTTTTTTATCCATTTACGCTCAAATCGGGCTTTACACATAATTTTTTTTATCATTACATTACCTATATTTTATATAATAATGCAGGAATGCAAATGTAAATTCTAAAAACATAAAAAAGGAAAGTTAAAAAAAAAATAGATATAATTGTATGTATACAAACAATGATATACATACAAAGTAATTTTTTAAATTAATTTATAGATGATATATTTGCTTATTTATGATTTTGAATCTGTCAATTCATGGTGGAATTTCATTTTAATATTTGTAACTTTTTTCCACTTGTTTATTTTCGACTGGTTTCACCATATCACGGGCATCTTCAGATTGGCACAATTAAAACCAAATCTCGTGTATATATAGCATCTCAAACGAAAACATCTGCCCAATGTAACCGTATATAGGTAACAATGTTAACATTCATTCAAGGTTCGGTTCCGACACGACCTGCCGGATTTTTCTTAAATCTTTATATCTAAGTCCCGGGTTCACTATTCCGTTTCCAAAAATTGATAAATCACCAACTAAATTAAAAGGATATGAAATTATGATTTTTTTTAATTCCCACCTACTTATTACATACGTCTACCTAACTTACAAATTTAACACTAAATACCATCAAGGATTGTCTATTGATACATGTTATATAGAAAAACATCCGAATATAGAGCTTAAACCGTGAGCTACGTCTAGCTACACAAACCTAAATGGATTTTCCCCGAAGGCTAAGTCGTTAATCATGATATTGAATTTATTGTATTTTTGTGCAAAGCCGGCTTCACATTTTGGCACGACTGTCCTTGAACTGGCATTGTGTATTGTGCGGAATAGAGAGCATGAATTCTAAGCTCGTGCTCATAATTTCACTAATCAATAATGTTCATAACTCTATATTGATTAGACAGCGATCACGATTTTTTATACTATTATAGCATAAAAAACATCACTGTACCCATACACTTATTGTTATTTAAACATCACGGCCTTGCATACACCTATTGTCTAAGAAAATCTTAATTAAACTTACCGTATGATACCAATCTTAATATGTTCCAGCCCTGTTTCCCTTCCCGTGTTTTTTTTTTTAAGTAAAGGTTAGAAATTAATTAATTTAAAATCATTATGCATTCACCACATTTAGATATAAATAAAGGTTTAAAAATTTTACACAAATATAAAACCGGTTTACAATCAGATAAATTTGAAATTTTAGAAATTAAGAAAAGCCTTAATAGTCAATTAAATTTAATTAATAATCGTTTTTTTAATAATTATTTTTATAAACAATAATTATTAGCCTGAAACACTCATCCAAATTGAAAAAACGAATAAATGTCGCCGACAGGACTCGAACCTGCAACCTTCTAATATCCGGTCAGATGCTCTACCGTTGAGTTACGTCGGCTTATCGCAAACCCGCCAAGTTAATCAATATATACTAGTGTTTCATTCAATAATTACTGTTTTTTATTATATTTCACTTGTAAACAACCAACTTTATTAGTATGAGGAAGGCTTGTAACGGCTAAATCCCCCAATAGGTGGCGTCGAGACAAATTATGTCTACATTTTATTAATAGCTATCTGTTTTTTTAATAGCTATCTGTTGAATTTATTTTCATATTAATGACGCCACAAAGTGAATACCGATCTATTGAAGAAATTGTAAAGGTTAGAATTTAAGCGTCAAACTTTTTATTCTGATCATCTTTCTCTTCCAGCCTCTCCAGATTAACTAGCAAGTTGACCAAATGACCATGTCTTGATTTACCTAAAAGTCTGTTACTAGATGGCTTGCATGTACGTACATCATCTCTTTGTCTGTCTTCCCCGGCTAGGCATACATTGTCAATCAATTCTAGTTGGTTGGGTCTCATTTTGATGGTTCTTCTTCTACATAAGTCGTCTAGCGTCCAGTTTTCGGCATAAACCTACCTCAAATGTGTCCAGTTTTGCCGAATCTTGACAGCTTTCACCAATCCGAAGCCGAGAGCTTTCTCTACATCGTCAATCTATTACTGAGAGCTGGTGAATTTACCATCGTTCTCGATGCTGCTAGGGTACAGTATCCTGGAATTCCTTAGAATATTTTGATAGGTAACGGAATAGTGGAATTCTATGAAGACCAAAATGGCTGTGTCCGATAGATGCCTTTTCTTTACTCTTTGTTGCCGAAGACCGTTAGAAGTTACATATGGTTCTCAAAAAGACGAAAAAGAAAGCAATGGTTTGAAAATCAACGACGTATTTTTTCTACGATCATCAGGAATATGTAGGCAGCCATGTTCATTACGATTAATAACAAACCGGTCCAGATGCTTTAATAATCGCCATGAATTAAATATACATTTATGGCCGTTATTATTTGTACAACTCAACAATGAATGACCATTTTTTAAATGAGAGCCAACCCAACAAAACTGTAATAACGACTTTATAATTGGATGATTTGTACGAATCTGTATTGCAAACATTATCATTATGATTCTTAGGAAGCGATTAAAAGCTATTATATTTATATCGAAGTATTTTTCTCCACTTCTTAAAATTGTGGATTTCTTGTGCCATTTGATAGTATTATAATATCTACTTGTAAAATAAGCTGGGAAATGCTTTCCTTTAAACTATAAAGGTTAAAACAATTTAAGTGTTTTATTTATTTCTTTTTATATATTATGGTTCCTCATGAAATTACTACGCAATTGAGAATAAGGAACTCCAGTCTAATTTTTTTTTTATCGATAATGATTTGGTTTTAAAATAATTTTCAATGTTTCAATTTATCAAAGCCACAAGTATACAAGCATAAGGCCGGTCGGTTTTGATCAGTTTTGAGGTTAGAATGTCAAATGTCAAAACAAGGATGAGCTTTACCGTATATAATTTTATATTCGATTCGTGGTAAACCATAACTAAACATAAGTAATAAAAATATGTTCATTTTTAGAAACTTTAACTCAAAGAATAATAATAGTATTGAGCATTAACATTATCGTAATATCTGTATTGTTAATTGGTTTGCTCATGAATACTCTAATTTCTTTAATTAACAATAGTTTTTTTTATTGAACGACAATTATAGAGCTTAAAGTCACCCGCAAGTAGTATTTGTACAGCGCCCTTGAGGTGATTTTTCACAAAAACGGCTCTATAAAAGTCATCCAAGTATTATTATTAACAAATAAAATTTTGATTTCGCCAAAACTAAAAAAAAAATTCAAAATAAAATTGAAGAATAAAAATGTTCATTCTAATTCCAAAAACAGAATGCGCACGTGACGTCAAATGTTCCAAATGCAGTGGTACCAACATAACAAGGTGTTTTGATGAGGTGATTTTTTATACACTTTTGAATAACGATTTATAAATTCTACGTATAATTATGTATAATAAAGTTGTATATTTTTCACTGGAGATTCTTATTGAATATCGCGTGCACATAGTAAAAATCTTAATAGGTTTTAATAATAAATTAATATTTCTGTACCTATTGCAGCACGCAATGTACACAGATATGTACTTACATTATATGAATTGTTTACTAGGATATCTCTATTACAGCTAGGTACCTATTCTTAATTATAGATTAACTCGAATAATTAGAAATATTTATTTTTAATAATGTAGTTGAAATGGTGAATTCTCTGCCTGCAAATTGCATAATAAATTGCTTACGTGATTACAATCTTCAATTGCAATAGCTGCATATTACAGGAGTGTCAAATTAAATCATTACGTCAATCTGACCGGCATCAATCAATAATGCTTGTGTCAGATGTTTTCAAATACTTAATTAATTATATTAAATCTATGGAGATAAGTATCAGCAAGTAAAAATTATGTTCATGTGGTACATACGAGTATTAAGTGTAACAATAATTATGTGACAATAATAATTATTCTGATGTTATCATATTTTATTAGATTAAAAGGGATTTTTTTTATAGATCAGCTGCATACTATTATGTTTGTTTTGGGTATGCTGTGTGGGGTTTTTTTAAAGAAAGGTAGGAGTGATTTGGGGGTCTTAAAGAGATCCATGTTGTAGAAGAAGTGTCTCAAGAAGCCGAATTTATTTTCAAACATTAATTGTATAAATTGCCCTCCTCGTAGCTAATGTATTGCTCGCCATATTGTGTATGTATGGTGTTTATAATGTGTATGTTATCATGTTGTTGAGTAAAGAGTGTGTGTACTTGTGACGTTTTAATGAAATGTTTGTTTGTATTTATGGGTTTATTATTTATTTTATATATTAATAGAACTCCACACAGAGGCCCCGGGGGATATAATTTTCATCTGTTTCCCTTTGGGGATGCTGTGTTGGGGGTAGTTTTGAGTGATGCAAGGCGTGAGCCTGTTGTTGGAAGGAGGAAACACAGAGGCCGTCAAATCCAAGCTGTGAACACAAGAACAAATCGTAGAGGCGACCTGTTTTCACGTAAAGAATTTCAAAGGTTGGGCGTATTTCCAGACTATGCACCGGTATCGAAGGGGTCAACTTCATCACACGTTTCTCGGAGAATCTTCCATTGAAATACCGCTAGAAGTAGGTTTTTAATATTATTCTATAGTTTCCCAGAAAAAGCTTTAAATAAATTGATAAGTCATTTGTATCCTGAGATTCAAGGTGTATACTATAAATATATCTTATATATATATATATTTATATATATATATAAATACGAAGAAGAGTGTCTGTGGATGAGTTTTTTTTATACAAATCTACAGTTTTATTCCGAGCTTGATGAATTTTTGCACACTCGACTTTTAAAATAAGAGGAGGGTCACTGTCTACATGAGATTTAAAAAAAACCACTCTTGTCCCGCTTTTCCACCCATTTTTGTTTTGGTTCTTATTGATTAAAGCACACTTGACGTTCAAAATAAGATGAAAATAAATAGGGATAGGAGTAGGAGTAAGGGTAGGGTTAAGGTTAGGGTTAGGGTTAGGGTTAGGATTAGGATTAGGGTTAGGATTAGGGTTAGGGTTATGGTTAGGGTTAGGGTTTGGGTTAAGGTTAGGTGTAGGGGTAGGGAAAGGGGTAGGGGTAGGGGTAACACATCACGACCTCGAAACATTACTCCATACCATTCATAACCCCGGGCAACGCCGGGTACTGCAGCTAAACAAAAATAATTGCGGAAAATAAGATACGTAAAAAATGATCACGCTTTTTTTTAAATTGTTAAACTAACAAGCAAATGATTGCAGCCTCTGGGACAGGGTGAGTCGCGGTTACTAATAAATAATAAATTAACTTTCATCATTGTTGGCGAGCGTTCTGTTAGAAAGATGAATTACTTAAGAAATTAAATGGGTACTTTATTTACTCGGCAATCCATCATTAATGATTGATGACCGGCACCGTGTTCAGTGTTGCTCTTTGCAGGCCATTTGACCTACATCACTGAGGTAATGTTTGTTTAGGCAAGGAGTGGCTATGCAATTTTTTACTCGCTACGACGTTTCTTATCAATCGATTATCTAATGGTTGTGTCTGTAATGCAGAAAACATCGGGAATTTCTCATAAAAATTCTTATTTAATTTGAATGTATATTTCACTAAAATGTCGGTAAAACGGTGAATTTCATTACCGCTTCTTTCGTCGTTCTATCGCCAAAGTGGAGTAGCACTGCTTTCACTACTGGTGGGAAAAAATGAAAACTTTCCTGCCTGTATAATTATCTAGCGGAGGAGGACGTCACTAAAATGTTGTCAATACAAACCAGATGGCGCAGGTTTCGCGTAAATCGCAGTGCCGTCATTTAAATTTAAATGATAAATAGTAATGGAGCGTTTTTTCTCGTACAGCGATGAAATTTTAAAACAGAAATGACTGTAAACGTAATTTGGACCTATCCTATCTACCCCTACCCTTATTCCTAGCCCTACCACTACCCCCACCCCTACCCCTACCCCTACCCCTACCCCTACCTCTACCCCTATCACTATCCCCTACCCCTACTCTTACGCCTAGCCCTACCACAACACAGTGGTTTTCCTTTTATTTTGAAATATCATCAAGAAGTACCAAAATTCTGCTTTAAGGGGTGGGAAAGGGGGATGGTGGAAGGCTTCTTGATATCTCATGTAGACAGGGACCTTCCTCTCGTTTCGAAGGTTAAGTATGGAAAATTTGATCAAGCTCGGAATAAAACTATAGATTTATATACAAAACAAACAAACACCGCCCGCCCGGGACAATCTTCTTTAGATAATATAAAAATAACAAGAAAAAGATATAGATATTTAATACGTACGAAAATATTAGACGCTATAAAGCTCATATACAAACTTTATACCGCTATTGTGAAGTTACCAATACTATTCTGTAGAGAAAAATATATTTTACATTATCTACACAAAATAATTGTGTAAAGAAAAAAGTTCGATGTTTCTAGTTCACCATTCCCTAAGAGAAGAGTGGTGTTGGCTCTTGTCAGGGCGCACCTCGTTTTACCTATGCCCCAATCAGGTTTCCGGGTGCGCCCTGCTGGGGTCGTTACGATAGCTTCAATTCACCCCGCCCTATCCCACTACCGCCCACCGCCCAACCACCCCCAACAACTCAGGCAAATTGTACTTTCAGGGTCACTAGAACGAAGCGATCGCGTGAGTTTACCATGAAGGTGTGTGGCGTATGTATTTAAAAAAAAACAAACAGTGATGATAGCTACTCCACCCCGCCCTTGAAAATTGCGTTACGGACTAAAGCTAAGTGTTGAAAAAAGTCTAAACATTTTAACTATCTAAAATTTGGCTTCTGAGATTATAAATGTGCGAGGAATTCTTAAAAATTGAATTTTTTAATACATGAATAAAGACTTACTCTGGGTACGAATAATTTGACAATATTTGAAAATATCCTACTACCATCACAGTAAGCGGAAGATATTGCTCGTGTCGTGATAGAGGACTTAGCCAGCCGAGGGATTGAACTCAGCCACTGACTGGTCAACATTCATCGCTACTCGCAACTAGATCAACGCTTTGTTATAGTTAGAAATACATGCACTATAATAAGGAACTCCAGTGAAAAATATAATGGCTTTAAAAATATCTATTCATTTAGATCAGCAGACACCGATTCTGAATACGTAACATTTATAATTATACCTAGAATTTATAAATGATTATTTAAAAGTGAATAAAAATCATCTCATCAAAACACCATGTTATTTTGGTACCATTGCATTTGGAACATCTGACGTCACGTGCGCATTCTGTTTTTAGATTAGTGTGGTTTTTATTTCTCGATTTTGTTTTAATAATCTTAATCTTAAATACGTCTTTTTTTAGTTTTGGCGAAATTTAAACTTCATTTGGGTGACTTTAAACGCTATAATTGTTGTTCAATATGTTATAAAAAAAATGTAAAAAAAACTGTCATTAAAGAAAGAAATTAGAGTATTCATGAGCAAACCAATTAACAATACGGATATTATGATAATGTTAATACTCAATACTATTATTATTCTTTGAGTTAAAATTTCTAAAAAGGTACATAATTTTATTACTTATGTTTAGTTGTCGTCTACCATGAATAGAATATAAAAGTATGTACGTTAAAGCTCATCCTTTTTTTGACATTTGACATCCTAACCTCAAAAATGATTAAAACCGACCGGCCATAGATTTGGAGCAATTAGGCGGAACTTTTAGAATGGTCAATCTGAGGCACCGATCAGACAAGTATTTTGTTAAGCATCGCTCTGATTGCTTGTTTTCCAGCATATTTTATTGTTGAACATCCTAAATTGTCTATGAAGGTGCCCGCCCACTTTCATAGATAGTAAAATAGTGCCCGCCCACTTTTATAGACAATTAAATTAGAAAAAGTGCCGAGAAAGTACATTTCGTATTGTACATTTGATGTTTCCCCTTCATGAAAAAGAAGACTTAAGTAATAAGTAAAATAAGTTTTGTTTTCTTCAGTTTTATTTAAAACATACAGAAACATGTTTTTGACATTTGAAAGGGGAAATAAATCTCTGTCATTCTAATTTGAATCGCGTAAAATAGATCACGAACCAAATTTTACATTTCGGTGATGTTTCTTTGTTTCATTGTTTAGAGATAGTAATAGTCGTCACAAGGCATTACTTTCGCTGTCAAATCAATTATGGCACCCAAACGACAAGCAAGAATTCAAAACGTCATAACTTTATTAAAAAAATTAAAAAAACATATATGCCTATCAAGGCCATGTACACATTAGCTAGTAATAAATAAAATAAAATAAATAACTGCCAGCCTATGAATCGTAAGTTACTGGGTTTACGGATGTCTCATCAGGGGATACCCTATAAGATACGGTAAAGGTTTATTTTTATTCCCCAATTCAGAAAGATACATTGCTATCAGGTCACACTACTTCTTTATTTACATCGTATTGCTGATATATACATTCGTAAGCAGGCTGTCTCGTGTCTCCTGTATTCTGTCTCGTATCGCGTGTTCTGCCTTCTGGCAATCATATCGCCCGCACTTCGCAGAATTCCCCCGTGCGAAGGTATCGGATTATTTGTTATTAAAATGCATGATACAAAACACTGTTGCATTATGATGAATAGCGAGAAATTGTACGGGACAAAGAGAAGTAAACCTAAGTTTAATAATATGCAATGTTGAATTCGTATCAACTTTCATCTCGTAAATATGTGCCTTTGAAAATTATTTCAATACTTCCAGTAATAATATTAGCTACACTTCGGAATAAAATCATTGGCAACGTTAAAATAACAGAATAAAACATTTAATAAATATTTAATGATATTTAATAAAAAATCATAAACCTGAGACTTCCTTAATATAATTGTCTCAAATATAATCGTAAGGCGTACGATTTTTAAAAAAATGTTTACCTGAAAATACCACAGCAAGTTTCCAAAATGAGTGTTTTTACTTTTTTTTTCTCTAATTCGATATAAAATTATTTTTTATAGGTTGCAGCTGCAGCGGTGCTGTTTTCTAATAAATATTTTTATAATTGGGACCCTGCATAAGAATAATAAAAATAAAAATTAATACATACGTATATATATATTTATTAATCTTATAAAGAATTATTCAATGTCTGTTTAACATGGAAATTTCTTGTGTCGAGATAGGCCTAGGAGGTACATAAATTATACAAGGAAATAAAATAACTATAAGAACAAAGATATGGAAGTTACATTTTAAGATGTATTGTTAGGTTGTATGCATATGTTTTGTTTCAGAAGTTCTATAATCCAGGTATTAAATATCTGTATATAATATGTATTTTAAAATAATGGATTGCAAATGCCTAGAGACAAAGATAGATTCAAAATTGAGTAGAGGCACGTCTAAGAATGTAATAATTATTTTAATTATAACTTCAGTGACAGAATTTTCATTGGAAGACAAGATCGTTTGCAATTCGACTAACCGATGAAATACAAAAATTCTTAGAATATTTGAAATTCAAACAATTTTAAATATCTTCTATTTGTCACCTATAAATTTAAAGCAATGAGAAATTGACTTCTTTACCATATTTGACTAATATCTCCAAGGAGAATATAAAAGTTCAGTGATTTCCATAACGCGGAGATTTATTAACCAGGCCAACAATTCCATTAATTTGATTGTCCATCATATATTCAGTGGCACTGTGGCAGTGTCCCCGTTGTGAATAATTGCATCTACATCCCGCGCGGCGGTCCGGCAGATTCAGCCTCCGCAGTGGCAGTGGAGCAGGCTTCCTTCTAGGGCGGGGTAGAGGGCGCATTCCTGCTGCTCTGCGCGGCTCTCCTCCGGTCTCGGCAGTCGGCACCGCTCATCGCTGCTCCGGAGACGTCAGCCACTACCGGAGACTGTGCTGTACCTCTGCTCTCGGCAGTCGGCACCGCTCACCGCTGCTCCGGGGACGGGAGCCACTACCGGAGACTGTGCTGTACCACTCTGCAATGTAACCAGCCACTTCACGGAATAGGAATGAGGCTAATGCTATGAATTACAAAACACTAGATAACAAGAGGTGTTTGCTTTGACAGTGAACTTCAAATGGAGTTTTAAAACAATGAACATACTTACACAAATATCTATACTTGTGATATCTTACATGAACATTAATACCATTCCTGATCAATTTGATTCTTCGTAATTTCATCGTCACAGGTTTATCATTGGTATAGTCCAGCCAGCCTTAAACCGGTAATAAGTAAAGATTTCACTATTCCAACCGTACGCGCCGCGTACTATTTATACCGCGATTAAGAGGGATTGTTGTTGTCACCACATAAGGGGCCGAAGGTTTTTTACGATTTCTCGGTCACGGACACGGACAGTCTTTTCCGAACGAATCAAATTAATGGAATTTTAATGATTATCATTATTTTTATGATTTTGATTAAAGTGTTTTGATGATGTGATTTTTTATTCACTTTTAAATAACGATTTATAAATTCTACGTGTAATAAAAGTTATATATTAAAAATCGGCGTTTGCTGATCCATATGAACATATATTTTTAAAGCCATTATATATTTCACTGGAGTTCCTGGAGTTAGATTTTTTACCAAAAGGTATTATTAAAAGGAAACAATTTCATTGTGTTACCTTGAACAGGATAAAGGACGAACCTAGTATAATATTTATCGATGGTCTGACACCGCAGAATCAATATATTATTAATATGGGCAGTGTATCGGTACTGGGTAATGTGTGGTGTGCAGTGTGTGGAGTGGACTGTACCGTGGTCGTCTGATTGTCTTGCGGAAACCGATGTCGCGTGTACGGTATAGAACAAGAGCGGGGACAGGGGACATCCACAGGAATGTGACATCTAACACTGCTAACCGGCTTATTTGGAAAATGCCGATGTCGAGGGCGGTGCTACGGTCATAATTCTTAACATAAGATCCTGAAATTAATTATTAATTTGCAAAAAGGAAAAAAAATACTGTTTGTATTTGAGTGTTGACTATTATTATTATTGCGTAAATTAATTTAGGTACCCTTATGACAGTATTATCCCTCATTTACCGTGGACATTAAGAATCTCCATCCACTGTTCTGACAAAATTTTAAAATTGCACAAATTCGAAAAGCACGAAAATCGTATTATTAAGGGGGCTAATTAATGCAAACACACACACACACACACACACACACACACACACTCGTACATTCAACCTTTTACCAAAAGAATTTCAAACGACAAAAAATTATCTTTTTACGTAGAAGTAAAATTATAACTGAATGTTGAAACATTACTTCTAAAAAAAACTTGTTATTTTTTTCTGCTTACTTTAACTTTTACTTCAGCATTTACTAATTATACTCGTAAATAAAAAAAATCTCCTTACTTAAACTATAATTCTAAAATGTCCATTAAATATTGTACTTTCTTGCTGTTACAATACTTAAAATAATAAATATTCTAGTACTCTTATTTACTTTAATTACTCATATTACCCACACACAGGCAGTGCCAAAATTGTATGTAATTTGTGTTCTATTTTATGTTAAACTGTGGAAAAAAAGGAAAAAAAGGAATGAAGTAGACATTTTTAACTTTGATATTGAGCTGATAATGTGATGATGCCCTTTAAGTAAGTCAATAGTACCAAAACAGAGTATCATTAGCACAGGTGACAATAATGAATAGTTTATGTACTTATGTTTTCTACTTTTACTCGTTTATCATTAACTTTATTATAACTTAAACTGAGAAAATTATTGTCGTTTAAAGTTCCTATGTACTTATTAATAATAATTGTTTTTTAAATATTAAGTTTTGGGAATATTGCCTGTTTTATGTACTGAAAGAAAAGAAAAGATAAAATAATGTGTTCAGAGTAAAAATTCCGGTGAAATGTATATTTTTTTAATTTTCTTTAATGAAATTTTTGCAAACTGTAATTTGTTAAGTGGGGGAAAACTCTCAGAATTGCCCAGGGTTACAACCATTCGGATTCAAATGTTGCTTGAAATGTTTATCTGATTATTCAGGTATACTTACAAACTCTCGCTCCTCTCCCCATTTGCTTTCGAAGCACAGCATTCTCTAGTTGAGGGTACTATAGAATTCTCTTGTGATAAAAAAATCTTAGCTGGGTAATGGAAGAAAAAAACTAAGTCTGTGTTTGCACAAAATAAAGCTATGTGAACAAATGCGTGGATTTTCACCCAGGCGTCATGGATGCAATCCTCCGCTAGCTAAATCCTCCATCATTAGAAATTTTATATATGCCAGGTCATTCGTAAGCTCAGGAATGTTTATCTTTCTTTCAAAATACTTTTTTTGAAATCGTTCATAAACATCTTACATTATTAATGTTCTAGAGTCCTATGTTAATCACCGTGTAGACGAAAATAGTAGATATGGTTATATTCACTCATACGCAAGAGAGTCTGCAATTCTATTCGTACCACGATGAATATACTGCATCCTTTTTACGTGTGTTCCGAAGTGTTTTTTATCTGCTAGGTAATATATAGTTTCTTTCACAACCGAACCGGACAAAACAATAGTTAGTGGAGGCTGATAATTCTTTAACTAAACTAAACCATTTATGTAACAAATTCTGTTTATCTTTTAGGTAGGTACCACAATCGTTAAATTGCTGCAATTATAACAGGTACAAATTGAATACAGGTACATGATCAATCAAAATTGATGGAATAATAACCATTCTCCTCAATTGATTTAATTAGGCGTAACTAAATTAGCATTTAAGAGCACCTCACGTAGACCCACAAAAACTATAAATACAGGTTAACCTATTGTTTATCTTACAAATATTTATGGGTTTCTCGTTTGCAGGGGTTTGCAATCATAATATCTGAATTTTAACGGCATATGAGACTAATTTTATTCAAATAAAAAATCGATTCTTTTTATATAAACATATCAGTTTATAAGAAACGTTAAAAATAGTTACTTTTCTTATTTTTTATTTTTTTTGAAATTTGATGTACGAGTATATCAAATTTAATAATTTTATTATTAAGTTCTGCAAGTATTTTTAGTTTATATTATTGTGACAGCTGTTTCGGCGTCCAAAACCATTTTCAAACTGTGGTTAGGCCACATTGCGACCATTTATTTGTGTGATTTTATTTACCCTCACCCAAATAAATTTTTATGGTGTTCGAACACCGAAAATAATTGTGATAATTAAAATGCTCTATTCTGTGAGGTACTTGCAGTTGAAATCTATATTCCCCGCTTTTAATGATGGCAAGTTATTAATATCAATTTTGTAAAATAAAAACTAGTTTTTTTTTCGTTTTCCGGGCTTTCGCATATTGTTACTGCACTAAAATGTCAGATTTACAGAGGTGATTCGTATTCAGAGGGAACATATTACACGGGAATGCATAGCGACCACAGTTTTCTCACCTCTGTCCTAGCGCAAACAAAATTACTAAAGGACGCATATTTTGTTAAATAATTATAGCTATTCTTTGGGTAGTACAGTACGTTTAAGGTTCAATTTTAAAACTGTGGTGTTGGTGATCTTGGGAAGAATGGAGTTAAATTGCGTTTATTATGGTTTATTATAATGGGGAGGTTGTTTATTGTTTTAAATAATAGAGTCTGAATAGGTTTTGATTATACACCTAATCTCTATTATCTGTTCAAATATCCTGTGGGCGATCTTACTGTACGTTCAATCTTTCCCATTGTTGACTTTATACTTAATGGTTATTATCTTGTATTACATTTATTTGCTAGTTTTCTGTTACTGAGTTTGTTAAAATACATTCCGCGATTCTAAATATAGTTTACTGGCGGCAATACCCGACATTGTTCGAGCTATAGGAATTAAACCCAACGCGTGGGTGTGAGCTTGTAAAAGCAAACTGTACTCGTATTTGCTAATGCACATTCTTTGTCAGGGTCACAAATAAAAGCATATAGAAACTGCTGTATGTCATTACCATTAATTTTAAACTAATTTTCACAACGCCACAAAATAAAACAACGCTAAACTAAATTTAAAATGCTTAGCTATTTTACATTGATGAAATAACGAGGTTTCGTGAAATATAAGGTAGGTCTTTATTGGATTAAATGACGTGAAATAATCCAGGTCAAGTTTTGCTGGATGGTATTTAAATCAACTAACGGAATGGCTCCAACTTATTTATGGGAATTGTGTATTCCTGAAAATTCCAATTTATGACAGTCAAATCTTAGATCAGCAACGTTTTCAGCTATGGGGAGGTTGAAGGAAACGAAGCGTACACCAGATACTAAGTTATATGAGCGTTCTTTCGGCGTGACGATAAGATTGATCAAAGACTCGATTAAAGAGAAGCTTAAAACTCATCTCTTCAGAAAATCGTATCCATGAATGGTACTCGTATACATAATCTCAGTAAATTGCATACATAATATACTGGTATTATGCAAGTAACAATAAAGCTTTATGTTTAAATGTGTCGATACTCGAAGTGATTCTATTTAACAGCAAGATTGCCCTTCCCGCCGACATGACCATTGCTAAGTTGGTACTTCAGGCCGAGAGATAAAACAGTCTATGCTGTCGGTGGCGGAGATAACCATCGGGAACATAGAAATGAATGATCTCCATGATAGCCGAGTTTTCGAACCATCTGCGAATCAGTATGAAGAAATGTGAAACAATGTGTACATCCCCTCTGACCCGCAGATGGTTCATTCCGAGCTTACCTAAGAGAAAGTCGGTAGGATGGGCCACGGGTAGTAGCCATTCTCCCTCAGGTAGAGAAATCTCAAAAATTTCTTCTGAATTCTCTCCAACATGAGGAAATACTTCACCTGATGTGGGCTCCAAACCACCGATCCACTCTCAAGCCTACTCCTTACTAATGAGTTATATAATATTACCCGGATGTCTTTAAAAATCCTTGCAGTACGTAGGACGAAACCCAGCATTTTCAAGGAAGTACTACAGGTCACTTCAATATGAGCATGAAATGTCAGCCTACTATCAAACACGACATCAAGATCTTTCATAGTGGAGACACGTTTTAAACTTCGGGCGTTCATAGCAGTCAATGAACAAGTGTTCAAGATGTGGAGGATGTCTTCCTGTTGGCTTTGGAGCGTGAAAGCTTTGGAAGGATTGTCGCGAAAATTCTTTGAAGAAAAGGACACCCGACCATCGGTTTACTTAACAATTTACCTTTGTGAAAAGTGCGATAATTTTTTTTACAGCTCCATAATGAAGAGCTAACAGCGGCAACCCAAAAACGAAGCTAATGCGTTTCAAATTAAATAGAAAGATAAATATTTAATCAGTCGGATGTGTTCACACCATCAGAGTAGAGAGCACCAGAGAGGCAGTTGCAAGTGTTGCAATAGGCTAATAGAGCAGAGATTTAATCACTGTTCAAACACCCGCCAAGCCGTGTTCACTGCGGTCTGTTGAATGGATTGTAGGTTCCGCGACGTCGAATTCCATATATGATTATAGAATACATTGATCGTGAAAAAGCAAATAGAGTAGTTATCACCGCTTAATTGCGTACTATGCCATTCAAACAATCTGGAAAGAAATGAGAATGAAAAAAAAACGTCAAAAGCAAATAAGGCCCACAAAGAAGATTTAACACGTGCTGCAAAAGGAAATATTTGTAATTTGACTGCATTATAAATAGGACCGTCTTTTTTTCTGAGATATTTTTGGTTTCATAAAACTTTTATTCTTGAATAGTTTTTGGGATATTACGACGTGTTCCACCTCCTATAGTCAATGTTTCAGACAGCGTTACAGTGTCCATCATCAGGACAGGTGTTTAAATTGTGGTCTAGTGTGTATTTATACATGTAGATCACGCACATGCGCTTCAAAATGCAGGATCTCAAGACCTAGATCACTGAAGACCGAACTCGTTTCCTCCCGAATAAGGTTTTCTATGGTTTTCCTTATTTCCAAAGGCGAATGCGGAAGAACTCAAACAAATTGGCCATATCCGACACCCTCCCCCCTCCTCACACAACACAAACAGACACATGTATTTATGCCAAAGTGCTGATACTGATGCTGCCCGGACCAATTATGAGAATGATGCATACATGCAATTTAGTAGGGTTTTATGATAAAAATTTTCCCTACAATAATCACTACTGTATAATATTATGTAATTTTTTTATGAATATGCACCTAAGGAGTACTGTAGGAGTAATGTTAAGAATAAGCAAGAATGTATGTAATATGTTAAGAATGTATAAAAAGAATGTAAAAGTAGCACTGTAGGAATACCACTGAATGGAGTTATTTAATCATGTTTAAGTTTATTTAGAGTAAAGCGCACTTGAAGTGAAATCACACAAAACTGCGCTATATAAATGCTTTGTTATTATTATTATAAGACGCAATTGACATTAACGATCACGTATTATTTAAAACTACCATAATGAGGTGAAAAGTGTGAGGCGCAAAGACGCCGTTCTATTTGTATAAAGAACCTGTAAATTTAGAGATAGTAACTTTAAATATTTCGTCACTTCTTGACAAATAAGAAACCAAGAAATCAAAAAAAAAAAATCTGGTCTTGAAAATATGAAAACATAACCAAATATAACCTCATTCATATGACAGACGATAGCAAACAGATCTTCACGAGAAATTCTTAACCCATATGACCTCCTCCATCTACCGGCCCTAGAATATATTTTGAAATGTGTTACACCCGTTCAATATGCAAATTATCATATATAATATTACTATTAAGATCTCTTGTACAGATTAGAATAAAATGTGAATATTCGGTAGAGCACCCCGCCGCAGGGCAGGCGTAGAACAGAGGAAGACCGCCGCTCCTTCTGACCAGAACACAATCTTGCATTTCAACAATGCCGTCTTGAATGCTGGTCGCGGCAGTTAAACTTTTTTTACGTGTCCCTCTGACACAATAAATATTTTGCAACGCTTTTTTCGAAGGCCATTCTTTACCTCTTTTATTTATTTGAATTTATTTATTTATTTGAAACATATACATTATTAAACATATAATGTAAGAAAGCTTTGACTGCCCAACTGGGAATATATCCCGTTTTAGGACAGTCAAATTGACAAGTTTAGTTTAGATTAATCGCCATTATACAAAAATAGATGGGAAAACCTAGTATTGACATAGTATGGTAATATAGTATATCTAGAAAAAAATAGAGTAATTAAGTATAAAGAGATGTGAAGGGTAGTACAGAAAAAAACTTATGAACGTACTTATGAAGAGATGAGAAAAACAAATATTATAGAGTAAACAATTATGTAAATGTGATTGATGGGTACTGGTTGGTGCTATGAGGAAAAAAATGCGTTTAAAATTGAGTACTAAAAGAAATATAATAAGATTGAGTTACGTATCATTCAGATTTATGAGCCGACGAGAAACTCATGGATGCAGCCCCAAGAGGGCGCAACAAATAGTTAATAACATATTAAATACATTTTATTCAGTAAGTACAAAAAGTAACTTTAGCAAATTGTTTATGATGAAATGTTTCTCTTCATATTTTTATCTTCCCCTTTCATCTCTTTTTCTCCCTTTTTGCTCTCTTCATCCTCATGACTTGTACAAAAATGGGCTTCTTTTTAGAGTAATTTCCCAAAATACGCAGTTTCGATCGGAATTTTTATTGCCACCTTTTTAAATGGAAAACAGAAAAATACACCTCCTTCGTGACAGAGTAGTTTCCAGATGCATTTTTCCATACAATTCAGTTTCAGTTTCATTGCAGGTAATCCTGCAATTAATTTAAATTTGTTCATCCATATGTAATATACTTTGTTCTTAGTTTTAAATTTTTTATTTTTATTAATTGGCTTTTTCAAATTCTCGCTAACTAACTAAACGTCACGCCGTTTTTTCGTGGGGGTAGGCAATAGACATAGAGCACCGACCGCCAAACAACTCGATCATGGCATACATTGAATGCTTCATTCACATTCATACATTCTCTTCTGACATGGCACAACTAAAGTATTTGATTCATTTGATCGTGCCATGTCTTCCTCAGGCGTCCCCGGTTTCTTCTTCCATTCAATTTCGCGTCACATATTCTCCTCACACTTCTTTCTTCATTCATGATGCACGAGTATAAAATGTATCGAGAGCATCTCCCGTCCCGATCCTATCTTCCTCTTCCTCTCCCCCCTTCCTTCTTATTTAGTTTTTTCTTTATCTTGTTAGTTACATAAATAAAACATCTGTATTTAGCCATTTTTAAACACAAGAAAATTTGTTGGCTTACCTTTTGTATATATATATACTCGTATATATTTATAATAAAAGCTGTTTGTTTCTTAAAAATAAATAAATAAATAAATGCATGCGCTCTACATGCCCAAACGATCTAAGCGTCCCCTTCATTATTATTGATTACGCTTACGAATCACACAAAAAATGTTAAAAACCTAGCACATGGTTGTTGTATTTAATGGAATCTTCAAAGGGTGATAGCTCTGAATGAAATAGTAATATGACCTTGTAATTAGCAGTAGAAAACTCTTACAGTTCCCCTTTTCAGTCGGATGTACAAATAATATAGTAAAAGAAGTGCACTCATTAAAAGATGTGACAATGTACACTATTATATAACAACAAACACGATAAATGGGGTAACAACTGATCCAAATTCTTCTTCTTATAAAATGCGGTTTTTTAAACATCTGTTGCAGTCATGTCTCATACCCTGTTGGTTTGTATAAGGCTGGAGCATCTTCGTTGTTTTCTCAGTAAAGAACTTAACATGAGCTACCTACAGAATCTAATATTCTATTAGGTATTATGTTGGGTTCGCACAGTTCCCAAATACCTACCAGGGATGGACTGGGATTAAAATATATTGGAATATCCTCATCGTGAAAGCCCGCATTAGTCCAACCTTTAGAATCGACGCATACTGGAGAAAGATATTGGACCCTCACAATATAAATGCCAAAGACTCCCTAAAGTCTTTGTTTCTTATTTTTGTGTTTCATGTGTACGAGTATAAATATCTTATTTAGATATTCACATTTAATTTTATTTTTTTATGATCCAATGTATGTATACTTTATATGGAGTGTGTGGGACTGCACTAACCTCCCTACATCAGCATATATAAAAAATGAATGTTTGTTTATCTGTCTGACCAATATGTAAAACTGTTGCTATAAGGTTTTAAATTTTGTATGAAAAACATTGAACCCGCCATGTTGTAATGAGGTTAGCCCATAGATACACCACTATGGTTAGCCACAGATTACATATTCAAAAGAAGAAGGTTTGTTTAGGTAGAATATTTTCAAAATGGAAAATACAAGTAGGTACCCACTTAAGTACTTTATTATTTATGTCTCGAAAAAAATAAATGTCTAGAATTAAATGTCTTTCTTTAAATATTTAGTTTTGAAGCCAGAGTAAAGTTAGCCTCTCAGAAGCTAGGTGTATTCTACAGAGCCTGCAGATACTTTAATAGTACACAACTGCTGACCCTGTACAAATCACAAGTGCGTCTCACTGTAGAATTTGGCAGCCACCTATGTTCGGGAGCCCCAAAATATCTGAAAAAAATTCTTGACAAATATAGATTCGCCTATCTTAAAATATGGATTGCAATCTTTGGAGCACAGGCGTCAGGTGGGAATGCTGCTCTTGTTCTACCGGTATTTTAATGGAAGATGCTCTGAGGAACTAGCGTTATTGATCCCTTCATCACCGGTGCATAGTCAAAGTGTTCAATAGACAATGTAAGAAAGAGCAAAATAGCGTTAATATAACAGATATCAAGGAGACCGTCATATTTGTTACCATCAATACACAAGGTTACTTTGTTACCATCAATACACAACTTTCCGAAAGTCGACACTTTAATATCAGTGAGAATTTCGTCATAGAGTAATTGTTTTTAAATTCGCATGGCAACTTGAAGAAAACGCAATGTTAATAAGAAAATGAATTGGAATGGCAAATATTTGGAAAAATTCGGTCGAAAGCTATCGAGCACTTTTGTATCATGCCCTCTGCGTCCGGAAGTGCCCTCCCGGGTGCGCGCCGCGGGTCGAGTCGCCCAGTCCGTCGCTGCGCCCCGCTGACATTGAGAGTAGTCGGGGTCAACCCATAGACGCTCGCCGGCTGGAATACTAAACCGAAGCACACTTACCCATATCCGTTACTAAACGCTGAATATGAGAATAATCTGCTGCAGCGGCCGGGTCTCTAATGCTAATGAGATGTTAAACTGTAAAAAATCGATATGAAGCCTACCGCCTTTGCCCGTGGCTGAAGTTTGACAGCTTATTTATAATTAAGTGGGCACTGATGTGTTATTATGTTTTCTTTTCGCCAAGTAAAACGCTCGCTTTGAACCACTATTAATATCATTTTGTCGCCTACCGGTTTCGCATCCAAGCTTCCTCAGGGCAGTATATTATAATTAATTATTTTCGTTGAAAGCGATCACTTTGGGGTTTGATATCTTAACTATGAAGCAGAAAAATGTATGTACGTTCCACTATAAACACAGCTTTTCTGTCCCTTCGAATTTTAATCCATTTTAAAAAGCTCAATCTTAGCATATTCTTCTTGATTCACTCTCATTCACATATTCTCTTATGTTATTCTGACTTCTGACATGGCCCGACTCAACTATTTGATTAACTTAACCCCGGCTTCTTCTTCCATTCATATTTGCCTCACATAACTTCCTTACACTATTTTTTTCGTTCATTCGCTCCACATGCCCAAACGATCTAAGCGTTCCTTTCTTAATCTTACTCACTAGCCTTGAATTATTTGCGGATCTTAACATTTTCCAAAATAATACAAGACGCAATATTGTTTGTTCCGTATTTTTCACCTGATTTTTTTAGGTAATTTCTTTGACAACCAACGATAACTTTATCAAACTCTAATGTAAATAATCAAACATAAGACATAATAATGGAAATCTATCAAATTTCTAAAGATTATAAAAAAAAATCATTGATATTTGTCTGATATTGGAAATGAACTGAGCATGAAATGAAGAAGGGTCAAAGTCAAAGGAGCTATGTGAAAATAATAATTGTATGATTTGTATAGCGCCGTTTTGATGAAAAATCACCTCAACAGCGCTGTACAAATGTTACTTATTACTCTCTATTTAATTTTGTAGAAACAGATACAACAAAACTTACTTACCTGGCAGGTCGCTTCAGATAAACACAGTTTTATTAGAAAATTTAAGCTTAGAGCTGATATGATTTTCACAGTTGCTATTTTATCCTTCTATTGATTTTACATTCATTGGAAGATTGGTGGCACAAGAAGACTTGGTATTCAATTGAAATATTTATAATATTTAGGACTGGAGAATATTTATAAAATGACCTTAAAGAGCGTAAGAAGTTTTTAACAGATATTTACTCTTTTTATATATTTTTTTCGAATATAAACACTCAACCAGTGTTCTAGTCTCGTATGTCGTTTATTTCAATAAAGTCTACATTTTTTCCTTTTTTAAATTCTTCTTCCTCTCCAACACAGAATTTAACTATGCGATTCAACCGGTTCCTAAAAAACGTCTACGTTTCTTTTTTTTTGCTTCATAAAAGCTTGACATATACATAACACTTTATTCACTAGGTAATCTAGATATATTTCTGAGTCTAACCGCTCACGGGCCGTTTTCGCGGTTCATTATTTTAATCGTTTCCTTTATTTCGTTTGTAGAATATTTTTTTTAATATCAATTTAATCAATGTTGGTATAATTCTAACCCAACACATGCTTTGTTATCGACTCGCAATAAAGATAGTTGATAGACATAAATCACGGGTATATGGAATATGTATAACGGAAAAAAAAATTATCAGCTTAGTCGGTAAAGCGGTTGTCCCGGATAGACGGAGGTTCTGGGTTCGAGCCCCATATGCCACTGATACTTTTTTTAAAATTTATTTATCTGTTGTTTTTTCGGATTAGCGTTTCATTTGGAATGTGTTAATATTATCTTCTTCAATGATTAAATATAACAATGAAGTATATAAACTACAATAAGTTTAAAAAAATTAAATAAGAATTATAGAGCTTAAAGTCACAAAAATTAAGTTAAAATTTCGCCAAAAATTTAAAATACAAAACAAAACCGAAAAATAAAAATATTCATACTAATCTGAAAACAGAATGGGGAATTGACGACAGATGTTCCAAATTCAATGATACCAACATTACAAGGTGTTTTGTTAAGATGATTTTTTATTCGCCTTTAAATAATGATTTATAAATTGTCCGAATGATTATATGTAATAAAAGTTATATATTCAGAATCGACGTTTGCTGATCTATATGAAAATATATTGTTAAAGACATTATATTTTTCTCTGGAGTTCCTTAAATGATTTTTTTTTCTTCAATATATTAGCTTCGTGGCATAGCAATAAAAGGGTTTATTTTGCGAATTCGAAGGATTTATTTATGTAAATTTGTTCTGGGATGAAAAATTATAATTATCGCTATGGAAATGGACAAACAATAATTAGGTAACCAGCTCTGAATAATCGACTATTTTCAGACCTCTCCTTTCAGTATATCATTCGTTGAAGTTTCACTGACTCTAGTTCATAGTCACTTTGACTGAGTTATAAAAAAAATAGACCTGAGTGATGCTAAACCAAAATTAGAATATGATGTTTTTTTGCAATTGAAAGGGCACCTACGTACCTGAATTTTCTCCGAAAAGGGGAAATCAGTGCGAATTTCATTTACAACCGCAAGATTAAGTACAGAGGATACAGCGCCTTTCCTCATGATTGCGACACATTTCAAAACGCAATATTCTAAAATTACGCCTGACTGGATAAACTCCGTATTGGACGCAAATAATGTAAATGGCAGTGTGTCACTGCAGTGTAAACAATGATGTCAAGAAAAAATGCAGTATTTTCCGACTTATTATTTTCTACAATAAAGGTTATGGGTTGCAATTTATGTCTAAAAGGTTCTTTATTTAAAAATAGTTGAAGTACCCGGCGTTGTCCGAGGTTATGAATGGTTTGGAGTACAGTTTTGAGGTTGTGATGTATTGCCCCTACCCCAACTCCCTCCCTTACCCCTAACTCTACCCCTACCCCTACCCCTACCCCTACCCCTACCCCTACCCCTACCCTTACCCCTACTCTACCCCTACCCCTACCCCTACCCCTACCCCGACGCCCGACGGAGAGTTGAAACAGCAACTATGTGCCATGGGGTGGAGCAAGCAAAACAAAACTAAAAGCCTTCCGCACAAATAGGGTGGGAAAAATATATATGTTAACGTTTTTTCAAAAGGTTTAATTTACCGGTTGTGCAAATTTTTTTAAAACCAGTCTACCATTTATTATCCGTGTCTGAGCTGAAAGCTCGGCTTCTTGGGTTGTGGGTTGAAAGCACAGCATTCGGAAAGTTCATGATATAATGATAAAATTGTTTAAATTCTTTTAGAAACACATTTGAGAAAGATATATTGGCTCCATCAATCTCAAATGTCACAATTTTAGTTATCTTCTTTCTACAGGTTTTATTTATTGTGAGGTGATTTTACAAAAAAAATGGCGCTATACAAATCATCCATTTATTATTATTATTAAATATTATCCCTTCAAACTAAAATTCAAGAGTTACGTGTCTTAACTATGACACTTTCAAGTTATTGCTGAACGATCACAGTTTTAAAAACAGATTGAAACTCAAGGAAAACGATATATCACGTGGAAATTAAAATCTTATATAGGTTCCTTCATTTGCTTCTTTAATGATATTAGTAAATGTTTCTGTTTATAAATCTTGGTTAAATGTATTTGTTATTAAAAAATAGCTAACTAACCATCACGCCATTTCCCCGAAGGAGCAGGCAGAATGGACAGACCGTTAAACGACTCGAGCTCGGCACACACCCCTTGCTTCATTCACATATTTACATACTAAGGTAAGTTTATTATGGTTACTGTTCTTATTCTTCCGCTTAAACGGGAATGAGCTATCAGTTAAATTCAAAGCCCTGTAAAATGCAAAAGGTTCGAACACCCTGTCGCGTGTCGAGCAGAATCGCGCTTTTGCTGTTATGAATCCGCGGTAAAGGGGCGCCCGCCTCGGCTGTGAGGGTCGCGGGTCGCGGGTCGGAGGCGCGGGGCCCCGCGCGATAAGCCCCCTCCAACCTGAGCCGCCACGGTCGGTCCTCCTTCCTCAGTCAGTCTCCGTTCTCAGTTCCCAACCGGCGGCCTGCGAAGTGCGCCCGAGTGACTTTCCGCTTGCCGCTCGCCGGTCCTCTCAGTCCGTACTCCGTAGTCCGTATCTCGCTCTCGAGTCTCGATCCCGGCCGTCGAACAGTTTCCCATGGTACGTACCGGCTATCTGTCACCGAGCCGCTTCGTCATACCTAATATGCACCCGAACGGTCTCTGCAGCCTCTGCACTCCTGGTGCTAAAATACCGTTGCCAATCACTGGAATAATAAATAAATACAAACATTCAAAGTGTAGCAATTGAGTTCGCAACGCACAATTTGATTAAATTGTCACCAGTTTGTAACTAATTATGCAAAAGTGTTTTATTAATCGAATTAGTGATGCAAAATTATTTTGCTACATTCGTATTTTTACACGAATTATCGCAAAAATGTATTGATTGTGTTCGTTTTAAAACGCACGCAATATTATAATTTGCGGAGTTAAAACAGCTTTTTGTAACGGTTCATTGGGTTCTTGCAAATTTATTTTGCACTCATCTCCGCAAATAAGGATTCTTCTGACAACAGTATTTCGTAATGTTGTGTGGAAAGAAACGTTATATGATAATTGTTTTATATTAGTAAAGTATACGTTTTTTTGATATTTACTTTCTTCCCTTATCTGTTATCAGTGGATTGAACCACTGTTTGCAAAAACTGTGTCCAATATTTTGAAAGATCCGTTTTTAAATTTGACCTAATGCTGTATGTTTCCACATGCAATCTATCTCAAGATGCTATCAATGAGGAATAAAGTAGATCTCCCTTCTGGCGTATTAATGACTTAGGAATGTCATCAGTCGACTTTATTGTCAGGGTTTCTACCATAAAATATCTTGACGAACATAAATATCTCTGATAGCGAGCTTAAAAAGCAACCAAGGTCCCGGGCTTTTATTTGAATGTTGCATAATGTAGAATACCTCAGTGACACGGGAATTGCGCGATATGTGTTCCCAGACCAGTTCTCAGTGCTGCGGTACTTACCCTGGAGGCTGCGTGTACTCTTCGGATTCTCGGAAAGTTGTGCAGTGTGTATCCGCTACCGCCTGCCTTGTATCCATCCACTGCTGACTGCTCCGAGGAACTATATTTTATTACTACGATAACATTTCTCTTACATTATATTATCACTTATCACTGTTATGAATTTTTCCAATCTTATCTTTCCGTTATCTGTGTTTTAACACCTTTACTGAGTTCTGCTTCTTCCATTTACTTCAGTAAGGAATCGTTCTCTTGATCAAATGGAATATTACAGTGAAATTCGCAGTGCTCATATGTTTGCAGTGTTTTAAATGGATATACGTGACTTTCGTTTCAAATCAGCAATGTGTCACACACATGCCTGTATTACAGCGGTGACTGATCGATCATTGTTCGACACACCGGTGCTGATTATATGCAAATAAACATTACGATTATCAATAGGCAGTGTAGGACAAGTCAGCAATCTGCACACCATTTCACCGATAAGCGTGTTAAACAGCCAGAGATTCAACGCCTACAACACGTTGTACCATTTTATGTTTTCATTAGCTGATCAATCTAAATTAATATTAATGTCAAAAATATATAATATAATATATTATAGTGTAAGCGATATTGCGTATAACATCTTTCCGATATCAAGCGATAATCTTAATCGAAACGGCCTCAAGCGATAAACGTTTTTAAATGGTGGTTTCCTGAACACTTCTCAGCTCTGTAATAATATGGAAGCCGATTGCTGTTACGAGAAGCGGATACCCGTGCATGTGGAATTAAAATGTACTTGATATGCAAATGAAACTCTAATTTACTAAAGCGAATACATTATTAATCAGTGTCTCGTTAATACAGAGACTTTTGATATCTGAACCGTGCAAAAAGCGATCACGACGGGCGTGCTTTAGACTAAGTTGTTTCAATAATCAAAGTGCTTCGAACAGTTTACAAGGTGATGTTGACTTTGCGGGTTCGCGAACTTCAAAGGGCAAATCGTCATCGAATTAGCCTGGCCTAAGTCACCTTTGGGGCCGATATGAATCTTCCGCAATCATCCACCATTCCAGTCACGGAACTTGCATTAAATCCTTGTTCCTAGAAGTGTATTGCCGCCTTGCTGGATCTCGACTATCTAAAGGCATCTCGCGCTGATCACGTTCTATTAAACAGCGGCGCTTTATAGTCGGATGGACAATTAAACAGTTGGAAGCGGGGACCCTGCGAATAACTTGCTACGTTATATCTGGACAATCTCTTGTTAAATTACACATGTGTGACTCATTAACATACCATTTGTAGCTTGTAGTCCAGTTTTTTGGGTCCTCCGGACCGCCGCGCCGGTGCCGGGTTGTCGGTGTTGATTTTTGAGTTGGCTCGTGATAAGATAGAGAAGTGTGATCCCAATAAACAGGTATCTTGTGTTTGTCTCTGACGCTATGGCTCCACGAGGGCTCTAGCTCTAGAGAGCCAGTGTGGGCGCAGTTGACAGTGACCAGTGACCGGCGACCGGTGGTGAAGTTAGTGCTGTGATGTTCCCCGAGGAAGGGAGGAGGTCGCGGGATGGTGCGAGGAAGAAGGTCACCATCGGGAACGGAACCATCATCCGATTAAGGAATGACGATCTGAATTCTGAAGAGGTACGACATCTTTTACAAGTTATATTTAAAACGTTATCTAAGAAAATGTTTCTTTAAATGCTTCAGTTACAGGTATATTATTACAAAATTACCCAAATTGCCCTTGGTCTTACACCCGATCATCAGAAAATGTCAACAATACTGGATAATTTATTTTATTATGTAATTTTTCTTTTTCCATTTCACTTCCAAAGTATTGTTTTTATTTTCTAATTTAATCATTTACAATTTATTCGTATTTATATTTTTATATAGCGGAAACTTCACTGGTTAATTCAACAAAGTAATAGCTTAATTTTTAAAAATGTGTATTATATAACTGTATGTTTTCCCTAAAAAAAAAAAAAAATATATATATATACCGCGGTTCGCATAGGACTCTAAGAGATTAATTCAGTAAGATTTTTAATCAAACTATATAGGTACCTCCGTATCGAATGTATCTAAGATTAAAAAACAGGTGGATCGAAACATACACTGATATCAATTGATGTGTTTAAAAAAAAACTAAATTTTGTGTACCTTTACTATCATCCTAATGGATATCCCCATAATCTTATATTGACTCCAATGATGATGCAGTTTTTTTTGTATGGGAGTGTGAACCGGATATTTGGCTGCATTTCGTCTCAAATTTCATTGACTTGTTTATTTCTTATCTCCAGAGCAACGTGTTGTTTCGATCGTTTTTTGTGGAAAACACAGAATCAAAACATTTACAAGTATATCCCACAAAGGACACCGCTCAATATTAGATTACAAGATTACAATACAAATCATTGGAGCAAGTTCACCTTTTAACATGTGACGCGTGAGCAATTCGTTACGACTAAAATCAACGACCCAAAAACTACTTGACACTGTATGAAACAAATATAATATATTGGAATGGCATTTACCCATAAGTGATAATAATACGTTTTAACATAATTATTTTGATAGCGTGACCTATAAAAACCACAAAGAGATAAAAATTATAAATTTAATTTGCATTTTTCAAATAAATCGAATCCTTAAAATTCTCTAACTTCATCACGCTTCAAACGCGACGCTTAATATTTGATCAAATCTTGTTGTTCAAAATTATGAATAATGGCCTGGGCTAGTCAGAGCTCATCAACTTTATAAACATTCACATACCGTCAGGACCAACCCGACAAACCGTTTTTTTTCACTTGCCCGAATGCAGGACCAATCTTAGGATAAATTTTCCAATTCCCCGTATTTGTACGCAATATAACGCACAATTTCACAATATCGACGTTCTTCAAACTATCGAACCGAAATAATACGTACGACTACAAATTGATGCACGAGAATAAAATGTATCGAGAGCATCTCCTGTCCCGATCCTATCTTTCTCTTCCTCTTCCTTCTTATTTGGTTTTTTCTTTATCTTGTTAGCTTCATAAATAAAACATCTGTATTTAACCACTTTCAGCACAAGGAACTATGTTTTCTTACCTTTTGTTAAACTTCCTTTGTATATATGTTTGTATTAAAAGCTGTTTATTTCTTCGAAATGAATATAAGTATTAAAAATAAAAAGAATTAAAAAATATATATCGCCACCGCCGAACATGCAGAAATGAAACCTCCGAGGCCAATGTGTGGTAAAACCATCTATGATGGTGTGAAAAATGTTGAGATTCGTAAATAATGTAAGGCTGTGATGAGTGAGATTAAGAAAGGGACGCTTAGATGGTTTGGGCATGTAGAGTGCATGAATGAAGAAAGGGGTGTAAGGAAAATATATGACGCGAATGTGAATGGAAGAAGAAGCTAGGAACGCTCAAGGAAGACATGGCACCATCTAGTGACCCAAATACTTTAATTTGACCCTGTCAGAAGTCGGAATAATATAAGAGAATGTATGAATGTGAATGAAGCAAGAAGTGTATGCAAAGATCGAGTTGTTTGGCGGTCCGTTCTCTTTGCATACCCCTGCGGTGAACGGAGTTAGCTAGCCGCAGCCGAGAATCGAACCCCGATCAACTGCTTGAAAGGCAATGTTGACTATTAAACCACCAACTATTGTAAGGACAGGCGCATAAATTCGTTACTATCTGTACTGAAATAAGAATTATGTATTTTGAATTTTAGAATTAGATCCGAATAATGTTTTTAATGATTTATTGAATTTTGAATGTTTCGTACAGTTACGTCTTCCGTACTCACATCACAACAGTTATATTGTATAATAATATAAAACGGTCTTTAAAGGAACAATTTTATTCAAATTATACCTATGTCTAATCACAAGATTACTTCCCAAAATTCTATAAATGTTCTTATATAATCTATACAGGAAGGGTAGGTATTCTTAGTATTTTTTCGCGAAATTATTACTCCCACAGTGGTGTTTGCACAATTTCAGCAACCCAACACAAGACTTAGCTGATATTTATGTTAAGCAAACCATTCAACAAATATTAAAAATAGCTACTGTAAACAGAGTGCAGCAAAAATTAAACAAAATGTACAGTTACCGAGAGGTGGTATAAATCTAATCGAAGGAAATTTACATAGAAAAAATAATTAATGGTTTTGTCGACGTAAATAATACAGGTTAAATTTTATAATGATTCTAATAAGCACATTATGTTTTTGAGTAGGCAGAAGAGTAATACGACAAAGAAGAAAACCGATGGATGAATCCTCGGAAACTGAAAATATTGGTAGGAAATTCATTATTTATTTTTAATAAAAAAATCATACCTAAACCAAGAGGATGTTAACAATAAGGAACTCCAGTCCATTTTTTTAGCAACAATGACGTTCTAACTTAAATATAAGTTAGTTTTCATAATAATAATTTTGTAAGTTTCGATTTTTCAAAGCCCTCCAAAACGCTCCAAATCTATGGCCGGTCGGTTGTGATCAATTTTGAGGTCTTTTTTGAGTTTGAATTTACATTGCTCACAAAGTACCTAAACATGAGTTTACTGACTCTAACATAATTACAAAAGATTTTCAAAGGATGCTTTACATGAGGCACTCAGTTTTGAGGTTAGAATGTCAAATGTGAAAACAAGGATAAGCTTTACCGTACATAATTCTATATTCTATTCGTAGTAAACCATAACTAAACACAAGTAATAAAATTATGTACCTTTTTTATAAACTTAGTCTTAAAGAATAATAATATTATTGAGGATGAATATTATCATAATATCCGTATTGATGATCGGTTTGCTCATGAATACTCTAATTTATTTCACTGAAAATAGTTTTTGTATTGAACAACAATTTTGGAGCTTAAATTCATCCAAATTAAGATTAAATTTTGCCAAAACTAAAAAAAATATATATTTAAAACACATAACAAAAGTGAAAAATAAAAATGTCGATACTAATTTAAAAACAGAATGCGCACATGACTTCAGATGTTCCAAATGCAATGGTACCAACATAATAAGGTGTTTTGATGAGATGATTTTTTGTTCACTTTAAATAATGATTTATAATTTCTACCTATAATTATATATGATAAAAGTTATATATTCAGAATCAGCGTTTGCTGATCTACATGAATACATTTAAAGCCATTATGTTTTTCACTGAAGTTCCTCATTACAAATTTTTTTAATAATGTGAATATCTAGGTTATTGTAGTACCCACCCAGTGAGTTTAATTAATACATTGAAATCAGCGGAAGACAATGCCATGTGAGATGGAATCGAACACAGATGTCAATGCATCTGCAAGAATCCGCCGTTTTCACATCTCTCGAAGACTGAAGAATGCCTCTTGTCCCCCATGTCTCTCCCCATAAGGAGTATTGGGCTGGGGACCAGTTCTGGAGTCGCCGCAGTTCCGTTTGAATTTCACAATAACAACTTAGTTTTTCTTCTGCGCTGGACTTATGGAGTTCTGTACCGACCTTGCGGGTCTCTGGTCTCTGGTCTCTGGTCTCCGCTGTTTCTAGCCCGCAGCCGGATACCGTATCCGTGTGGGGCAAGCGAACCAACAAGCAGGCAAACACTGAACACTGTACCCCACTAACTCTGCCATATACTGGCTTAATATTCAGAGAATAAAGACGGATAGGTTTCTATTGATTTTCATTATCTCGCAGAGAAAGCTGCCTATGCTCAGGTACATTTTGTGAGACAAACGGCTTGATTGTGTGAGTTATGTTTCTAATTCTAAGCACGTAGGATCACGTTACAGATTTCACAGAATGTAGCACTATTCCTATCTTTATCAGTTGAGTTTATCAGGATGTATTATATGTTCGTGTGTGAAGTTTACCCATTCACAAGGCTTTAAGAGAACGTGGCATTTGATTATGGTACCAATGCTTACTTTTATTATTGGTTTTAATGACGGACTAGCTCGTTGTCCAAAATCCAGGGCTTTGGTACCAAAAAGTTGTCTTCCCTCAACCTTCATCCCTTTATATTATTTATTTATTCATAAATTTAAAAAACTAAAACAAAAACATTAACCACTCATCTCACTAGGACAGTTCTGTCTTGAGATGAGCTTTTGATTTTAAGTAACACCAAAGTTATTCAGAATATAATAACTATAAAATCTACAGAAAATCTCCAAGTTGGACCGTACATGTATAGATTACAACAATAATAGTTTCATTGTAACCCAAATAACTATCATAAGGTATCTGTGTTCCAATTAGCCACAATCATAGGGTGACCATATTTTTGTTAACAAGAAGTGGTGAGTAAATAATAATAGGTAAATAATAATGCATAAACAATAAAAAATCATTAAAAATAAGTAAATAATAATCAGTAAATAGTAATAATATGCACATATAATATTAAGTAAATATTATGATTTGCAAATAGAATGCCAGAGCTAAGATTGACAACTTCTCACTTTCTGAATTCCCTCTTCACACGATGCAGGCAACAATCCGCATATTGTAGGAGCTGCGCTGGAAACGCGTGCACTCACTTCAAATAAATTTGTTTTTTGGAATAACATATTGAAGCTTGTAAATCTCATTATAATATATTTTTATTCATTGAAAATAATATTAACACTTTCATATCGAAACACGAAACCGAAAATACACAGAAAAGAAAAAGAAACGGTAGCAGTTGGGATTCGAATTTAATATTAATTCCAAACTTGTAGAAAAGGTCAGATGGTCCCATATAAATAAAAATCGGATAGGTATTACCGTGACACTATCTAACGATTACAATTAAATTCGTTATAAAAAGGTAGCATCCAAAAAAAGGAAATTAATTGAGGATGATATTGATAGTTCTTAAAAGTCGAAGTATGATACCGATAAAAATGACGAGATGGATTGGGGTAGCCGTAGCTAAGTTGGGATAGAGCGCAGGTCCCGGATGGACCATGAGGTCCTTGGTTCGAATCCCAGCTGCTACCGTAAACTTTTATTTGCTGTGTCTTTTCGGTTTCGTGTTTCGATTTGGGAGTTGTTAATATTATCTTCACTTATTAAAAATAATAATAATATTTGAATGATTTTATAGCGCGGTTTTTGTGAAAAATCATTTTTATTACTTATGGATAACAAATTGCATTCAGTGCAGTTAACGTTGAGACTGTTATGTTATCACTGATTTACGTGGATGAATAAACAATATCTAATAAAACAATTAATTCTTTCTGCAGTTATTTATGCTAAAATCGTTTTATTTATTTATTTAATATCAACGGTATAAATATACCATAAATAATAATTGCATGTCAGAGTTAACTACAAGCATATGAATATAGCACAAATATTTTAAAATGGTAACTATTAAATGTGGCTTAGGTCGTACAATGACATCAGAGAGTATATAAAGAATAAAAGTCCATGAAGTATATAAAAGTAAAAGATATGCGTACTTATAAAACACATAGTAAACTTAAGTTATATTAATATTGATTGAAAAGATATGACAGAATAGCCTTCTTGTACTTACCTTCCGTAGAGTTAAATAGATCGGCTACATCTGCGTATCTATTACTAACTTCATGTAATCTAGGTACAAGCGAGTGTTTGTATTGATCAGTCCTGGTGTTGCTACATTTAAATAGTATTTTGGAACGAGTAGCTCTCGTAGGTATATAACATCGAATGAGGTTAATTAAATCAAGGTTGTCATTTACAATTTTCAACATAAATATCAAGTCGGAAACAATTCTTCGATCTGATAGTTTTAGTAAATTTAGTTCTTTCATCGAGTAATTATACATACTTTCAATTGGAATACCGAGTTTATAATTAATGTGTTTTATAATTTTTTCGATTGAATCTGAATATATTTTGTTTGTAAAAAGTTTTAAGATTATTTGCTCTTTTCTACTGCGTTGCACTGAATTTTAGGTTCCTCGTGATTATTCTAGATTGTATGGTATGCATAACTTGTGTAAAGCAAATCTGTGGGAACATGACACATCCCAACCTAAAATAGCTCAATAAACCTCCGCAGTATGTTGCGCGATGAATACTAACTATGAGAATGTCCATATTACAAAGAAAAATGAGTAAATCGTGCGGCTAACCTCAAAGTGTCATCAATTTGACTATATCACTCGAATTACGTAGAATTTTCACATTACTCGTAACTTGTTATTACGTAATATTGTTTCTTTGTTACCCTAAAGTCCATAAAATTTTAACTAAAGACATATAGTACGTGTACGTGCTATGAGCAAGCGATTAAATTAGTACGTTTTTACGATACTACACAATATAACATCCAAATAATGTTTTCATAGAATTTAAAACTTAGATGGTTTAATCGGTATTTTTTCAATATTGAGATCACCATTCGGAAACGAAATTGGTTGAAATTCTACTAGTAGTTCAAATACAACTTCCCAACCTCATCTCCTTTCCTTCTCTATATTATTATTTCAAGAAATCGTAATAAATATGCGAAGCTAGCAGTGCACAATGCAGTTCTGATACCAACCCTGATGTATGGCAATGGGGCATGGAACTGGCAGAGGAAGGATAAAAGTAGACTGAATGCTGTAAAAATGAGATATCTGTGGCGAATGTGTGGTATAACCATGTATGATCGTGTGATTAATTTTGAGATTCGTAAAGAATGCAAGCGTAATGAGTCATATTAAAAAAGGAACGCATAGATGGTATGTAGAGGGAATGAACGAAGAAAGGAGTTTAAGGAAAATATATGACGCGAATGTGAATGAAAGAAGAAGTCGGGGACGCCCTAGGAAGACATGGCACGATCAAGTCAATCAAATACTTGAGTCGAGCCATGTCAGAAGTTCGAATAACAGAAGAGAATCTATGAGACGATGTATGAATGTAAATGATGCAATAGATGTATGCCAAGACCTAGTCGTTTGGCGGTCCGTCCCCTTTGCCTTAGTTAGTCAGTCATAAGCTTATTATAAAACCATATAATTTAAAAATTTGGTTTGGGAATTAGAAACGTTTTACTTTGGTGGTAAGGATACCTGCTGAAACAGGTTCATTCATTTTTCCAAAATAATTTACAAAACATGTCAGGATTGTACCCGTTATTTATTATGTTTTTTATTACCGTGACACGTTTTTGGTATTAACGATAATTAATTGTCAGGGTCGACATATATTTTTAAAGTTGTAAGTTACGACTTCCTGGCAATAAAGCCTTTTTTATTGTGTTTTTCTAGTACGTTAAATTGCATAGGACAACTTCGATACAACAATACACACCAAAGTTAATTACTATGAATTATTAGGTACCTGTTACATACTCGTATATGCAAGTCGAGACCAAACTTTTTTTTTTAGTCTAACATTCTATATTGAATGTTCAATTTACAGTTCATTCCACAAGTTTGATTTGTTTCACAGACCTCAACATCTGACAAAATACAAATATTAATTATCGTAATAATCAAGAGTAAATAAATAGCCAATTAAATATTATTTACAATAATTTTTATTTAAAATAGCTTTATATATAAATAATTAAAAATGTGCTTTGTTTACACCACTTTTATAAAACTAATAAATGCATGAATATATTCTTGAGGATGACAGCAGTGCTGTCGAAACATGTAGAGATATTTATTTATTTTTTATAAAAGTGATGTAAACAAAGTACATTTTAAATTATTTAATTAATAATGACGCCACAAAGTTACCAATAGTTTGAAGAAATTATATCTATTTATATTAATAACTATATGTAGAATATTATTACTATAAATTTTAATAATAATAACTACATATTATTATTGCATTTTTTAACGTTGCTGTTATTTTTAATGATATGTGTATATTTAAATTTCTAATATGAATTTATTTTAATAACTTATTGAAGATTATAAACCTAATTATAACAGTCTTAAATGAAACACGAAACTGCAAAAAACCACAGAAAATAAAAAGGTATCAGTCGCATCTGGGAATCGAACCCAGGACCTGTCTTACCCGGGCCACCGCTCTTATTCTACTCTCCGTAAGTTGAGCTTCAGTAGTTCGTGGTTATGTGAGGGGTAAAATTGCACACATACATACGATACACAGCAGATATGCAAATAATAATAAAAAACCTATTAATTAACTACAGAAGCAATTCAACAAAATAATTTTACAATTATAATAAAAATAATCAAATACTTTTTTATACTGTAGATAATATACATTAAGGGAACGATATATAATTATATAAGTTCAGGGAGTTAATTTGCTTTTTGAATTGTTCATATTTCAAAATTTCGATTACGTTAAGTTTGTTTTTGAATAATTATATAGTGTACCATCTTATACCTTAATCACGTAGTAGTGCTGAACCCCCATAGTCGTTCTTAGCATTGGGAAGCCTACTAAACCTATTCCATTGCTTATATTATCAGTGGGGTGAATTTTATTAATGAAAAATTCTTTGTAAATTTGATATAAGGCGTTCCCTTTATACGATTCTGTAATGGAGTGTACATTAAAATCTCGAAATGTCTCTAAAGTAGGGTAGTTGTATAATTGTTTAATGATTACCTCGGGTCTAAAATTATTATTGCTCGTTTTGGATAACTGAGAAAACCTACTCCTTGAACCACAGATTCTGGGATATCTTTCATGCGCTGAGTGCTGGGTTTCGTCTCCATATTACCCACTCAATCAATTTGGGGCGGGAGTACAATATCAATGTTGGCAATATGTTTTTAGGCATTCTGATTACGTATCAAACCCAACTCCTGCATTATTTAATATTTAATGCAATTTATATTCAACAAACAAGTATGATTAAAAAGCTATAGATGCTAATCATGTAAAATAGTACAGTTTATGGGTGTTTGTGGTTGAAATGAAATGCCTTTGGCCTTTGATAAGAAAATATTACTACATCGATACATGTATTATTTGCGTTTTTTTTTTTTTTTACGATTAGTTTTATAGCAAAAACATGACGCATTTTCGATTGTTCAAACGCTCGTCGACGAGTAGAGGTTATTTGTATGCCGGTAACCTACACCTAGATTTTCAGAACCGTTTATTAGTACCCAAAATCGTGTAAATGGGTTTTCTCATATCAAATAATATTTAACTAACTACTAACTAACCAAGACACATTCTTCAGTGGATCATCCAGGTATGAAGGAACATGGAACGTCAGACAAGTTTTGCTCACACTCCTTCATAATATTTAAGGAGTAACAAATCAAAAATAAGATGCCGACAGCCATAAAAACGCGTTATTTATACAAGATTAGATAGCTAGAGTGTATTTAACATTCGATTTGAAATTAATTAAATAATGTTTTCACACGTTTTGTAGTAAGATATACAGGTATAACTAACGTAGTAATTGGTTTGTAGACACGTTTTATAAATTTATAGTAAACCGACGCGACGAAATGATAATAATATTATAACCCATTCTATCTACCAAAGGCGTGCATCCCATGCGGGGCGCATGACAAATTTATAAAATTATTGCATTTACAGCGCGGCAAGCGTACCACCGACTGCCTTACGTGTCAAAAGTAGGAATTAAGTACGTATATTATACATGTCTTATTCAAATGTTCACTGTATTATACCAAAAAAATGTAAATGTTTACAATGCGCATTCAAGGGAAGACTCGTTTGTGTTAGTGTTGAAAAAAGTCTTTCGTTACAAAACACAAATATAGTAATCAATGCCATCTCTGATGGTACCTCTATTTATTAGTACAGCGTTACTAACGAAATAGTTATCTTATTATGTTGACTTTCTTTTATGCAATTTGTTAGGTTAAAATATTTGTTCATTTTTAAGAGACAAACAGCATTTTTAACAAATATAATTATATGCACAGTTGAAAAAAACAAGGTTAAGCCAAAAAGGTTTCGAATGCTAAAGTCGGTTAAAGACAGGAGTTTTATTTTACATTAAACTAAGGGAGAGGAGTAGGAAGAGGAAGATAGGATGGGGATAGGAGATGCTGTTAATACAAACTACAACACTTCTTGTGCATTAAATTGTGATCGTACGCATTATTTCGGTTCGATATTTCTGAAGGTTATTGGGATGTCGATATTACTAAATTGCTAGTTATACTATGCACACATACGGGGAATTTTTTCTAAGGTAAATTTTTCATACTTACAAACGAAAAAAAGTCGGTTTAACGGGTTGGTCTTGACGGTATGTGGAATTTTATAAAAATGGAGAGCTCGGGTGAGTCCAGGCAATTTATTAAGAAATTTACCAAATAGAATTTGATAAAAAATTAAACGTCGTGTTATCCAGTAATTCATTTATAATATGTGTGCACAAATGAAGCGGTTATGCGGATATCTGAAGCCAGGATCTCAGTCATTATTTGTGACAACTTAGCACGTCTGTTGTAAGTTTTTTTTTTAACATCATTTAATCGCTGTTTTCCAACTGCTTGCCCTAATTAAAAACTCTGCGCACGCCACTGCTAACTACATATATAATATTCCTTCTTATACGATAAAGGTTAACATCAGATAAGGAAAATTTGTTATTAAAATTGTAAAAAACTATTTGAAAAACTCGCAAATAACGACGAGGAAAACATGAATTATATTCACCGCACAAACCGCAAGAAAATTTATTTTTAAAAATGTGAAAAAATTTCTAAAATCGATCTAGTAGAATATTTTAATTTTAATGTAGGTAGTCAGTATTTTAGTTATTGTAATTTGTAAATGGTATATTTTTGTGACACCTCTTTTTTACAATTCTTTCGAAATTCGCAAAGGTGCACATCGGTACTATTGACAGCTTTTACAAATTACCCTTTGATTTCAATACATTGAAAACTGATTTGAGTTAGTAATTTTGAAATAAAATGCGTTGTATATTGTTGTTTATAAAAACATCCACGACAACATCGCCATCAAATCGCCGACAAAACATCTTAATGTATTCGTGAAGTGATATTCTAAAATCGGCAATGGGGTCACGGCGGGTCAATCACACAATAATTTGATGTTATTGGGACTGTAATATTATGTGCATGTCTTTTTCCTCGTTGGACAAAAAAAAAAGTTTTACGTCATAATTAAAAATATAATTTTATTTACAGTAATAGTGATAATTTTGGTGTATCACTTCTTTGTTTGCGCAGTGGGGAGATTCCGTTGAATTTGGGTATAGCGGAATTGATATCGTCTGTTTTAAGTACCTAATTTTGATCACCTTAATTTAAATAACTAGTTTTCCTCTTTTTTTTCGTTTTAATTAATATAAACATATGCCAATAATAAAACTTACATTACATTAATTACACCTATTTAGATTTTGGAATCCCCCAAGGAACAGTTCTGGGACCAATACTGTTGGATATAGCGGAATTGATATCTTCTGTTTTAAGTACCTAATTTTGATCTCCTTAATTTAAATAAATAGTTTTCCTCTTTTTTTTTTCGTTTTCATTAATATAAACATATGCCAATAATAAAACTTATATTTACATAAATTATACCTATTTAGAATTTGGAATCCCCGAAGGAACAGTTCTGGGACCAATACTGTTTATTATTTACTTAAAAGACATGCAGGAGTCCCCAAAAAAATTCCGTCTTGTCTCCGAATGGTGATCTCAACAGGGAAAATATACCTGTGAAAGTATATTTAATCTAGTACTTAGCCACTGTATTACCTACCTATTGCTTTGGCTATAGTTATAATTTTTTTTCAGATAACTATACTTACAGTAAGTTTATTTATATATTAGTTGAGGAATTTAGATTTTACAAAGGGCACAATTTACATATATGTATATGAACATTGATTATCGGCTGACGTATTGCCCACCTCACTAGGTGTGAAACGCCTGTGTTGAGATAGAAATTTATACGGGTGGTTGTTTAGCTAGGATATTTAAATGACAAATAGATTAATAGATTACAATTTTTTTTTCATTAGCATACTAATTTAAAGGGATAAAATAATTTAGAAGCTGACAGGTTTATTGGAGGTGATCAACGATATTAAAGGATTTTTTGTTTTGCGTGTTTCTGATGTCTCTAGGTAGGGAATCGAATTGCTTAAGAGCATTGTATTTAAAACTTATTTGTCCATAAGAGGTTTTAAAACTGGAATATAAAAAGATTTTACATTTTTACATGAGTTGATGTTTCACAAAGATAAACCAGAAAAATAAATGTTTAATAAATAAATAAATTTAAAAATATGCATTGTATTCACCACTTTATTAATATACAGAGATATGTACATGTTTAGAAAGCGATGCTTTCTTCGTCAGGAATATATAGAATACTAAAAAATAATAATGTCAAGTACAGTATTCGCTTTCGAAATATGCAGATACCTGTGTATATTAATAAAGTGGTGAATACAATGTATATTTTTTTTATATAATTGAAAATACACTTTGTATATAATGTATATACAAAGTGTATTTTGAATTATATAATTAATAATGATGCCACAAAGTTATCAAGCATTTGAAGAATTTTTTTATTTTTTTTATTAATTTATTAATAATGACGCCACAAAGTGAATAACGATCGTTTAAAGAAGCTATGTTCAATAAATAATTCATATTTAAGAATTTCACGATAAACTTCAAAATATTAATCGTGAATAAATATTTGGGCATATATTTTTAGCTGCTTTTAGCTGTTAGCACGAACTGTTTTTCTTTTAAATGAGACTAGACATGGCAAAGTCTTGTACTAATGAATGATGATGTCAAATAATTTATGTCTTAGCTTTAGTTATTTCATAATCTTTGATTATTCATTCACGGTCTAGCGCTAAAACTGGGTTAAGCCGTTTGAGTTCGTGGACCTGATATTTGCACAACTTCATTGAACAATATTATTGCTAATCTCTCACAGAGGAAAAAAATCACTTTTTTATAAATTAATGTAAATCAATTTCAGATCTTTTTTAAAGTTAGTTGGACCATCAATAAAAATAACGGTAACCTTGAATTGTAACGGCCGTGAATTATAAGGCTAAAAGGGCGAATGATTATATAATGTTTTCTTACAATCAATCTCAAAGTCTTATAAAACTGAGTATTCAGTTTGCTCGTAAGAAATCTTATTTTGAATAGCGCGAGTGTTGGGTGGAGCGATAATGCTATCGATATATCGGTACAATCTTATCAACATCACTAGATAAAGACGGGATTTAGTTGGGGACAGAATAGAATTCGAGTGTTCGTTCCGCGCGCAATCTGCTCAAGTTCGCAAAGTGCCTATTGCACTAGATCAGTGATGCATAACCTTTTTATTCCATGGGCCAATTTCAGTATGATCGCGGGTCGCAGGCGGTAGGGTACATACAGCTGAGGTTACCCACCATTTTCCCACCCCGGTATAAGTAACTTATGGTTACTTCTTCAGGGTGCACGTCAAGGACTTTAATTTTTTTAAATAAACGAACTTATAAGACTCTAAACCCTCAAGTGTCCCTGCACAGCTTTCGCAAAAATGGAACTTAGTCACAAACGCACATCAAATTGGTTAGTACAGATGCTGACGACGACAGAATACAGCCCTTAGCGGCTCCTTCTGTCGATAACCGGAGTAATTCAAGATGGGATGGGGGAGTGCATCAATAAACCTAAGACTAAACAAACAAGAAACACAAAAACAAATTATATCCAGAACAGACCGTAGCCACGAAACCAGGACAGTCCTTCCAGAGCAGTGCAAAGCGCCTTCCTGCTTTCGACACTCTTCCAAGTGAAGCATTGCACCAGTCACCCGGAGTATTCCTTAAGAAGAGTGTATCTGGGAAGTGGGGTGAGAAACACCTGAAGACCCTAGGGATATAAAGGGAATTCCGATGGGGGGAGCGTGCCACTAGGTTTAGGAGACGGATAAAATAGTAGCCGGCAATGCGTGCCCCATTGGGAAGTGCACAGCTGTGCAGGGACACTTGAGGGTTTAGAGTCTTATAAGTTCGTTTATAATTTATTTATTCTTAAATTATTGTGTTCTATGTTTATCATTTGTCTATACTTGACATTATTATTTTTTAGTATTCTGTATATTCCTGATGAGGACAGCTTTACTTTCGAAACATGTTATATATTAATAAAGTGGTGTTTACAAAGTAATTTTGAATTAATTTATTTACATTTCACTTTAATCTAGGTCCAGAACTAATAAAATGTACATTAAGAACGAGCTGTTTCCAAGTACCTTCCCACGTCTTCCGATATGGTATGACGAGTGACCGTTTAGTTATTTACATTATAAATTGATCTGGGTTCGACGCTAAACCTATCGAGAGCTGCGTGTTGTAATTGGTCAATCAGAGAACATACATAATTCCTCAGGTCAACATTCACTTTCACTCCTTTAAAATCCATCTGTCTTCGGTGTATTGATACAAGTTACGAGCATCTCACCTCCACACGTCAATCTCTAAAGAAAACGATTAAAAATTTGACGAAGGTCGCGACATTACATATTACATAGTCAGGGGCGTCGCATCCTCGTGAGCAGTGTGCACTGTGTGCGGTGCACACGGGCGCCCGAACCAAGGACTAAGACGGTGATTCATTATTTACAATTTTTTAATCTTCGTCTTCTATCTATTATATAAAGAAGAATGCCCCGGGCGGTCACTGTCTATCTGAGATTTCTAAAAACCACCCCTTCCCCCTTTCCCATTTCATAAAGAAGAATGTTCGTACTTCTTGAAGAAATTTTGCACATTTCAAAATAAGAAGAAAACTGCGGGGAACAGATAACAAACTCAAAACTTTCCTCCAAACCATTAATAACCCCGAGCAACGCCGGGTACTTTAGCTAGGAACATATAACAATGCGAGAATGCCCTTTAACATACCTGACTATTTTGTTTATTCCAATTTAGAAATGATCATGGAATTGTAATAAAGGTGTGTACGAATAAATATATTTTTCTTTCAATGCAATCGAGGATTTCGGACACCAATAATTAATCTCAGGTATTTTTTATCTACAAGTGTGCAGACAAAACTACGTTTGCAAATTCATTTCTACATAATTTTGTTGTTTTTAGGACACTGATAGTTAGTGGGTAGACGAATCCGCCTTCAAGACGTGGACAAATCTCATCCGATGAACCCGGGCACCCTTGATAAGTCACCAAACGTCGCGGACTACTTGGGGTGACCTATGGCAGAGGTATTGGTTATCCAATAAATGGTTTCCGGGGCGGCGGTACCCACTCCCGCCTGCCAAATTGGCTGCGGCGTATGCAAATGCTTAAAGAATTTGTGGTTTAAATTTGATTCGAATTTACAATGAACGTTCGTTTTATGGATCTTGTAATCTGACGGCAGCTTTCCCATTCTTGGATGCACGCGATAACAGGACCATAGAAAACAGACGGAAAATTAACGACCTAACCTTTTTATAAATTGTAAATTAGATTGTTCTGAACTCCATCCTTTAATCAACCTATACATACCTAAACGAACTACAAGACAAACATGAACATTTTACATATGTATATTCCGTTCCAACTACAGTTTGCATACCCTAATTCAACGCTCACACAATCTTGGTAACAAATAAATGATATGGATGTATTTAACAATAATCTAAACTTAGCAAATTGCAAAAAAAAATTAAATTAATTATTTCTACCTAGTTTATAAATTATTGTTAACTACAACTATTTACATTATTTACTTATTTGTTATTAATATTAATATTGACTTTATGTTTTCTATTTTTTTAATGTGATTTAATAATGATGTACTTGTATGTAAAAGCCCTTTTGGGAGTTTAATAATAAAATAAAATAAAACAAATAATATATTTTATGAATGGAATATTTCCAAATTCCAACTTACGTGTCATTTTTTCTCTTTTATCTCCCGCAACGGCCCCGATAAGATTATTATTTTTAATGTTTTTTTTTTCTTTAGCATGACCGCTTTGTCCGTCTCAGAGCTGTTTGTTGGTTTAAGCCACTGACGAATATAATTACTAAAGTCTGACGTTTGTAGATTCCCGCATTGTGTACGCTTTTTTACCTCCAAATTAATGATCGATTGTTGTTGAAGCTAGGCTTTGTTTAGCGTTTCAAAGATTAATTGCTCCTTCAATATCAGGGAGAACTCATTATCCGCCTTTTTGTCCGATTTAGTCGCTATGTTTTGTTTTGCATACGTCACATTATGACTGCATCTGTTAAATTTTAATATATATTATTATATGGGTTATATACAGAACAGTAAAACGCAACATAAAAAGTCAAATTATGTTGTCATATCTGTTCGCAGTTTAGAAAATTTCTGATAACCTGCCTTTTCAAGTATCAACTAAAGGGGGAGAGGGACGTCGGAGAGTTATTATTTATTAATTCAAAATAATGATAGTATTATTACGCAATACGATAAACATAATGTTTTTAAATAGAAAAATATTTGTTAAATATTTTATAAATTTACATAGGCATTTATCAAAATTTTATCAGAAATACTATTTTTTTCTGACCGTTCCATTGTATGTTTTACAAAATATTTAAAATACGGATATGATTTTTAACGTGGAGAAAAGTATTTGCGTTTTTGTAAATAAACGTAACCAAAAATTTGTAATCCGCATTACAATAAAAAAAACAATGTTTTTTAATTTCTAATTGTTCAAGTAAATTTAATCTATGACCCTTTATTTCTAAATGTAAGGGTGTAGGCTCGTTGTTGTCAAGCGGGACGTAATTATTCACTAAGATAACTAACTAACTAACCATCACGCCGTTTCCCCGCAGGGGTAGGCAGAGAGGACGGACCGTCAAACAACTCGATCTTAATAATAATAATAACAATACTTGGACGATTTATATACGCCGTTTTTGTGAAAAATCACCTCAAGGGCGCTGTGGCATACACTTCTTGCTTCATTCACTTTCATACAACGTCTCATACATTCTCTTCTATTATTCCGACTTCTGACATGACCCGACTCAAGTATTTGATTCACTTGATCGTGCCATGTCTTCCTCGGACGTCCCCGGCTTCTTCTGCCATTTACATTCGCGTCATATATTCTCCTTGCACTCCTCTCTTCGTTCATTCGCTCTACATGCCCAAACCATCTAAACGTCCCTTTCTTAATCTTGCTCACTACGCTTACAACCTTGCATTCTTTACGAAACTCAACATTTTTCACACGATCATACATGCTTTTGTAAAGTGCTTTTATTTTTTTAACACCGTATATATTCTTTGAATCTAATCATCCCGTCTGCCCGATATAGGTAGCGTTGCAGTCGGCGTGATCACTTTTTAATTCGTATATGCCACAATTATTGTATTTAAAAAAATGTATTTGGACAACAGCGTTGAAGCTCTAGCGAAGCCGGGTAATAACACTACTACCTACCAGTGCAGAATAAATTAATGCAGGCTCCTTAAACTTATTCAAAACCCATTAAATCGTAATTTATGGTGTGAAGAGCAATAGCAAAAAAAGCTATAAATGGTAAAACATAGTAATATGTTATTACGATACATTAAAGTGGATTATATAGGCAGCAGTAACGAAATGAGAACCCATTTACCAATTCGCCCGGGGACCTCGGAAAACACATTATAATTTATTTTTAATTGACAACCAACACTAACGATTAAAAATGCTGATATGTTCATAAAGTTATAATTTCCGCAGTGAATTATTTGTTGTAATATAAAAGCTGGAGATAAATCACGCAATAAACGAAAATTTACGACTTTCCGATGGACCAGAAACAAAATAAGATTATATCTGGATATTGGTTGAGGTCTGTGGTATGGAAATGAGTTCCTATTGAAATAGATCCTTGGTCATGGGAGATGTTTATCTAAATATTGTTATTCAACGTTCCAATGAATTTCAAGTGTAATTTGGGGTGTGATTTCTATATTGCCTTAGGAAATGTTTAAGCAACGACAAATCAGAAAAGTGGGTATTATTTTCCGTCATTCGAACGCAAGATAGTTAATACCACTTTCGGTCATGAATGGTCTGCAAACGAAAGCAATTTGAATGTATATAACGAATATAAATAATAGTCGTGCAGATAAAATACAGAATATAAAACTAAATAGAGAATATAAAACTAAATACAGGATGAAAACTAAAGTCAGAATATGAAACTAAATTCAGAATACAAAACTAAATACAGAATACAAAACTAAATACAGAATATAAAACTAAATACAGAATTTAAAACTAAATACAGAATATAAAACTAAACACAGAATATAAAACTAAATACAGAATATGAAACTAAATAATCCATGTTATATTAATTAGTTCACACCGGTTGATGCATTCAATACGTACGTAGTTTATTCAAAGGTCGCAAAAGGATTTGTTGCTGGAAACTGCATTTATTAAGTGAAATTTTGTCAGATTAGACTTTACTGGATGGTAAAAGATGTGGAAATAATTTACCACATTCGGGTGATTTATGTAAGTAGATTTTTTTCCTGTGCTAACTGTGTTACGTGAAAAAAAAGTTTTCTCCTTCATTATTTGTAACGGCCTTTCTACTATACTACCTAACTTGTAAATCTTGGATTTTATGGATGGATTGAATAATATCGCGACAGTCTTGATGCAGATATGTGATTGATAACCTGGTTAAATTCGGATGATGAAAGCAAATAATGTTCTAATGAAGTTGAATCTTTCTGCAGTAAGATCATGAAACCTGTTATTGACTGAGAATTATGCAGTCGATGTTAATTATAACCAAAGAGAAGTACAATTACTTGAATATGGAAAATTGTCTATTTTAGACTGCGTTTGCTTCACTGCGAAACAATGAATAAATAACATTGGATGAAAATACTAATAGATAAATAAAATATTTTTAAACATTGAAGATAATATTAACAACTTCCAAATCGAAACACGAAAGCGACAAAACACAAAATGAAAAGGTAACGGTGGCAGCTAGGATTCGAACCCAGAACCTCGTGATCTATCAGGGACCTGCGCTCTATGCCAACTGAGCTACTGCTACCCCAATCCATCCGTCATTTTTATCGGTATCATACTTCAACTTCTAATCATTCTCAATTATTTCCCATGTATTTTTGACTGCTACATTTTTATTACTATAAGATTCTCGCCGAATTTCTTTGTAATCGTTATATAGTGTCTCGGATATTCCTAACCGATTTTTATTTATATCGGACATCTGTTGACTTTTTCTATGTCTAATATAAATACATATATTTTTAAATAAATTAATTCAAACTTACTTTGTACAGAATACATTCCTATAATATATTCCTGATGATGAAACCATCGCTTTCAAAATATGATATGTATATATTAATAAAGTGGTGACTACAAAGTAAATTTTAATTCAATTATTAATAATGGCGCCAAAAAGTCAATACCAATATTTTGAAGAAATTATATATAAATACATATATACTCGAATTAATAAAATGACGTCAATAAGCTTAAAAAAATATTTAAAAAAAAATTATACTTAAAATGATAAATAAATCTTGCTGTAAATACTAAAAAAAATACTGCTTGTTCTATTATCGGTCGTGTTTGGAGGTTATTCTCAAAAAATTAAATCGAACAACAGATATGTTTCATTATGTGAACAGTAAAATTCTTCAGATAATATTTATCACCGAGCATATCTTAAATAATCGAGATATTTGGAGGTCAGAATTTGGTTTGCTGGGAATTTCAGTACAACAAACATTCCGAGATATCAACAACTACATCAGGCTGCTATTATTCATTCATATTGTTATTATTATTTATATAGTTGCGGCAGGGATTCGTCCTAAAGGATGAAGGATCAATTATAGCCAGCCAACAAACAACCATAATAATCCTATTACTTTGAGATATGCGAGTTGTGGCCGAGTCTGCCGTCGGATGCGACGACCATAATTCAGTGTCACTATTGGAAGAGCTCCAAAGGATCTTCTCGGTGAGATTAAGTTAACCAAGTCAACCATTGAACTATTTATCTTAGTATCTTCTCATAGCGTTAGAATAACTTGCGAGAATTAATATAATATTCACAATAAATGCTACTGATTATTTTTATAATGAACTAGCTGATTTGTACCCGGCCTTACTGGAGATTTTTTTTATTGGAATATACTTATACTCTTAGTTGTGATTTTTTGCTTCTCGTTTGGGAGCCATAATTGAATTGAGAGCGAAAGTAACACCCTGTGACGAATATTACTATCTCCAAAACAAAGATGCATTCATTTGAAAATTTTATTTCATTCCAAGCATTTATTTTTTTCAAAAGACATCTACCCAATAAAGTTCTTAAGTTGGTAGTAGTACCTACTTGTGTTTTCCATTTTGAAAATATTCTGCCCAAACAAACCTTCTTCTTTTGAATATGTAGTCTGTGGCTAACCAGATTGGTATATCTATGGGCTAACCTCAATATAACATGGCGGGTTCAATGTTTTTCATACTAATTTTAAAATGTTATAACAACAGTTTTACATATTGGATTTCATTCAAACTACTCCGTAGAGTAATTTTCGGAAAAATCGAGGACAGACGGACAAACATTTATTTTTGTATATAGAATAGAGCAGATAAATATGATCTAACTGTCTATATGGGTGGTCTATGGTTCGCTAAAAATTCCCAACATAAATACTTATTTTTAAATCAATACCGGAGATGAAATGTTTAATTGGTGTGCTAAGCATTAAAAGGCCTCCGGCAATAATTAATAAATTAGATAAATAATTATTAATTGCTGTTAACAATGAAAGCAATTATCGTCAATGATGAACGACTGGAATTAAAATTTAACATTTACTATAATTTGTCAGCGTTTTCGGCCATCGGCAATCCTCGTCCAACCGCACAGTGGATAGCATCTTTTTAATCATGGCTTGAGTAGGGGTCCAGAATGTAATTGATGGTTTTCTTTGTGCCAAAGTCAAAACATGCAAAGGGCTCTCGGCACGATATAGGTCACTCAGGGATATTGGGATCTTACCTGCAAACCGGTTTTGATTTTGAGGAAGATTTTGGGTATTTTAAGGTGGCTTTTTGTTTGCTTTGTTTCTTCACATCTCGGCGCGATTTGGCGGCGACTTGAAGGTAAGTGGAAGGTGGAAAGTATCCGCGCTATACAAATCGATGCATCGTTCATCTTCGACCTTCGTTCGGCTTCCAACAACTTTGGGCCCTTGACTAATTTTGGAGTGCAACGGCTGCCTTGAATCAACACTTAAGATGACTTTTTTTTCTATATTTAGCTTCGTGAATAAGGAACTCCAGTGAAAAATAAAACGGCTTTAAAAATATGTATTCACATAGATCAGAAAACGCCGATTCTAAATATATATAATTATACGTAGAATTTATAAATCGTTATTTAAAAGTGAATAAAAAATCATCTCATAAAAACACGTTGTTATGTTGGTACCATTGCATTTGAAACATCTGTTGTCACGTTCGCCTACTGTTTTTAGATTTGTATGAAAAAAATAGTAGTTTTTTCAATATATCACGTAGACAGTTATCTTTCTCTTATTTCGTAGGTCATGTGTGCAAAATTTCATCAAGCTCGGAATAAAACTGTAGATTTGTATACAAAACAAATACACCGCCCGCCCGTGACATTCTTCTTTATATAATAGCAGAAGATAAATGAGAAAAAAAAAAAGCTGAAAATGTAAAATTAATAATGCTAATAATTAATGATTAATTAGCAGTACTTTTAAAAGTACACATTACTGTAGTTTCATTGGTAAGTCATTAGAATACTTTGAAGACGTCACAATTTAAACTATTCTATGTATAGGTAAGTTGATAATGCATGATTATCTTTGCAGTGTATTACCACTACAGTAAACAAAACATGAATAAATAATTCATTGTAAATCCATTCGTCTTATCTTTGGCATCATTCTTTAGATTCCTTTTCTGTAGTGGTCCAGTCAGTGACACCGTGCATTCCTTTTTTATTTAGCATCCTCTCGTCCTTTAGATTGGCCGATTCAATTTGCATAAATATAACCCACGAGGCAAATCTATCCCCGAGACGTGACGGATATGACGTTTCACTTTATCTTTGCAACTGGGTATTTCTTATAATCCTTTGTCAGGTAGATTTATCATTTATCATCTATCATGCTGTCTACATTACGAAAATGATAATGTTTCAATGCATTGTTTGAGATAGGAAACTGGTTTCTCAATGTTGATATTCTTAATTAACCTTCGAATCGTTTGATCTTTGGCGAATTTGTACTTTGAAATCTGTCAGCAGCCGATTCAGGAACAAATAAGTCAATGATCAAGGTTTATTTCATATTTTTGCATATATTACAATAATTATTGAATAAAAGTGGAATATTCGACAACAAAAATGTTGAAAAATCGTCTTTATCAACACAAACCGTAACGGCATCATTACTTTCTTGGCATCTCTTGTTACGGTTCACTGACTTACGATATTATATTTGGTCCAATGTTTTTAGACCAGGACATGATGACATAATGAGTATTTTGGTACACATTATAAAATATAACCATTAAAACAACGTATCTATTGACTATGACTATGTGTTTTTTTATGTTATTTATTTTTTATTATCCGTCTTCCATATTAAAGGTAATATTTGATCCCAGGTTTTTTGAACCCTATAATATTATAATTAAATTATTGTCATTGCCATTTTGTAATTCTGTTTGATTTTTTTTCTATTCATTTATTTTCACCTGCCAGCACACATTCTGTTTGTGTTTATATTCTGCTCGCGACATCTTCACCTCTTCGATATGATAAAAATTTCATTATCTTTTAATTTTAACAAATGCCAAATTAATGAACATGTTCAATAGTTGTTTCGTTCGAAATTTTGCCAAAATATTTACGTAGACCTAGAAATTGAGTATTCGGTTTCCGTGTTTTAAATGTACAATTTGACAAACAATAAAATAAAATAATTTAATTAATGAATTAATTTGGAAACCAATCACTCTTTCGTTTAAAAAAATAGGTTTAAAATTTTTACATACAAATACAACCGGTTTACAATTAGACAAATTTGAAATTTTAGAAATCAGAAAAAGTTTTAATAGTCAATTAAATATAATTAATAATCGAATATGAATTTATTTTTATATTAATATTAATAATAAAAATAATTTCCTTTTTAGTTTCTAATATTAATTTGTTATTCAATGTTTATGTTTTTTTATTAAATTTTTTTGATTAATTTTTAAGTATTTTAATCAATTTTTGTTTATGTTTATAATTTGACTATACTTATATAATTGTGTCCTATGTTTATCATTTGTCTATGTTTGATATTATTATTTTTTAGTATTCTGTACGAGTATATTCCTGATAAGGAAACATGTTGATATGTGTATATTAGTAAAGTGGTGATCACTAGTGGTGGGCGAAGCGGCTCGGTTTAGTTTAAATCAGCTCTTTTAAACAACGGGTCGCCTCCCTTCCGCACCATGCCCTCTCCCTCGCTCTCCTAAAGACGTCCTTAAGACGCTCTTATACGATACTTTGTTCGTGCAGTTTTCATGTGGATTGTCTTTACAGAGAGCTGATTTAGTGATCCGGCTCGCTAGTGATCGGCTGAACCGAGTCACTTCGCCCACCACTAGTGATCACAAAGTAATTAATTTAATACAATTTTAAATCATGGTATATATCGCGCAGTTAACTTCTTTTTTTCTGATTCACTTGACGTCTTCTGGGTTTGTTAATAATTTAGCATTTAGCACTCTTCGTATCTTTGGTGATGTTTTACACCATTTCTTAATTTATAATGTTGGCTTTAATTTGTTGCTTTGATTGCTGCGTTTGTCACGTAGTTGCTAAAAGCTTTTGCATTATTCAAGAAAGTTATAACGTGACAAACACGCGTGCCAAAACTACCACTTTATGTCGTATATTTCAAAATACCAATGATGCAATTGCTTTCGTGAATAAATTTGAAAGGTCCAAAAATTTCAAAGAAATTTCCCAATGTGACTCCACAGAATTAACCGCAGCCATGTGGCTTTCTTTGCTAACTGCTTGATGTTGGCCAGAAACGTTAGTTTGCTAGAGCCTGCCAGTTATAGATGTGACTAATGAATTAATAGTGTTCATCTTATCGATGCACAATAATTTTATTCCGTCATCAGATTTAAATTTCACTGACATCGGGGTTAAATTGATTACGATATGTCTAAATTTACAGTGGTGATGTGATTATTTTCGTTTCCAACTATTGATTAGATCAGGATGACCAGTTAATTTGTAACACAATATTATAACACCACATTATGTGTTGGATTTATTTTCCTCTTCACTTTATATAAATTAAATATCTGTCATCCAATCAAAAAAATAAACAAATCCAACTTTTTAGGGATATTATATTTCTTTGCACGAGTATGCCAACTAGTTACTTACATATTCATAAGACTATCTCTCCCACAAAAATAGTAATTTTCAAAATAAAGATAAATATTCTGTTAGTGTGTGTAGTTCCATTGAAAATATTGCTATTAAACTGTCGAGAATATTACTCCAAGTTCCCGAGTAAGTGCTAGGTCGATTACACAAACGCATTATGTCTCAAATGTCAGTTGGGAATGACTACGATTAAGAAAAAAAACGGCATTTTACGAAATCAAAACGCACATAAACATCTTTATCCATTTATTTTTTTGGTTTGCTTAGTAAATTGCCCAACAGCCTTGGCAGGAAACTCTGATATTTGCCATTACCTATTATTTATGGACGATTCAGAATGTACACGTCTCAATTTGCCCTCACGATTATTACTGTAGATTGTAGAAGACAGACATTATGGTTTCCGCGATTCTCGATGCTCTATGCTCTGTGTTCGATGCTTTATGCGTAGGTACACTTGTCTCGGATCGTGAGCCGTGATACATCAAGTAATGCGTTGACATAATGCATGTTTTAGCTACATTTAGGTACATACCTCGTCTGTCATATATTTATGTTTACGTCGTGCAGGAAAACTTCCTTGTATATTTAGTGGGTATTTGTGAATACTACCTAGTAATTACCTACTTTGTTTGAAATACAAAGTTATTTACACATTTTTTAGTTGCTTTACCGATACTTTTCGGTACGGTCTATTTATTTAAATGTCTGTATCTATCTTTGCTCACAAAAAATCTGTATACTTCCGAAGTTTTTCACTTACCATATATGCAGTATCGCAAAATAGTCCCATCAAATCGGGGCTCGCTCAAGGAGCGATATGTCCTATAGACCGTTCATCTGTGTGCTACCATATTTGTACCAGACGTAGTGGCACATACACGGACTTTAGGGGCAGCTGATTCCGATCTACGGAGAGGGCTGGGAGGGGAGAAAGTATAACCTGGGACCGCGCAGTATGCATTTACAAAGGGATCGGGAGTCGGGATCGTTTGTGGACAGTGATATAATATTTATTCTCCATACGACCCGACTCACTTACAAATTAGACACACTCTATTCAAATGGAATATAGTAAACATGTTTAAAAAATTGCGGGAGAGGCGAACACGTCCGACACAATATTATTAACTTTTTTTTAATATTCATTTCTTAATAAAACTGTGGCAAACGAAACTCTGTTTTGACACGTAACTAAATTAATAAATTTAATTTATTACATATTCTAAATTATCTGAAATTTATTAAAATGATTCCTAGCTTAAGATATTCCCATCTCAGTACGTATATTATTATAAGTCGTTTGACTTTAGACATACCTAATTTTTTCTTTTAACATTTTAGTACTCGTCTTGTGTGCTTTTTTTATCATGATAATTTTATTTTTAAATGAATTCAAATAAATGTACCTGCCACTTACTACATGCTTCGAACATTTTGTGATTTTTTTTCTTTATAAGATGCGTGGCTCAGTTTGTTATACTTTATAACTGCTCAGATTATAATATTGGCCTGAAGCAAGATAATATAAACACCATTCGAACAGTTCTATCTGTATTATTCTTGAACGAGTATTCCATTACTTCGTCTGGTTATGCATCAACTGAGCTTGAATCTTTCCCGTAATAATATACCACGTGTGCCTGAGGTATAAATGCTCGTTTACTTAAATATTTACTCTTCCTCTCAGGGTCTTCGATTGATAGCGTGCAGACCAATACACGAACAGTAGCTTTCACCAATTAAAACTAAGCAATCGCTAAGTAAAAAAAACTAAGCGATGAATCACTAGATATCCTTCCCCTACCATTATTTTTATAGTGAAGTGTTATTTTTTTCCCGGTAGAATTTGGCAAATTTAAATAACAAATTATTCAAGGTGGCCAGGAAAACTGATCGTTGATTTAAAAATTGAGGAATACATTTGTCAGTGCTTTTATTTGGATTCCATTGTAATCTTTGTACGACAGACCTCCGTGAATGAATAGGTGTAGCGAACAACTAAACTATGACATAAATATTTCATGCTCGTTCTGGGAATTAAAAAAAAATGGTAATGGCAGGATTATGTTTACGTCTGGTGAATAAAATTAGCGAAGGGAGTGTCCACAATAATAAAAAAATCTTTCGAAATATATTATGTTAATGGTTGTTTTGGCATTTGTTAACAAAAAACACGTGGATTTATTAATGCCTAGAATATCTAAAGCATAGAACTATTTAACTTCAAAATTACAATTTTTGAGCGAATAAGGCAACTTTTCTAGAATATTTCTGGAGTTGGACACATTTTGTCCTAAATCACAATAGGGCAATTTTTAAATGATTGTCTTTTCATTAACTCTATCATGAAAAACGATATTTCCTTAAAATGATTATATGGTATTCCCTACATACGAACATATTTCTAGAATAATGTTATTGAGTGGCGTGTTAAATTTAGTTTTATTTTTATTTTGGATATTTCGAAATTTGTGTGTGAATTCCTTGCCCTGCTTAGCGATCTGGTCTAACATTATTTGCAAAATAAACTTGTATTAGGTAACTTTTATTTGCACGAAACATTGCGGAAATTATATTTTAGAACGGGGTACCCCAGTAAGGTAACATTTTTTTGCGAATTTTTTGTTAAACTTTGAGAAATAAATAAATAAATAATTAATGGAAGGCAAAAAGTTTCTTCCTTAGCGAAACCTCAAAGCTCGCCAAATAAAGCTTTACAATAAATTAAAGCGTTAATTTTTCTGCTGTTAAGAAAGTTCATTATTACTTGCCGTATGCAACAGAAGGAGAGTTCCAAACGGAACTGTCAGCAGCAGCAACCTATACTATATGTCTCAGTCAAGTCAGTCGATCAGCATCAAATTCCTGGATTAACGATCATGTTATTTTGCATAATTCTGAGAGCAAAATATCAATCAGTTTAGATAGCTTTCCATTTTTAACAAATAAACAGTCACAGTCGTGGCACGTGTTCCCGGGCCTAAACGGGGCCTTGTTTGTACCTCCCCGTCTTCCAATTTCATTCCATTCCAACCGGCTATAAATAAATGCCTACATTACTGGCATTCTCACTGGAGTCGAGACCAAAGCGCCAATCTCCGATGGCTTTGTTTGGCGATCGTGCTAATGGCCGGTGCGAAATCTCGCTACACTAAACTACACAGGGGCTGATTCATTGCCTATATTACTTCTTTTCCAGCGAAACTCAATATATTTTTAGTTAGTCTATATCTTCAAGACTATACTGATAATCTTACAATCCTACTTAGTAACTGTTGAGCTTAAATTTAAAATCAACACTGCACAACTACGCTCTTCCCAACGCAACTCTCGATCAAGTAAACATCAAATTTTAAATCAAATAAATTAAATAAAAAAAACTGAATTAAGCTTCGCTCAACGAAGGACTACTTATTAAAAGTGTTGACAGAGTGAGAGAATGACAGAAATGTCAAAGGTCATTTGGTTCGCAAAAATAATTTTCGCGAATTATTTAACATCCAAATATTGAATGACAAATTTTATTTAACTGTTTTCGAATGCCAAAAACAGGTTTTAAATAAAATTTAGGAGAACCTAACTTATTCTAATTATTATAAGACTTGCTTTTGTTGTCCATGTCCCACGGAGGAGAAACAGGGACGTCACATGTACGAAACGAATGTACTTTCGCGGTATTAGCAAAAGTCAAGCTAACATCTTATTTTTCAACATATTTTTAATATTTACGTTCGTAAAATATAAAATTTTGGTATATTTTTTACAGAATTTTAAACAATATTCATAATATATACAATATTAACTGATCTGTGTTAATTTAACATTGATGTCATTTTATTTTCTATAAAAGTGAGATCAACGATAAAAAAATGGTTGAAATCTGGCGAACAGAGAGTTGCTCAACAAAATACTGGGCTGATCGGTGCCTCAGGTTGATCAATCTAAAAGTTAAAGAAAAAACGGTCGTTTTAGTATAAAATTTGCAAATGAAACTCCATTCCCACTTTTTTTAACCTATCGTGCTTCAACCACATAGTTTGTAGGATAGCTAAAATATCTATTATTTCTACAAACCCTACATAAACATTGTGCAGTGTTATTTCAAACTTCATTCTTCCTTATTTTAATCGTTGATTGGAAACAGATATTTATAAAATTATATTAATATTGTCGCTCAATCAATATTGCTTATTGTGTGGGTTGCAGTATTTCTATGCAATAAACATAAGATTTAGGGTATAATGTATTTAACCTCTCTCCGTGCTGATAGTTTCCTCGGGATTGAGGATAGCAATTTCTAGGAGGTCCTCCACTCATAGACCAGAGTTTATCACGCCTAAGCAAAGTACTCAGTAATTTGCAGTTGTTTCGGTGACGTCCTTCACCTGGTCTTCAAACTTCTCCAGACTATATTGACCTCTCTTTGAAACGTAATTAAATATTTCAACCGTTCTTTGAAGGCAGAGGGGAAAAGTCTTCTGGTTTTCCTTAACTTCTAAATGAGACTTGTCTAGTTTAGGAAGAGCATTTTCCTCCACACAGCATCCCCAAAGATAACTTATGTCCTGAGGCAAATTATTTTCTTCAGGGCAACCTGTGTGGAGTTAATATTAAAGAAAGCAGAGCATTTCATATGAGTCCATTAATTATCCTCTTTTGAGTCTCAGAAGTTTCAGAAATCACATCCTTAGTAATTAATGTCTTCAAGAGATTCAGAATCTTCATAGATTAATCTATAATAGTATACCGATATACATAAAGGGAAAGCATGCAAAAAGCAACAATTTCACGCTTCTGAAATATACTGCCTGTTTGAGGAACTGCTTAGAATTTACACGGAAACAGAATGAGCCGTATTTTCGGCAGAAATTTCGAATTGGAATTTAACATTGTGCTATTTTAGTTGGAACATTGATAGAGATTCCTCTCTCGGCGTTGGAATTTGGCAGAGTTTGGGCAAATGGTGTCTACACGAAGGAAGAAGCTGCGACGAAAAATACCATCCCGCCTTTAATAAATAAATTAATGTATCGGATTGAAGCGTGGACGTGAATTGATGATAAGATATTTAGTTAAGGGTATATAATAGGAGATTGATAGTAATGATGAGACACTTAAAAAAGATCAAACTAAATACTCTAACTAAATAGTAGGTTCTCTAAACAATACTTTTTTACTAATTGGTTGTTTTACTTGGTTGATTAAAATCTCAAAAATCGATCAAGCTACGATCAAAGTTTATGGAAAAAAAATGGAATTCTTGATAAATGCGCGTAATAAGTGGATTTTCGTTATCTATTGAGTCATTGAACAAATCGCAAAGTTAATTCTGTTTTGATCCCATTATCTCAATCTACTGCACAAAGATCACTCAGTTCATTCGGCTCCAATATTAATTACCTAGGCAAACCGGATATAGTTTTCTTTCACGGTCATAAGGATAACATAATTTAACTGACGATTTTGTGTTATTTCGCTAAAAATTATTTTAGACTATGAAAATCACGCTGCATGCAAACAAACGTGTTTCTGGAAAGCCCATCGAGGACGTCAACTTATTTCAAATATTATTGTAAACAATGTCTATTGAACAAATATGATGGTCTCCTTGATTGTATATCTCCTTGATAGCTGCGGGTATCTTTAAAATTATTTAAGTGCTACTATTATATTAAGTTTATCCTCACTGTAACAAAACTGTACTACCGTTTTTTATTTCTCAATTTGTTTAATACTTGATATTTTTTTGTAATATTATTTAAATCGATATTATGTAATTGGAGTCTCGTATCTCTATAACAAAACTGTTAAACCGTTATCATATTTTTAAAATAATTTTTCAATGTACATTGATCACAACATGCAAGAACCTGTTTTGTTTTATTAATATTTTGATTTTTATTTATTGTTGTATTATATAATATTGTTGAACTAAACTCCTGTTGACAAGCTACTTGCAGTGGCTTAGCGGGTACAAGTTTCCGTTGTGTGTGATTAATGTTAAACAATTTTTAAAAAATCTAAACTTTTGGCATCCCTCAACCGAAAAGCAAATACATGTAATAATTGATGTATTTCTGTAATTTGTTTCCGTCCAAATCTTTCTGTGACACCACAACACAAAACAGAAGAAAGAACACTGTTTGTCAGTGGGAAACTTGTATAATGTAACAAGAATTATAATAAAATTCCTAGCTTACAAATCTCCCATGGCAAAAAGTTGGCTGACATCAATGAGACGGATATCTTTGTCCATAAAAAATCTCGTTGGGTGGTAATTTCTTTCTCTTCCAAGTTAATAGGCCGTAATTGCAACTCATTCCGTTTGCTACATCAAACAACGAATAGCTAAGTACTCATTACTATGCTTAATTCTTGCAAAAAGCATGTTAACCGCTCGCCTTATCGTAAATATCGAACTACTGCATCGAATTGACAGTATTAGCATATATTATTGCAAACCATCGTACCATATTATTATCCTCTCAGCGGACGAAAGACAACCCCGTTTTACATAATAAATAAATTCAAATTCAAAGACTTTTTTTCTTGTTTAGGAGTGATAGCAAATTACAGTGTTTAGGTTTTCATTCTAGGCCCCCTTATTTCAATAATTGGCATGATTTGAACAATTTTGCAATAATTTAGGAGCACTTGTTGGCCAGGAAAGGTGGCGGTGTCCACATTTTGCGCAGAATTCTAAAAGGAGAAAGTCTGTTACATGTAAAACTGCATTTTTTTAGTAAATTCTTTGAGTTGTTTTTGCACGTTCAGCGTACAGTCTAATATTTCAAAATTAAAACACTTTGTTTCAGACATGAAATATAGATAGAAATGTATAATAAGATGTGTTATTTATCAAGCAGCAAACTATGCTGATATCCGAAGTGATTTTATTAAATAACGTGATTGCCTTCCCCAAGTTAGTCCTGCCGGTCGGGGGAGGGTTACAGTCTATGGTACTCGCACTGTCAATGCTGACGATAACCACTACCACTAGGACCATTAAAATAAATGCTCTCGATAATGAACGGATTTTCGTGGGATCCATAAATCAATTTGAAGAAATGTATCTAGTAGACATTTCTTTCCGAACAAGCCAATAAGCTATAAGTAGGGACCTCAATAATTCGGGTTATTTTTTCGGAAAAAAGTATTTTGCACAAAAATTAATGTGGTCCAATCTGTATTTGTTTTTTTTTAAATCGAAAAAATAATGACACTTCGCAGCGCTTTCGACATTAAGTTAGCTGCCTACCATTTTATTGTTATTCAAGCTTGTCAAAACCACAGACAAAGAAATATTTAGAACGTACAGTATTACTTTATTATTTTAAAATAGGCACTAGAATATCGCGTCAAAAATACGAAAATATTACGGGTTATTTACCCGAAAAATGTAAATTCCGCGTAAAAATTATGAATTTCGCGTAATAATTCCGTTGTCGCAAACACGAAATTTTCAGGTTTCTTGTTATAATGGACACGACGGGAAAAGTCACTGCTGGCAGTAAACATACTATGTTGTTATGTCTAGTATGAGAAAGTACCTACTTATTTACTCCATGCGTAATCTCTAAATATTAAAAAAATCAGCTATCTCGTTATGCATTTTCTAACTGCAAATCGCATCTACGCACAGGGGACCCTGTCTTTGTTTCTTCCTAGAGATAAGACGCAGAACTTTCATTGGCTCAACCGCTTTTAAAAAAGTCCATACAGTTTTGTCGTGGCTCACCGTCAGTCGCCACATTTACATGTCATATCTCAATATGAGTCTATTATCTATGATACTGTGATTAATATCGATAAAAAAGCACATAGGAATGTATCGAAAAGAGCGAGACCAGAGATACGGATATAACACTCAATTTTATAAAGTGAAGAACTAGCACTGATGAAATCTTTAACAAACTTAACATTGTGTACATAAAACAATTATACTCTAAATAATACTACTTTACATTCATAAATACAAAGACAAGAAATAACAACAATCATACATATTAGAAACACTAGATCTCAGAGTCAAAAACACATTCAACAAGGAAAAATAAACACAATATTTGGATAAAAAAACTTCTTACATTATGGTACTAAACTCTACAACAAAAAATAAAATAAAACACTGGATACGTTACATAGGGAGATCTGAAATAGAAAATATATTAACACCATATGCAGACTAACACCTCACCTTAGAATTATTTTTATTTTTTTCATCAGGGTAATATTTTGAAAAAGAAATCCTCAGCACGGGAAATCCCAGTGTGGATATCATTATTTGATAATAAAACATTATTAGTATTATTATTAAAAATAACGTAAAATATTTCGTATTTATGGGTGGTACAATTATTTGACTGCTCTTGAGCAAAAGTGTATATTGTAGTATTGAGTTTCCCCTTTGGAATGTAATCAGAAGTCTTTCTGAAGTGTGTTATGGTCTCAGATTACGGTGCTCATTAGGTCGAAATTAATTCAACGGGCATTTGCATAATCGGGTGCTCGAAAGCTGAATTTATTCCTATCATATCTCATTTGGGTTTCACGGTCGCCCGGTCTGTTTTAGACCGTGTTCACGGTTTGGCGAACTTTGACTTTTAAAAAGCGGTCGAGTAACTCGTGAATTCAATTCATAAATTCACCGAAATAAAAACAGTTTAATTAAAAAAAAAGTATTTTATATCCACTACTTACTAGTACTTACTACCATCCATCTAAATATTTTCATAGCTTTAAAGTGGAATCTCCTCGTTGCAGTTTCTGAATCGGTCTCTGCAAATAAATTCAAACAGGAAAGCAGAATAGATTAAAAAAAATTATGCTTTCAACTTTCAAGAAGATTCTTGACAAAACAGCACAATTTTTCTAGGTAATTAGTAGTTACTATTTTGTTTTGAAGAGTTTTATCCATTACGTACATTTGTTACTTAATTTTATTTATTTGTTTCGACACATCCGTGTCATTCACTGGCGTTCTTAAAACTAAGTTAAATTAAACAAGTACAGAAATAATTAGACATTATTAGGTGAGGACGGTGGGAGGAGTCTAAATAACAAGGAAACGTGGTTAACAAAGGTGATTTACAGGGTGCTATTATTTTGTTTTCTAAATTAATTTTTTATTATTTTTTTTTGTTTATTTCTAAAGTAGCAAATGCACATAGTGGAAAAAACTCTTCAACACAAAATCTCTAGAAATTGTTACATAGTTAATGGCCAAGAAATACAAATACAATATTGAAATATATTATATTGTATATACATATCCGATATACACTTTATATTTATTGTTTATTGTATCACCTTATGTCCACATCTTCTTTAAGGCGTATAAATAAATAAATATGTTTTCAAAATACGTATTATATTTTCTTTGGGACTCAATTCACAGAGTAAATAATACATAAAAATGCCCTAACACGCAAGGGGAAGAATACAAAACAAGAGGGGAGGGAGGCGAGTAGGCCAAGTAAAACAGCAACTAAGTAAAAAGGTTCGGCTTGTTTACAATAACCGAATATTTTGTTAGAGTACTTAGTATGACCCTTTTTTATAAATGTTTTGTAATTTGCTTATCGTAGTCAAAATCACGTGAGACAAATGTGGATAGTGAAGTAAGCTCCTGCCAAAGTGGGTGTCACGTAACTTTTGCCTTCAGTCGTCGAAATCGTGTTTAGGGCAAGTTTATCAATTCTGACGTCAGTGGTCCCATCTGCTCCCAAACGTCTGGAGCTAGTGAGAATATGGCATCCCCAATTGGGGTATGTTGTGAGGCTGAGGGAAGTGGGGAGGGGAAGCGGATGTGAAAGAGGTGGAAAAGTATCTGGTTATTCAGATCTGGTCACCAAACATGGATAAAGCTATTTCAAACAACGTTTCGATTCTGCCTGGGCGATACTGAGATTATCTATCACTCTGGAATGTGTCGCAAATTTACTATGTATTATTTTTAATTAATAAAAAGTGAATAACACAAATGAATACAATTTACTTACGCACGCTGGGATTTGAACCCGCGATCTCCGGATTCGTAGCCGAGGATCGTAACCACTCAACCACGTAGGCCGTCCGATATGTTTTATTCTCATATTATTGATAATTTAATGGATATTTTAAATATGTTTATCTTTGACTTATAGAAATGACGTCGCTAGCTGTAAATTTGCTGAATATTTACTTATTCGAACACTACATTTAACCTATTCTACTTTATAAATTTTGTCGAATTCTTTATAAATACGTAAATTATAATTTTAGGATTTTTATCTAGGATCTTCTTGCGGTATAAATTAATTTATGCCGCAGAAGCTTACAATTATAATATTAACTGAAGTAAGACAGGTCACCGTGTTTAACATATTCAGAAAACCAGTTTTTGTAGAGTTGCCATAAACCACGAACTAAGCATTTTTAATTAAGATCACGTGAGGTGAATTATTAAATACCGCTCGAAATAAATCAAATAAACCTCCAGAACCCAAACTTAAACCAAGCAACAACTACTGTGGTTTAAAGGATTATGAATACGCGAATAAATGTACTAGAAAGTTGTACAGTTTTTCAAATAATCCTAACTCTGACTTGGGTTTACTCCAGGATTAGCTAAAACATTTATCTGACAGAAACCGACGTCAATCACTTTAATCAAAATGGCTTAGCGCTAAGCAGATTAATTACACGACTCGGCTACGTTGAAACATTACGTCGGAATAATTAAATGGCTAATCAAACACTGTTGCAAAATCTACATAGTCATTTGAACATTTTTTGCACTTTGGCGAAAGCACCGTACGAATGTTGGTGTTTTTTAGACACGCAAATTTTTACGCAATTTAATATGAAAAATCCTTCTCTTGTGAAATGGCATTGCTAGAAACAAAACGAATGTGCCGAATTTAGAGATAGTTAATTCATAAAGTATTTGCTTCACAATTTCACAGTGAACCTATGTTTTTTTGTATTGGTGTGAACTTACATTGCTGATTGATTGTCTCATCTGTAATATTACGTAGCTTCAAACAACTCAAAATAATCCAGAATAAAGCAATGAGACAAATTTTAAAGTGCAAAAAATATAAATCAATACAGAAAATGCAGAAGGAATTAGAAATGACGAGTGTTAAACAAAGAATTTTGTATAATTTTTTTAACAATTTAGTCAACCGTAAAAGTCAAAACACATTACAATAAAGACTTCCACATACAATTCATACAAGACAGAAATAAAATAAATATTAGACGTAAAAAAACAAAATAAATCCCAAAAACTGTTTACTGTATAAAGGCGTTAATTAGAATGTATATATTAGTTCCCAGTGAAATAAAAATTTACCTTATTCAGAGTAAGATGTAAAAATGATATACATATTTAATAAGTTTAGAAATAAGCAATATGTTAATTAAAATGTAAAAAGATATATGGTTATATTACACAACGTGAAGTGGAACTATTTAAAAATATATATATATATATTACGAAGTTAAATCGTTTCTAAGTAGAAATCGGATTATAATATAAATTTGCATAATATTCATAATGCATATTTGGTGCTTTTTGGTCGGTAGTGCATATTATTTGAGTCTTTTTTAGTCATTGATGCACATTTTAACCGCGTTGTTCTTCAAAAGATGGGTTTTTTCAAATAAAAATTGGTCCATATTTTTGTCTTTTCTGAGGAAACGGGTTATTTTTTAAACCTGTTCCATTTTGAAATTTTGATAAAAAAAAAGTTATATGTAGTAGAGTTGGCCGTGTTTGTCAGTAAATATCGGTGTTATTGTATTATCTATGTTTCAAATGCATCTATTTTGACTTTAAATAATCACTTTCTTCTGTTAAAACGGTTTTCCGTAAGTTTTTTAATGCTTGAGAAAAATTAAATAATTTTTAAATGACTTTTGTGTTGGTATAGCTGCAGATACTTGTCTACCAGAGGGTTAACGTGATGTTTTGAATGAACCACAGCCACTGGCTGGAAATTCCACTTAATGTTTTAATACGGCGATTAGATTATGTTTATCCGGTCGCTAAAAACACGGCTAGAACCCTCGCAGGCTGATGGATGATTCTCATTTAATTGGCGCCAGATTTTGGCGGTAAACTTGGGCGGGAACTCAAAAGAATAAATCTCTGACTTTATGAAAAACAACTTTCGTAGAAGTCAAATGTCAAATTGATTTTATTGCCTGAAAACACGAACGCGCTTAATTTTTAATAACAGAGACTCTAAACTCTAATGAAATATATCTTCTTGGCTATGAGCCTACTTCCGAGAGCTCCGCTGTAACGTCTCTTTCTGATGCATTCGTCGTTTATACGAAAGAGGGAGAGGTTCCAATGCATCTTTTCAGCGGTAGGCCTCCACGCTCCAACCGGCAGCTCATTTTGTCTATCAATAAATCAGCAAGGTTTTGAAATAATCTGAAGTTTTAATTAGTCGCCGCTTGTGATCATAAAGCAGATATATTGAGCTTAATTAAATAAATAATAAATAAAAAAATAAACGATGTTTGAGTAAAACCAGTTTCTGGAGCATCCTTATTTCCAAATAATTACATATTTAAAGCGAATTTCAACAATTCGATATCTCAACTGCTTAAAACGCCATAATGGCGCACCTAGATTAATTTGTATAACTTGGCAATAAAATTTTAAGAAGGTAATTAAGTTTAATGCCATTGCGAAACCAAAGTGGTATTTTTCAATTACGATGCACATGATATAAATTCGTAGAATAGACGTAATATAAGAATAGGAAGTAATATTTGTACAGCGCCCCTGAGGTGATTTCTCACAAAAGCGGCGCTATAGAAATGGTCCAATTATTATTATTATTATAATGTAATATTATCTACTGTGTGAGTTTACGATTTAGCTTCTGTAAGTTAAGATTATCGTAAATCTCAATATATGAATTTCAAGTTATTAACAATGATTGAAAAATCCCTTTTTACAATAAGAGCTTTTTTTACAACCCTATCTTTTTTACGTATCCGCCTAAGCCGAAGTACACAAGTCTTTACTAGAGACAAATGTAATAATATGTACCTACTAACACATCGTGTGCCACTAACTACCGGTAGATGTGTGTTTTTTTTTGTGCATATTTTTCATATTCTTCTTTTAGTTTTATGTTTACAAATATCTTTTCAATAACGATATAAAAATAATCATTTTTGGTATAACGCCAAAACGACATATTCATTTTTGTTCGTGGAAATGGCGTTGTTGACGTCACGCCAACCAACGTCGGTGACAGCCGTCTTACCAGCCGGCAGCGTTATGTTCATCATAATGACGTTTTAGCCAGTTCGAACCGTCACAGAATGTGCGGTTTTAGGTGGTTTCTAAAATCAATAATTTTGAATGAAAATATTGATCTTACACATTTTTAGTGCGATTATCAGAATCAGAAACATAAACTTTAAATCTTCCACACATTTTTTACGGTCTCTGTAGTGCAAAATACACGATTCCTGAAATCCTTTCCTTCTGCATTCCCAATGCTCTTGAATTTCTTCCGTCCCAATATTGGTTAAGTGATTCTCTCAACGGCTCTGAGTAGTTGAGACTATAATATGCCCATCATTTTAAAATTGTGGACTTGCCAACAATATTTTCATAATTTCTAAAGAATCTGCCAAAATTACAAGCAAATTCCATTACTCAAATTAACTGATTTTCATCAAAATCTAACGGATGGATCTACTTTTCAAATTACCTGCATGTTTTAACTACATGTTTACTCTTTATACTTTGTGTTCAACTATCTCCTCTTTAATTGGCCCCCATTGGATTGCAAAATGCGATAACTGCCAGAGTTGTTGTGCCGCTATGCTGGACGGAATCGTGATGAATCTAACACACTCACCTTACATAATGATCGATTGTCGATTATTGATCTGTGAGTCTAGTGGTCCCTCCTCACTCCGCTGCTACCCTGGTACCCCCTGGTTGCGTCACAGAGGAGGGTGTGACCGAACAAATTTAGATTTCGCTGAAGCTATATGCTCAAAACATTGATATTGAATACACTAGATATGCACTAAGAACGAAATGAAAAAGGCGATGTTATGATTTAAGGAGAAGAGAGACGTCGGAGAGGGATTTTTCATTAATTTGAAGTAATGTTAATATTATTATTATTACGCAATATTATAAACATAATGGTTTTAAAGAGAACAATATTTATCACATATTTAAAAAAATTAGAAATATGACCTTTTTGACCGTCCTACGAATGTTTACAAAATTATTTTAATTGTTGAATATCCCGAAAAAAACTCTATATTAATTTATTTTAATGCGGATTGTAACACTTTGGTTTAGTTTATTAATAGAAAACGTACCGGGAAAGGATTTAAATTATTTGTGTCCGCTTTTTAAAATTATTTTCGTATTTTTATATTTTGTAAAATAAGAATACCACATATTTCTGATTTGATTTTAATAAATGCTTTGGCCACGTAAAATTAATATACATATAATAAATATTTTCTCTTTAAAAATAATATGTTTATCGTATTGTGTAATAATATTATCATTATTTTTATTTAATTAATAATCCCTCTCCGATGTCCCTCTCCCCTTTATGTACTCATAAAGAAATAGACTTTAAAAACATATATTTTGTATTTCATTGAAAATAGTGAGAGATGATGAAACTTTCGAAAGTCTCGCAAATATTATAAAATTACATTATAAATAAAATAATTATAATATTTATTTATTTGAAACACACATTATTTAACATCAACTTAAGAAGCCTTGACTGCCAAACTAGGAGCAAATCCCGTTTTAGGATAGTCAAATTGACAAGTTTAGTTCATATTAAGTGCCATTATACAAAAATAGATGGGAAAAAAGCTAGTATACATGGTAATTAATATAATAATATCTAGAAAAAAGTAAAATAATTAAGTATATGTGTTTGATAGGTATGAATATGGTTGGTGATATGAGAAAAAAAATGCGTTTAAAATTGAGTATTAAAAAAAAATATATTTAATCATTGAAGATAATAATATTAACATAACCTAAATGCGACTGAAATCTGAAACTGGGACCAGATGCGACTGAAATCTTTTTAGTTTCTGTCCCTTTTGTCCGGTTTCATCTTTCATTTAGGTTATGTTAATATTATTTTCTTCAATGATTAAATATCACAATGAGGTTTTTAAATCTCAATAAAAATAATATATATTGAGTAATATGGATATGATTGAGTTACGTGTCACTCAGATTTATGAGCCGACGACGAATCTCAGGGATGCAGCCCGAGGAGGATGCAGCAAATAGTAATAATAATTTAAATATGTGTTAATAATTGTGTTATGTTTTGCACGATAAAGACCAATCTTCTACATTCAATTCCATAGGTGCAAGGCCTTTGCATACCATTATTACAATCAAAAGTTATGTACAAATGTAAATACATACACGATTGAAATCACGAAATGTCGGCTATGTTGTTGCGTTCATCGAGGAGGTGTTGATATCCGTGACAATGTGAGCTCCGGCGTCCAAATTACATTCCTCATTACTCTCCATTCATGGCTGTAAAAAAGCCATGGCAAAAAGTTGATTTGCTGTGATGCGATAAAAATATCTGTGAAATAATTTGGCACGGTAATGTTTAGCAGCTGAATGCAATTATTAGTTTTTCATTCGTGCTCACCATGAATGGAATTTCTAGGCTGAGTGTAAACTCGAAGCACATCGTTATCACATTTCACTTCAAAATAATCCATATATTTTTTTAAATAATTTTTCTTTCCTCCAAATGAAATAATAATATGTTTTCAAGTATTGTACCTATTATCTAGAAATACGGGTACTTAACCTTCTGAAGTAGTACATTTCGATTTTAAATAAAATTGATTTGTCAGGAATATGAATATATAACATTAAAATAGATTTTAACGTTATTGTTATGATGTATCGTGTTGCAGCCTGTCTTCATAGCCAACCTCCGATAGGAGAGGGAACAAGAACAATAAGGTTTTTATAAGTTATGCGTCTACCACTATCAATATAGATGCAAGTAAAAATATTTTTTTTTTTTATATTTTTTTTTATATGAATACCTCAATCCCAACTGCTCCCAACCGTCTGGAGCCAGTGAGACTATGGCATTCCCAATTGGGGAATGTTGTGAGGCTGAAGGTATTGGGGAGGGGGAAGAGGAAGGTGGGGAATACCTGGCTATTCAGATCTGGTCACCAAACACGGCTAAAAGCCATTTCAAGCAACGTTTCAATTCTGAATGGTGGTTTCTCACCAGGGCGATACTGAGAGTATCTTCCACTCTGGAACGTGCGCAAATATACTATATATTATTTTTAAATTAATTAATTGTGAAACAACACAAATTAATTAAATAAAAACTACTTGCGCACGCCGGGATTTGAACCCGCGACCTTCGGATTCGTAGGCGAGAGCCTTACCCTCGACCATGGAGGCCGGAGATTAAGATTATTATGAAATATTTATGTTTAAAAGATTTCAGTTTGTTACATATTTTTTAAATTTTTTATATATAGTACTTTAACTATAAATTTATTATAAGGTTTTGAATATCAAGCAACCGTTAATCAAGCTAACTAACTAACTAACCATCACGCCATTTCTCCGCAGCGGTAGGCAGAGAGGACGGACCGCCAAAGAATTCGATCTTGGCATACACTTCTTGCTTCATTCATATTCATAAATTCTCTTCTATTATTCCGACTTTTGACATGGCTCGACTCAAGTATTTGATTCACTTGATCGTGTCATGTCTTCCTCGACCGTCCCTGGCTTCTTCTTCCATTCACATTCGCGTCATATATGCTCCTTATACTTCTTTCTTCGTTCATTCGCTCTACATGCCCAAACCACCTAAGGGTCACTTTCTTGATCTTACTCATTACGCTTACATTCATTCTTTACGAATCTTAACATTTTTCGCACGATCATACATGGTTTTACCACACATTCGCCTTAGGGATCTCATTTCTACAGCATTCAGTTTACTTTCATTCTTCCTCTGCCAGTTCCATGCATCACTGCCATACATCAGGGTTGGTATCAATACTTTTTTGTGGACTGCTAGCTTCGCTTCGTTGGATAACTTTAGTCAAACTACTAAAAGGTAGCTCATCGGGACTTTTTTATCTTATATTTTGTAAAAATTTCTTAAAGCTAACATCTAAAATCTGGCAACTGCTCAAATTTTGGGGAATGGCGTTCATGCGCTGAATTGATTTCGGACCTGATTTAAAACTGGCAATGATAAAACATATTTGATGCTTTATCACTGCCTTTTTTCACGACTTTAGAATTTATTGCTGCTTTTATTTGAAACACCATTAGGTCTCTAAGGGGGTATTCCATTTAAAACGACACATAATACACTTTATACAAAAAATATAAGAATTTGGTAATTCATAAAAAAAATTACATTAAAATTAAACAATAAAAACACGCCTTCATTAGGTAGAAAATGATTTTTTTTTTTAATCATTATCAACTGGATAGCTGGCGAAACATCTGTCATAATAAATAACTGGTAGAACTTTTTTTTCTAAATAAACTTTTTCTAATTAAATTAATTTTTAAAAACTTTAAATAAAAATCAAAATCTACAAATTAAACTTAAACACAATAAACAAAAATATTAATTAAAGGGTGTGGAAGTCGATATTAAACACAAAAATCACATAACATGGCTACCGCCTGAACGAGTAGCTAAAATCCAATGAAAAAATATAGCGCAAAGCCAGTTATGCCAGCATTTGGAAAACGAAAGCCGCCATTTTTTATTCTATTTATATAAGGAGAAAAAACATCTGAAATCTATTGACTTTCAAATATGCGTATGGTATAAAGGGGTTAACGTCTCTAAAAACTACGATATATCTTACGATGTTTTGAATAGAAATTTAAATAAATTAATTGAAATATATACTTTATATTCAACACTTTATTAATACATAGAAATGTTATTTTATCATTGGTTAAATATATAAAAATGATAAAAATTATTATTATTATTTATTTTTAGTATTCTGTACACTCCTCATGAAGAAAGCATCGCTTTCAAAACATGTAGATATCTGTGTATTAATAAAGTGGTGGATACAAAGTACATTACATAATTAATTTATTACTACTAACGCCACAAAGTGAATACCAATCGCTTGAAGAAATTTTAGAAAATAAAATATTCTTTTATCCCCTCATTTCTGTTTGATATCGAAACTCCGGTCAACTTTAATGTTGAACCATATTGCATTTTACCACGGGGCCTTTCCGGGCTTGGCAAATGTGAAACTAATTATATAGAACCAATAAAAACATAAATTTAAAAACAAAAAACATATGCGAGACATGGTCGCGACTATTGCAATTATATTTGCAAGCGGTTGCATTGGGAAAGGAGTGATGGGGAAACGATTTGCGGATATTGTGTGACTTGCAGATCGATAAATAATTACTCTACTGCAATGCAACGTGCGGCTTACGTAGTATTTCGTTTTACGGATGGAATGATCATATAATAATGTACAAATCTTATCAGTGGGAATGCATTTAGTAACCGAATTGATAATAATGATTTACAGAAAATACTCCGTGGGATTAAGAAGTCCATAAAATAGTAGTCAACCGTCGGTGTAATGTTGACATCCGTTAAGTGGTGTTTTAATTAAGTTTAGAGTGAAGATAGATTAGGTCCAAATTCTGCGAAGTTCTACAATGAAAACAAGCAGTTCTCCATCGTCCAGTGCTGCACGGATCTTGGAGATAACGACTTAGAGCTGATCGTGGTCCTCAGCTACACCGTCCCCAACCCCAAAGACATTGACACCTATATCAAGTATGAATTACGAACTAAGCTTAAAACTCATCTTTTCAGACAATCATATCCATAATATCAAGAATTGCACACGTAAATTGCTTAGCTAGGCTAGCCGGTTAGTGCTTACCTAAAGTCACTTATAGAATAAGTTTTAAAAAATCACTGTAAATAACTAAATGTGTAAAAAAAATCTATTAAAAACTTCGTACGCTTTTTTAGGGTCATTTTATAAATATTTTCCAAGCCTAAAAATTATAAATATTTCAAATAAATATCAACTCTTTTTGTGCCACCAATCTTCTAATAAATGTAACATCAATGGAAAAGGAGCAACAAATAGCAACTGTAAAACTATCATCTCTATACTTAAATTTTCTAATAAAACTGTTCATCTGAAGCAACCTGCCAGATAAGTATGTTTTTCTGTATTTGTTTGTACTTAATTATATAGAGAATTGGAAGTAATATTTGTACATCACCTTTGAGGTGATTTTTCACAAAAACGGCGCTATACAAGTCATCCAATTATTATTATTGTTTATCTCCCTGAATATGATTCGTCGTTAAATAAGAAACAGATTGAGGTGAAAAGCTTCGAATGGATAAACAATTATTGTTTACTTATTTATCACACAATTATGATTTATCGGCGATAAAAAAAATACGCGGATGGCACTTCACGTTGTTCAAGACATACAAATAGAAAGCTTAAGGGCGAGAGGGACGTCGGAGAGTTATTATTTATTAATTCAAAATAATGATAATATTATTACGCAATACGATAAACATAATGTTTTTAAATAGAAAAATATTTTTTCATTTTTTTTTCATATGAAGCGGTAACTTGGTTAAAAAATAAAACAATAACTTTGTATACTGCCCCGAAGAAGCAACGGTAGTAGCGAAACCCGGTCGGCTAAAGTATAATAATAGTGATGTAAAACAAATTTATTGTTTTATTTTTAAAAGAAAAATATTATTCAATATTTTATAAATTTAAATAGGCTAAGTATTTATCAAAATTTAATCAGAAATATTAGTTTTTCTGACCGTCCCATTGTAAGTTTTACAAAATATTTAAAAAACGAATATGATTTTTACAGTGGAGAAAAGTATTTTTAATCCTTTATCGTTGCGTTTTTGTAAATAAACATAACCAAAAATTTGTAATCCTCATTACAAAAAATAGAACATTAAAGTTAGTGTTCATAAAAAAAAATAAACTACTCACTATGTTTTTTTTATTTTTTAATTTATCTTATCGACATGTTACAGAAAAACCTTCACAGCATTTTTTAAGAATATTCAACTTTTTAAATGTTTTTGTAAAACACGCGTAGAACGGTTAGAAATGTGTAATATTTTGATAAATGCTAAGCCCATGCAAACGTGATAAATATTTTTCTTTTTAAAAACGCCATGTTTGTCGTTTGCACAATAATATTATCATTATTTTGAATTATCAGTTGTTTTAGTGAAAACGATATTGTGATTATTCCTTAGCGATCCCTCTGTTTTATTATCAGTAATTAACACCAACCACAATTATGCAAACAAAAACAAAACACTGCGTGACACATTAAAAGCAAACAATAGTTATATTTTACGCCATGGCCTAGCGGCACTTCTCGGAACTAGTTATCATAAAACTGTTGCGTTTTCCCGGCAGATGGCGGATGGTGTCATCAATGAAATTAGAATTAATTAAAATAAATTTCCAACTACAAACTGCATAAACGGTAAACACCTACAATACATAAAAATTTCACGATCACGAGCCAAAACAGTGTCCACGTTTTTGAGAGCCCGGCGGTTGTAAAGAGTGTCCCGCCAATATTTAATGGAGGGTGACCCAGATTTTATATTTATCACGATTTCGCGTTTTATTTCGCGAAAATAATCCGTTAAGTTTTTATGGCGATTTCTCCGGATTCCTCGTCGCTCAGAGGACGTCTGTTCAACGTTCAATTATTAATAATTCCGGCTTTGATCTTCGGAATTTGCGATTATTGGTGAAGTAGTAGGCGCTACGGGCGGCATAATGCTATGTTATTATTAACAAACTGGCGAAAATACGTGTTTTGTAAAGAGAGGTTTATAATTGATCAATTATGAAATAAACACTTATTAAATATAAATCACTGCAAAGTTCTTTCGATGAAAAACTACTTTTTTTTGTTATTTACATTTTACAAAAAGAAAATACAATGCAAAAATTCCCGATAAAATACTTTTTTTGTAGTTTATCTATCTTGTTATTCAAAACTCAAAATTTACAGTTAAAATAAAATAAAAACATAATAAATATTTCTCAAGAATCTTACTCAAAAATATTTAAAAACATAGACGACAACGATAAATCGTACATAAAATAATATTTCCTTATTATCTAATACAAATAGCTTCTTTCAGCTACCCAAGTTAACAATATATTTGTAATTTTTTACATTAGAACGGTCCCCGTTAGACGCCGATCCTTGGCCCATTTTAGCTTTGGATCAAATTGTGATCATTTAAGGGCGAGAGGGACGTCGGAGAGTTATTATTTATTAATTCAAAATAATGATAGTATTATTACGCAATACGATAAACATAATGTTTTTAAATAGAAAAATATTTTATAAATTTACATAGGCTTAGCATTTATCAAAATATAACCAGAAATATTACTTTTTCTGAACGTCCCATTGTAAGTTTTACAAAATATTTAAAATACGAATATGATTTTTAAAGTGGAGAAAAGTATTTTTTGTAAATAAACATAACCAAAGATTTGTAATCCGCATTACAAAAAAAAAACATTAAAGTTACGTAGTGTTCATAAAAAAATTAAACCAAAACTGTTCTTTTTTTAATTTATCTTATCGACAAGTTACAGAAAAAACCTTTACAGCATTTTTTAAGAATATTTAACTTTTTTAATGTTTTTGTTAAACATGCGTAGAACAGTCAGAAATGTGTAATATTTCTGATTATATTTTGATAAATGCTAAGCCCATGCAAATAAAAAAAAACGTAATAAATATTTTTCTCTTTAAAAACACCATGTTTATCGTTTTGCACAATAATATTATCATTATTTAGTATTAATAAATATTAACTCTCCGACGTCCCTCTCCCCGTTAAAGCGTATAAAACATTAGATCTTGAATTATTTTATAACAATATTATAGCCTATTTCAATACATGTCTGGAATGTGTAGATTGTACAGTGATTTAGACACCTTTATAAACATATTTTAAAAAGCAAATCAGTCATATTCTATCACATCATAGAAAATAGTAGTATTATTAAAAATACTGTAACTTGCTTTATTTTTTTCTTCTCTCTCTATATCTTTTATTATGTTATATGTTTTTTACTTATCATTACCTCATTTTTCACACATACTTCGATGTACGTTTTTTTATATGCATTGGTAAAACACAGCCGAAAATTTAATTTTCAGTAAATGTTAAGTTTACGTAGGGACCTATGTATACGAAATATTATTTATAAATTTGAGAGGTCAAAAAACTTAAAGTAGCCCATCGTGGGATGGGAAGATACATACTAGGCATCACCATAAGAGCTTTAAAAAGAAATTCACGTATGAAAAAGAAAACAAAAGTTTCAAGTAATGTAAATGGTTTATTTCACCATGTCGACTAAATATAGTATAACAATGGGCTGTAATCGTCTTTCGTCAGATGGACTATCGGTGGATAAATCTGGTATTTCAGTGGCACTAAGAGGAACCGAGAAACTCCAAGGCCGCCTTGAAACCGTAAAACCCACTGAATCGACATAAATTAAACAAGTTCTGTGAAAACACGTGGCTGCGGAAAGCAAGAAATCAAGACGAGTGGGAACATCGACTAGAGCAGACGAGTGGGACGACCTTCATCTAGGAATTGATATATACTGCCTGATGATTAGAGGAAACTCCATTAACGGAGGACTGAACGTAGTTTGGGATAACAAAAAGTTGTCCAAAGAATCGAAGGTAGTCCTTCACAATGGAGTGCTGATACCAACATCGATGTATGGCAATGAGGCTGAGGATGAAAGTAGACTGAATTCTGTAGAAATGAGAAATCTGAGTCGAATGCGTGATAAAACAATGTATGATCGTGTAAAAAATGTTGAGATTCGTAAATGCAAGGCTGATGTAAGCGTAACGAGTAAGATTAAGAAAGGAACGTTTAGATGGTTTAGGCATGTAGAGCGAATGAACGAAGAAAGGAATATAAGGAGAATATATTAGGCGAATGTGAATACAAGAAAAAGCCGTGGACGTCCAAGGAAGACATGGCACGATCAAGTGAATCGAATACTTGAGTCGAGCCGTGTCAGAAGTCGGAATAACGGAAGAGAATGTATGAGGCGATGTATGAATGTGAATGAAGGAAGAAGTGTATGCCAAGATCGAGTTGTTTTGCGGTCCGTCCTCTCTATTTACCCCTGCTGCGAAACGGCGTGATGGTTAGTGAGTTAGTTAATGATTAACTGTGTAGACATTGTTATTATTATGATTTTTAATATTAAGAATAATATGCAAGGCATCAGCCTTAAGCGTAGTGAGCAAGATTAAGAAAGGGACGCTTAGATGGTTTGGGCATGTATAGCGAATGAATGAAGAAAGGAGTGTAAGGAGAATATATGACGCGAATGTGAATGGAAGAAGAAGCCGGGGACGTCCAAGGAAGACGTGGTACGATCAAGTGAATCAAATACTTGAGTCGGGCCATGTCAGAAGTCGGAATAACAGAAGAGAATGTATGAGGCGTTGTATGAAAGTGAATGAAGCATGAAGTGTATGCCAAGATCGAGTTGTTTGGCGGTCCGTCCCCTCAGCCTACCCCTGCGGGGAAACGGCGTGATGGTTAGTTAGTTAAGAATTACCTAAAAGTGCGAAATTTTCTCAGCATCGTTTTTGTGATACACCACCATTCAAGAATTAAATGTTGGGTTGCTTGAAATGGCCTTAGCTCGATGAGTTGGTGACTAGAGCTGAATAGCCAGATACTTCTCAATCTTTCTCTACCCCATCTCCTTTCCCTCCCCACTACCATCAGCCTCACAACATAGCCACAGCCTCACTGATTCCGACAGTTTTGAGCTGCATGCGGTAATCAAATAAATAAAAAAAAACCGCCCAGTCAGGAGCACTCCTGTCCCGGTACGACCGATACACCAGGGAGCACTATTTTGTTAGAACTTGGAACGCACGTTCTGTGGGTGGGAAGGAGGTTGTAGTTTAATCGACCGATGTACATGGCAGCCTAATACGCCAATATTGGAATTTAGTATAGGCAGGAAAAAAAGGAATTACTTGAGCGTTGTTTATTACTTCTTTAAAATAAATTTATTCGATTATAATGTAGGTAGGTGTAAAAGAAAAATAAGTTTCCAAAAAATTTCTTAGCAATAATTTAAAAGAGAAGTTATTATTATTACGGTTTTTATTTATTTACTAGCTGATGTGTACCCGGCCTCGCTCGGAATTTTTTTAAAGTTATGATGTGTGGATTCTTGCTTGTCGTATGGATGTCATAATTGATTTTACTGCGAAAGTAATCTCTAAACAAATAAACAATGAAACATAATTTTTTTTAAATTACATCTTTCCAAACATTTATTTTTAACATATCTAAATAATAAAGTTCTTAAGTAGGTACCTAGTTGTGTTTTCCATTTTTAAAATATTCTACCCAAATAAACCTTCTTCTTTTGAATATGTAATCTGTGGCTAACCAGAGTAGTATATCTATGGGCTAACCTCAATACAACATGGCGGGTTAAATGTTTTTCATATTAATTTTAAAACTTTATTGCAACAGCTTTACATAGAATATCGTTAAAACTACTCTCTAACCCTTCCCGGCACTAATAAGAACTAACTGTGCTATTTTAAGCGAAACCGGTCAAGTAATTTTTGATATAATCGAGCATTCAAACATTCTTTTTTCGTGTATAGAGATTTGAGTGCACATTAAAAATGTTGTTTAAAATTGAGGTTTTTCCTTAACAAATATTGATATTAAAATAAAATAAATATGATAAATAGATAAACCACTCAAAGTAAATAGAAAAGGAATTCTGGCCACAAAACATGACATCAGACCACCCTCAAGTCAATAAAAAGCAGTATAAAATTTCCTATTGTTCCTAGTACAACTTGATTATTTATTATGTATGCAGGTATATTATATGCATATATAAATAATATAGTTAATAATAATAATAATAATCGGATGATTTTTATAGCGCCGCTTTTGTGAGAAATCACCTCAGGGGCGCTGTACAATTATTACTTCCTATTCTTATATTATTCTTATATTTAGTTACTGCAAGTAAACATCTAATGTCGGCATTAATTCAATTGTAACAAAGAGTCCATTCAAATTAACCTCAGCACAGTGGCGCGATGTCGTAAAAAATATTGCACAGTTGATGATTATAATGGTTCAAGTGATTACTAGAAAAAATCTTGATGTTGCAACTTTGAAATCCAAAGAACCGTGAAATCCACAAAATTGCTTAACTACATCCCCGTGAAATTGATTAGATACCATCAAGATGTATCCATTCACGGTCGATTAAACTGGTAACCCATCAAAACACGTAGCAAAATTCATATTAGGTAGGTACTCTCTCACTCTAAAAATACTCTAAACAATATCAAATAACCTGTTTATCCATCTAGTTACATTATAACTTAACAATATCAAATAACATGCTTATCCATCTAGTTGTAACTTAACAATATCAAATAACATGCTTATCCATCTAGTTGTAACTTGACAATATCAAATAACATACTTATCCATCTAGTTGTAACATAACAATATCAAATAACATGCTTATCCTCTAGTTATAATTAACAATATTAAATAACATGCTTATCCATCTAGTTGTAACTTAACAATATTAAATAACATGCTTATCCATCTAGTTGTTACTTAACAATATCAAATAACCTGCTTATCCATCTAGTTATAATGTAACAATATCAATCAACATGCTTACCCATCTAGTTATAATGTAACAATATAAAATAACATGCTTATCCATCTAGTTATAATGTAACAATATCAAATAACATGCTTATCCATCTAGTTATAATGTAACAATATCAAATAACATGCTTATCCATCTAGTTATAACTTCTTTCTAATTTGAAAACTGTGAATTCGTGGTGGAATTCCATTTTAATATGAATTTTTTGATGAAACATCCTTTTAACCCTTTCCCCCTTGTTTAATTCAGACTGGACCGGTTTCACACTGTTACGGGCATCTTCAGACTGGTACGATTTAAACTACATCTATGGTTGCTAATAGTATTTATGTCAGGGGTGAATCTTAAATATGCAATATTAAAAAGAGCAATGGGACTCACTTCTGACATAAATGCTATATTTACTACAGATTTAATTTATTTTAGATAATTTCAAGTGCTTCGTTTAGTTCGGCTATTCATATTGTGCACACGTCTTCTTTGATTGTTTGGCAAGTGTTGTTGCATGATATACATTCGTCATTATTTTAATTTATATTTTTATTGTATTATAATATCTAATTTATCCGCTTTTAAGTGGGACATTTTAATTATTGTGACCTATGCATGTTACTTGTACTAGCATTATGCGATGTATCGGCAGATCTGAAGTTACTCCCGGCACAGCATTGCATCATCAGTTGGTTTGAACGATGATCAGTCTGCGTAAATTTGAACCTTGTACATAAATATATTATGATAGTTCCAACGTAGGTAAAATTGCAACTGTTATTGATGTCAGTGAAGTAAAAAAACATCTTTAAAGGGCAAGGAAAAGCATTTGACCGCCTGGGCACCCGTATTCGGGGGGGGGGGACCCTACAAAAAAATAATATTAATTGTGAAATCTTTCAAAAGCTGTAAATTTTGGGGTTTTCAAAGTTCGCAATTGATTAACGATCAAATAAAAAAAAACGCCAATTTTTCTTTTTGACATTTTCCGATACTCAGCCCGTTTCAGCTTTTGATCAAAATGTTATAGTTTATTTTTTATGTGAGAACCGCACAAGAGTCCCAACTGTTCCCAACCATCTGGAGCTAGTGAAACTATGGCATCTTCAATTGGGGTATGTTGTGTGGCTGGTATATTGTGAAGGTAGTGGGGTGAGGAAGAAGAAGGTAAGAAAGTATCTGGCTATTCAGATCTGATCACCAAACACGGCTAAAACCATTTCAAGCAACGTTTCGATTCTGAATGGTGGTATTTCACCAGGGCGATACTGAAAGTATCTACGAACTATCAGAGTCATCTGATGGCGGGATTATATCCGTAAAGCACAATGGTCATGGTGTGAAAGCCAAAGTAGCGATGGTCGTCGATTTGATCATCTCAAACCTAAGTGTGATATGTGACTAATGACCATGCGTGTCCAAGAAAAAAATATCAGAATTGAAGCACGAAAACGTATTTTATCGGAACTAATTTTAAACGCTCTTTTATTTTTTATGGCATTTTTACAGTCGATTTCAGTGCCCTTCAGATATCACGCCCGGAGCAAGTTTCCAATTTGCTTCGCCTCTGTTTCGGCTCTGTCTAATTGCTTTCTAAATGGAGCAATCTATCACTAGATGCCAAAAAATAATTATGGCAATTAACTAATTAGAGTTTATTTGGGAAAGAGATATGAAAAAAAAAATTTTTTCGATTTCTGCGGCGTTTTTTGATAAAAATAGTCTTCCAACCTCTTATACTTATTGAAAATAAAGTAGAAATATTTTTAAACTTAGGGTACGCCTCTGGTACACAATCTTTGTATTAATACCTGGGTATTGTTAAATTACAAGTTCGGTAAATAATATTTAAAAATAGATATCAAGTCTCAACCCTTATCCTCACCCTTGGGGTGTGTACCGTGTAGTGCATCCCGGTGTCCGAAAGGGGAACAAGCTGTCCTGATAAATGAACGTCCATCGCCTTTGGTCATTTCCGCTATCAATCTTGGCTCAATACTCTATTAAAGCCCTGTCACTTCGACGCCCACCACTGCCCTGAAATACCACTTTAAAAAATCGATACTCTTCTACAAAACCATTCACTGTGGTACTTACTTGCAGTTATATCTGCAGTGGCGTACGAATTCAAGATGCATTAAGAAAACTATGCGAAAATTGTGATCATTTCACTCGCATTTATTTTCCATTTGTTCACAATAATAATGCTATTCTAATTTGTCGTATGGTGCAGGAGAGTAGATGGAGATCATACTGGAATGCTGAGGTTATGGAGGAGCCAGTCGAAGACATCGCTTGGTCACCTGGTTCAGCACAGATTGTCTCCGGAAAATTGATAAAGGGGACATTCTTATAACATGTTCACATTTTCATACAAAGTTAAGAATCCTTATGGTCTTATTTGTGCATCATATGTATTTCAAAGCAAAGCTGTCCCAACTTCTCTTCAAACGGTTAATCAACTCATAATTTTATCACATCTTCCAGACACAATAAGGAGCTCCGGCGAAAAAAATTACTGCTAAAAAAAATTCATATAGATCAGCAAACGCCGATTCAGAATATATAAGTTTTATTATAAATAATTTTATCAAGAATTTATAAAACATCATTAACACGATGTTATATTGGTACCATTGCATTCGGAACCTCTGACGTCTTGGGTCTCGTCTGCGCGTATTTTTGTTTTGGATTTGTATAAAAAAAATTATTAGACTTTTTTTTAATTTTAATTTCGCATTTTTTTTAGTTTTTACTTCATTTGGATGACTTTAAGCTTTACAATTGTTGTTCAATATAAAAAAAAAACTATTTTTAATGAAATAAATTAGAGTATTCATGAGCAAACCAATTATCAATACGGATATTATGATAATATGTTAAATACTATTATTAATCTTTGAGTTAAAGTTTATAAAAAGGTACATAATTTTATTATTTATGTGTAGTTATGGTTTGCTATGAATAGAATATTAAATTATGTACGGTAAAGCTCGTCCTTGTTTTGACATTTGACATTCTTACCTCAAAACCGACCGACCATAGATTTGGAGTATTTTGGCGGGCTTTGAGAAATTGAAACATGAGTAAAAAAGAATACTTCTATATAAGAAAAAATGGACTTATTTTTAACAGTGGTCCAGAGTTTATTTAAATTATCTTCCCCTCTAACTCAAATGGCCAATAAAATTAACCAAATTACGGATTAAAAATAAAGATATTAGCATTACGAAAATCGCGTATAATTAAGATAAGATGCGAGTACAAGAGATTGGCGTACCCCTCGTTTTATGTAATTACACCATTGTTTTATCCACGATAAAATCGTTGAAAACTTCTCGATTCCCTTCTTTATATTATAAATTTAACATATTTATCAAATATATCTTCTGGTACAACACACTATTGCACTTAAACTGAAAGTTTCCCAGCTAGAGCCATTGGATAGCAACAATACAAGTCCATAACATTAAAATGCTGCCCACCTAAAAAAAAACAACTGGTAGATTAAAGTCAGACTGTTCCTCCAGTGCTTGCTTAGTGTGTTCGAATTCACACGAGTTCATCATAAAATTGTACATATTAATCCTCGTGTGTTGCCTCTGTTTTGTTTTGATCATATTTCATAGTGCATGTAAACATTTGAGGAACATGTGCGCACGGCTATTTTCTATTTACTTTCATTTTCCTTTGATGTGTGATCATTTCCGTTTATTCCTACCAGCATTTATGGTATGTTTGGGAAGATCGTGATATTTTAATGGTTTTAAGCTACCTCCCACTGCTTCCGCTCAGTTTCGTTCGAAAGATTCAGTTTCGTGTGGATCCAATACTAGTTACCATCCGTAATGTTCCGTTCCGTAAAGATCTGTTCCGTACATCTTACAAATTCCGTTGTATAAAAATCCGTTCAGTGATGATCCGTTTCTTTCAATAGAGTTGGAAGGGGGTCATTTGCAGCAATTAGAACAACGTCTAGACTTGATGTCATTAATCCTTAATTTGCAAATTGAATCTAGGTTGCCATATACGAGTATTATACCGACTTGTTAAAACATAATCTTCTTCCCATCATCAGAGTAGCTGTGCCTAGTCCCCAAAATGTAAGGTCTCCAATTCAATAGTAGGTACTTCTGAACCTGTATCATAAAATTTAATCTACAATGCAACCAATGAAATTCTAATACAATTACAAGCGGAACTTTTGAAAAATTTGACAGGGTTTTCCACGACTTAAATTCCCACGCCCGTCGCATAAGAACATCAGCAAATATCAAAATCCAAACATTTTCCTCTCATTCTACACATTAAACGTAAATTGCGTAAATACCAACCAACAGTAATAACACAATACGCAATTTTAAGCAGCAGCTCAATGACAGTTGAAGCATTTATCAATATCGACTTAATACGGGCTTTTAAATATTTAAACGAGTCTCTAAACAAACATTTTACTCTTCCATTGCTCCACTGGCGGCTGATGGATGGCCGCTAATCAACGAGAAAAAAACCATATTTAATTTATTTACCTAGAGATTGTTTATAATAGTTTTCAATGGAGCGTGGGTCGGCAATATTAATGAACTTCTTGACATTTCGATGTGTTCATTTTATGATGATATTAACACAGTTCGTGACCGCCATCTTGCCAGCTGGGGGTAGGTATATTCTGACATTTAGAATGATTTCGTATGCAAATTGAATATAAATTGTAGTCAATAAATCACTTAAACATACATTTTAATATCGTGTTATCGACCATTGTTTGTTAGCGTGTGTTACATTGTAAGTAAATAACGGAAGATATTTAGTGAAAATATTATTAATTTTTGAATATGAACACATTTCATTGTATCAGTTCAGCTTTTTTTTTATTATTTATGTTTTGACATTTATCGATTAATGGTAATATCGAAATAACGGATTAGGGACAAGGATCTATTGTTTAATATCAAGTTACTTTCTGATTGAAATCGTCGATTAATGAGATTATAAAAATACAAAAAAAAACAATTTTTTAATTATAAAAATAATTTCTTCACGTGTTTTCTTTCCGATTTATTTAACGTAGTGTTATTTTATTTTGAAAATGCTCCGACTGTTGAGAGCTCTGTTGTAATCTATATCTCTCTCTCTCTCTCTCTCTGATACATGCGTTGTTTATGAGAAGCAGGGAAAGATTAAAACGGAGCCATCAGCATGTGACATATCTTTATCAAATTCTCAGTTGGCAAAAACCTGATTTGCGCAATGCTACAAAAGTACAATACTCAAGCCGTGTTAGAAATAGCATTCCATTCCGTTATGATCGAATTATGACTGTCAGCTGTTAACCGGCAACAAACATAAAACACGCGCCGTCACTGGCTTGTCGTTTGTTTACTAATTTATTTGGCATGTCGCTAGTCGCTATAGTCGCTAGTATTGTGTGAAGCTCCGGCCTAGAAGCAGCTCACAGCTGGTTCGGGAGTCTCGCCGCGGATCTGGCTTAAAACGAATGCCTCCACGCCGCGCTATATCGCCGTATCGCTCGTTCCGATCATTTACTTCGACTCAAATCGAACGCCCCCACGCGCTTTATGTAAACAAACAACAAACCCCGATAATCGGAGCGAAATTCAAAATAATGACCGCCATTTTGCGCGCGCGCAGCCGCGAGGGCGGGAAAATGTTTGCCGCGCGAACAACTGTCAAACGCGGAAACGGAAACAAATAATAAATAAAATAACAAAATTTGCCCCAAAACAATACAAAAATAAATAAAAATCAAACCGATTACAAAAACAATTGTGTTTTGGTGTTGTGTAGCCGCGTGAAGAGAATTTAAATTCAATTGGATAGCGTCATTGCTAAAAATAAAGATAATTCAATCGTTCGACCAAGTGTCTGACGTTTTACCATTGGTGATGTTTTCCTGCCTTGAAATTTTAAGTTGAGCACACAGATAGACTATTATTATTATGAATGGGTGTCATTGCGGCGACTTTGGCGCTACTCAAATGAATATATTATGTTATATGTAATAAATGCAAGTGATCTGTGAATGCAAATCGTCGAATAAATAATCCATTATCTTGCCTCGAGAGTGATACGATAAAATTCCCAGTTGAATACAAATCTAATAGTCTGAATATCGAATTGAAACGTCATTGATATTTTAGTCTTGATTTATAAGTGTATTTGGGAAATGTTCTCTCTTTCATTTGTAATCAAATGAATACTAGAGAAACGTCCTTGTCAATGGAATCTTTTTTTTAATTTTATTTATTTTGTGAATAAAAAGTAAAGAAAAAGATTTCCAATGGGCTGGTTCGGAAGACGAAAACGTTCGGCATCAGTGACATCATTAACAAAGGTGAATATTTAAACATTAAGTCATATTACCGCAGCGGTAGGCAGATAAGATGGGAACGCCAAGCCATGATATAATAAACACTATTTTAAATATGAATAAATGCCATACTCACACAAATATAAACCCTAACTATAATCAGGAAGTACAAGTACAACAACACCACAAACTACACATATCAAAAATACACTACAAAATACGGACTGAAATTATTGGAATACATTGCCTACACCAGCTATGACAAGTTGCCTGGGGAATTTAGACATGTGTGCGCTTCGGACAAATCTCGGAATGATGTTCTAAGGTTTTATTTTTTTAAATGCTATTTGGAAAACCAACTCTGTTCTGATAGTTTTGCAGATTCTGATGTAGGTATATTTGTCTCTTGTAAAACGTTGTTATGCATTTCTATTGTATTTTTATGTTTCGAACCTGTACATTTATTTATGTTTTTTTCCTATTATTTGTATATTTTTTTCTTCTTATATTTTCATTTCCCTTGATAAATTTGTTAAATTTAATATTATGTAGCAAAAATTAACAGTCCAAAATTAGTTTAATTGATAACTCATGGGAATGCAACATTGTTGTATCTCCTTAAATAAGTAAAGAAAAAAATACTTAAAAACATCTCTTGTAACACACTCCTTGCTTCATCTATATTTATCCTAATACAAACTATATATTCTATTATTTACATGCTCAGGCTCAAGTATTTGATTGACTCGATCGTGTCATGCCTTCTTTCATCAATTTCCATCTACTGTACATGTTCAATCCATCCTTAAGCAGTTTCATTCCTTTCTTAATCCTTGGCATGGTCCATGAATTATTTTCTGTTCTCCTCATGCGAAATACTCTCCATTTCATTTCTATAGAATTCGGTCTACTTTCGTCCTATATCTGCCAAATCCACGTCTCACTGCCATCGGGATTGGTATAAGAATTCTATTATGGACTGTTAACCTTCTTTAGACAACTTTTTATTAGCGACTACCGTATTCAATCCACTATTGATTAAATTTCTCGCATTCCCCCCAATCAATGTCCTTATCAGCACTTACGCAATAACATAACTCAATGTAAAATTTATTATTCGGTATTTATCGCTATGTATTTGAATATTTTTGTCTGATCAGCAGAATGTTGCTATTTTCCAGTTATTTTTTTATCAAGTCTGCACTCTGGCCAACATGCTGACATCAGAACGATCTTGAGTGTCAATTAACCAAGAGTTAATTTGTACACACACGCTATTCGTTCATTCATTGAATCGCCTAACGTTATTTCGTAACAGTCTACGGTCTATAAAACAATCAGTATGATATCGATTAATAATACCGATACAACGGCAAAATAATCTAGATATACAGATAGGACGTACGTAGCAGTGACGTGCGTTGCTCTGTGACCAAAGGTAATCTGGGGATAACATTATGTCCGTAATTTCAAAACGAGCGTCTTTTGCAAAAATTACTAGCGGCGCAGTCTTAGTTTTTCACAGCTTTTAGTGTGAGCAGTATGGGGGTGCGTGGCATTGCGTTATGTATCCCGCAGAAAAAAAATATTGAAGATGTCAAATGTATTGTCATAAATCATATTGCAACTAGAAGTGTGATTTGTGGCAGTTTAAAAAAAACTTTTTTCTTTTATTGTTCGTTTTCCTTGAGGTAGGCGCAGTTTTTCAGCCGTGATGGACTGCACGCCGCCGGTACCTAACTTTTTTTCTTTATACACATTATTTTAAAATATAAATTAATCGGATAAGGTAGTACGCGTTTTGCTATTAAAATAATATTTCAACAAATCTTGAATTCGAAAGCTGTTAAATCAATTTATAAGACCAGAATGCACGCGACAGCGCACGTGCCTTTATTCGCACGTGTTACTCGCTTTATGAAAGTGCGGCAGTTGGTAGGTAGGTGATCAGTTGGAGATTAAACGGCGTGCTTTTATTCTTCGTATGTAACGGAAAAATATCCGGACAATAATAAATATGTCTACTGGAATCCAATAGCCTCGTCTAGACGTCCAGAGGCGTAAGACGCATGCGTTAGACAAGTGCGAACAAGTATCAATCAATAGTTGAACATATCCCATAACATTATTGCAGTCACAAATAATCTCAAACACTTTATTTTGCCCCTTTGCGGCCTAATTATTTATTTGCTTTGTTGAGACAGTGTGTTGTGCGTTGTGTGCGACTGTCTGGACGAAGCTAATGAGATTAGTAAAAGTCCAGTCTGTTGAAAATATAAATGGTTTGTTTTATTTACATATTATTATTTACCTATTTTTATTTTTATTTACCTATTATTATTTGCCTATTTCTATTTTTATTTACTTATTATTATTTACCTGTTTTTATTATTATGTACTTATTACTATTTACTTATCAATATTTACTTAATATTTAATGTGTATTTTTATATGCTTATTACTATTGACTGATCATTATTTACTTACTATTATTATTTAATTATTATTATCTGATCTTTATTATATATTTACTATTATCTACTTATTAATATTTAGTCATTTTTATTCATGTATTATTGTTTGCTTATTGAAATTTACTGATTATTATTAAATTGTGTTGCCGCTCTTCTCAACACAGGATTGTCCTAGTGAGATGAGTGGCTAATGTTTTTGTTTTCATAATTAAATTTAAGAATAAATAAATAAATTTCTGTGTCCAATTTCAGAGTCAACGCAAATATTTAAAGCTTACACCGTTAATTACACCATTAAAAATGACTTTACTGTACCACCCATCATAAAATATGCCTTTCCTTTCCTAAAATCGAGCAAGAACATAAATAATTTATAAAATAAATACCAGAATTAAATAATATCTCCAATAACATTTGTAATATTATGTACTCTCCGTGCAAAACCGTATATAAATTTCGCTAATAAACAATGTTTATCTCAAATGACCTGCCAAGTAAGTATGGTCCTGTATCTGCCTGTACATAAAATTAATAACCGGTATGTTTTAACGTGGCATCACGTTCATGAGTCAAAAGCATTGTACATATAGTTTGGTATTGCAGATCGATGGACCGGTGAATGCAATCTGTAGGCCATAAACAATAATAATAGATTGTCTATATTCAATGATAATATAGAGAAATGGACAAAATAATTATCTAAATATTTATTTATTGTATAATATACGTCCTATGTGGGCTTATACATATAAAGTTAGTTATAATAAACAGGTGCAAAACACATCACAGTAGGTTCAAAGATAATAAATCGAACAAATACAGGAATAACATAGTTTAAGTACTATTCTAAGTAATAAGTTAAGAGGCGAAAAAAAACATAACATACCTCACATTCACTGTTACTTATACTCTATACAGACATATTAATAATTATTGAGGATGTATGCAATAATCGTTTGTTTGTATTTGTATTCAGAGCAGTCGAAAATGTCTACTATATCTGAATATGTATTACCTACTGTGTGAAGTCGAGGTACCAATGAATATTTGAATGGCTCAATTCTGAAGTTATTGTTGCAGTTAAACAAAATTTTAGATCGGGTAGTTCTAGTTGGAATATTAAATGTAATTAAGCTGACGATATCAGGGCGATTAATACATATCACCGTAAAAAAATAAGACAATATACCATATTAAAAATGTCCATATGTTTGAAGAAAGAACAAGCACTACAGCCTTAAGCAATCACATGTAAAATCTTTCAATATCCCAGTTTGTAAAACCTCCTATGGACAAAGAAGTTTAAATACAAATCTATTGAGCTATTCAATTCCCTACCTAGTGACATCAGATATACACAAACCAAAATTTCCCTTAAAAGTAAGATCATTGATCACCTCCAATAAACCCGCCTACACCAGTATTTCATATTTCATAGTGTGTACTTATATATTTATGTGTACTTATGTATATATGTACTGAATGTATATATTTATATATGCGTATTCTTCTTAATTCTCATTTGTTTGTATTGCTATCATTTTGTTCTTACATAGGTATTATTTTTTTTTTTTAACTGAAATTCAATTGCTTCTAAATTGTTTTCAATCTTTTATGTCTTTAAATTGGTTTATTTTTTTACAAAAAACTGCTAAATTATAATCAATTTATCATTTTCATAATACGTACACAATAACCTAGCTAAACAACTACTCTTGTAAATTGCCATTTCAACACAGGCGTTTTACACCTAGTGAGATGGGCAATACGTCAGCAACAATAATAAATGTTTGTATGTATATGTAATTAAATATCTATATATAAAAATAAACGATTGTTTGTCTGTCTGTCTGTCCTCGATTTTCCCGAAAATTACTTTACCGGTATCGCTGTAAATAACACTTGGTTTGTTCTTATTAGTGCCGGAAAGGTTTAGAGAGTATTTTGAATGAAATCCAATATGTAAAACTGTTGCTACAACTTTTTAAAATTGGTATAAAAAACATTGAACCTGCCATGTTTTATTTAGGTTAGCCCATAGATATACCGCTCATGTTAGCCAAAGATTACATATTCAAAAGAAGAAGATTCGCTTTGGTAGAATATTTTCACAAATGAAAACTCAAGTAGATGCTTACTTAAGAACGTTTTTTATTTAATTTATTTTTTGAAAAATATTAAATTAATGTTATTTTTCTTCTTTGTTAGTGATAGATAGTAGATCGCTGTCAAATCAATTATTGTACCCAAATAACAAACGAGAATTCTCAACTTCATAACTTTATTCCAAAATAAATAAATAATCACGAGCAAGGCCGGGTACACATTAGTTAGTAGAAAATAAAAAAATGGTTCCACATTTTTCAATAAGTATATAAATTATCGAAACTGGTTAGTACTTCTGATGCAAGGTATACAACATTATTATCTCATTTCTGCCGCATGTATGATCCTCTTCTGTGAATATCTGAACTTCTTATCGCCGAGTCCTTTGAAGTAATTTGTTTTTATCCAAACGGGCATAAATGATTTGAAGCGTGAATTATAATCATAGAGCGTTTGATTGAGCCGTCAGTCAGCGCCTAATCTCCGTAATTACTAACCAAACTAGGGACCATTGATTGATTGAGATCTGGCCTGGGGAATCTGTGCCCGTGGACCAAACCACTTCCTCTTTGGTCTCATCTCGCGATGGCGTCAAGTCTTTATTATACATAATGACTTATTCATGCAGTTAGGTTCTCGGAGTTGTTGTAATGTGTAGTTTTTTTTCCTGCTTTGCTTCATTGATCCAGATCTTAACCCATTGATTGGAATTAAAATTAGTATTACGGTTCTTCTAAGCTGGTGAAAAAAATCAAATACGAAATACCACAATATTTCAAATGAAATCTCTGTATCATTGAATAAGATAATATTAACACATCCCAAATGAACCACGAAACCGAAAAAACAACAGAAATTAAAATGATTTCAGTCGCATCTGGGACATGATTAAATATTACAATCAGGTTTACAAACTTCAATAAGTTATAAAAAATAAATTGAATATTTCTTTCCAGACTTGTAAAATAAGTCAATAGATGTCTCATATAACTAAAAATCGGGTAGGTATATCTGAGACTCTATTCCGATTGCAATTGAGTTCGGGATGACACTTTGCAATCATCTAAGGATCATTATGGATAGCAGCCAATAATATGGGATTTATAAAAATGGAGGATAATATTAACAAATCTTGAACTTGAAGTATGATATCGGTGTAAATGGCGTAAATTGAACTGGTCTCATTAGCTAAGTTGGTTAAGCGGTTACCCCGGATAGGTAGAGGTCCTGGGTTCGAGTCCCAGATGCAACTGTAATCTTTTTAATTTGTGAAATCTCATTTTCAGCATTTTTGTCGAGTTGAATTTAGCGGCGTTGACCTACTGTTTTCAGCTAGAAACGTAATTTCCATTGTGACCTATGAGCTTGGGAATATCTATTTAACTGCGGCATCTAAGCACATGTACAATTTGAAAACAATTAAAAAAGGCATCAAATGCCATACTTAAAATATCCATAAGAACACTTCGATAGAAATTGTTCAAAAGTTTTGAAAAATATACTAAAATAAAAACTGTTAAACTTTTCATAAATAAATAATACATTCCATGTTATGCAACCATTTTTGGACAAAGAAACTACATAAATTTTGAAACAAAACTCCACAACATCCTTCCCCCAGATATAAAACTAATAGGAAAGTTTAATGAGTACAAGTCGCAAATTACAGTCTGGCTGAAAGAGGTCAATGAAACAACCTTAAAAACAACCTAATAGATGACATCAAAGTAAATAACTCTAGTCCACCTCAGCACAGGACCCCCTAGTGAGGAGGATTAAGAAAAAAACACAAAAAAATATCAAATAGTATAGACAATATAATAATTAGTGTACCATTTTGTGTCAACATTTTTATACATACTTACACCTTATTTTGTATTTTCACGTGCTATATGTTATTTGGTGATCCAATAAATCAACACATTGACATATATGGATCGATCATTAAAATTTCTAATCTAACCTAACCTAACCTAACCTAATAAATATATGTTTATATATATACGCATGTATTATGTTTTTCTTAATTAAAAACAAAAATATGCATAAATACATATTGTTTTGGTTAGGTGACATTAGGTTTTAAGCTAGTTTGTATATTTTTTTTCTACTTTACCACTTTTTTTGTATTTTGTACAATGATCTTATATCAGTTTTAAGAAGTGTGCTGATTCATACATGTGTCGATTTATCAGAGAACCATATTATTTATATAGTCACCTAAAGATATACGAGTATTTTTTTTAACTGCAGACAATCGTCAATTTTGTGGGGTTTAGGATTATGTAATAAACAAGTAATATTTATTTAATTTTGTTAATGTTATTTATTTGTTATACCGCCCTGAATGAGGCATTCTGTTAAAAAAATATTTAACTTTAAACCCAAATAAAGTAGTGTATACAAAGACACTTATGTTAGTAATTTTCAAAATAAACATGATCATTGTACATGATATATATACGTAGGCGGTTCTAACTAGTTTGTAATGATATGCCTTCGCTACAACCCACAGATGTGGGCATTTCACCTAGAATGGGCGATGTCATGTGGGAGAGCTTCCTTCTGTGAAGTATCAACATTTTAAAGTGTACTTACTGTAGTGACACCAGTTTTTTACAGATACTGTACTTTGCCCTTTAATGTGTAGTGTTAAACCATTCATAAAGTGTTACCAACTTTAGGTGATATATTTTGAGAGTGCAACTTGTGGAGCTTGTAACATCCTCAAATTGTGTTATCTTTTCTGGTAATATAGTATCATTCCGTATCTACTAAAAACTAGTATCCACCACACTCGCCGAAGTTACCTAAAACGATGTTTCCTCTATAATTTGTACCACTGACAAAATACGTCCCTTACAGCTTACTCCTTATGGGGAATATTTTCCTAATATATGTGCAAAGATACCCCATTAAAGAGCAACGTAAAATACTGATATTAACCAAATTTCATCAAAATCACTTCTAATAATAATAATTTTTTTTTATATGAGAGTACAAGAGTCCCAAACTGCTCCCAACCGTCTGGAGCCAGTGAGACTATGGCATTCCCAATTGTGAAATGTTGTGAGGCTGAAGGTATTGGGGAGGGGAAGGAGAAGGAGGAGAGGAAGGTGGGGAAAAGGGGAAATACCTGGCTATTCAGATCTGGTCACCAAACACGGCGAAAAGCCATTTCAAGTAACGTTTCAATTCTGAATGGTGGTCTTTCACCAGGGCGATACTGAGAGTATCTTCCACTCTGGAACGTGCGCAAATATACTATAAATATTTGTTTTGGTCTTTCCCAGGATGCCGAGCGCTTCTCCGACACAAGCTGGCAGATCCACCAGCAGTGGCGCGCCGGGGAGGTGCCCCTGCACGTCATCGGGGAGGGGCAGGTGCGCCCTCTCACGCCGGCCATCTCCTGGGCGCAGACCACCAATTCCTGGGGCGAGGAGACGCCGCAGGCACACATCAGGAATACGGTAAGAGACGCTCTATTCTATCCAAATTCCACACTCATCGTCTCCTGGGCGCACGTCACCAACTCCTGGAACGAGGAGACACCGAAGTCGCACATCAATAGTAGGAAAATGCTACAAAAATTAGCCTGAGAACCGTAATATTATTGTCAGCATGCGATTAAAATAGGTCTTTATTCACATGGCGAAATCTACCGCAAGTGCGACAAAATTGGGCAAGACACTTCGAATTATTTATTTAGACTTCCAAGGCAATACATCAGTCAGCAAATGAAGGGTCACAGACGTAACTGAGACATATCACTCTCATCTTCAACCATCAACTCAAAAATGCCGTAAATCCCACGCCATTTCCCAAACTATGTCCAATTCAATACTAGATCGAGGTAGGTACAGCAATTTATGGTGATGATCATTATTGTCCTCAATATTGTACAATATTTTTAATGGCGCAGAGCAGGAACTAAATTGGACAATAACAGTCACTGGTAACTGCGCCAATTAGTAGTGACGGGTATCAGCACTGTTCTGTTCGGTTCACATCGTGGTACATACTCGTAGACAATACGACACCAGCAACTATTACGCAATTTGTTTTATGATCAGGCATCGTTCAAGCGAATAATGATGCATGGCTCGGTGGTACTTATGTCCAAAGACAAGGGGAGTGGAAGACAAAAACATATTTTTTTATTTATTTATGTATACTTCATACGCATGACAATAATATGCACATCAATCAAAAAATGCTGTGTGAACGTGGAGGGAGAGAGAATTCTTTTGATCAAAGCAATGGCCACTTTGAATAAACTGTAGCCTTTATGAGCTTATTGCTGCTTTTCTCGAGTCTCGAAACCCTGCTGACGCGTTCCTCAAATTCCTTGCTTTAGTTAGCATCTCTCTTACGCTGTTACAGGGTTGGAAATCGATGTACAAAACAAAGGCAGAGTGGCAGCAAAAAAATGTTTATGAAAGTTTAAAAAAATGTTACCCGTTTTGGATACCGATTTAAAAACGTTACTGAATTGTTCTTGGGGACCATTTAGCTGTACTTCACTTGTATATTATGGTATATTCGATTTCCTTATTGTTGGCTCACGTTGTAGATTTATTAGTCAGATACTTTATTTATATATTTTATTGGATGTATGGTAGGAATTATGAAGTAGGAACGTAGTGTGTACTCTAGCAAAGATGCAAGAGGAATGAGCTGGGGTACCGAGTGTTTCCTAGCTAAGTTCTAGGAGTAAATGAGCCTGGAATATAGGAGACATGTGGTTTTTAAAGCAAACATACAAATAATTGCACCGTTACATTTAGAAAGTTGGCGGACATAGTTAAAGAGGTCTTCCATATTCGAGAACAGTAGATTAGTTTACATTTATATAAATGTGTCATGTGAAAATAAACATATTTATATTTTAAGCAATGACCATGGAACATTCCTACAGTAGATTCTGTGAATTGCTTTTGGAGATAGTTTTATCAGGATAATCATAATTCTGAGATGGGACAAACATTTTAGTAGCTACTATATTAAAATGATCTTGGGTGACGTATTGTCTGGTCAAGTTTAAGATAAACAATAGCTAGGAATTCAAGGAGTAGGTAGAAAGTTTAGGATCGGATGAGTAGGTACATAACAGAACAACATGAATTCCAAACATAAATACGCGTACATTTTCCAGATTAGTTTGAAACAGTAAAGTTACAATTAAGATGAGGGTACGAAAAATTATTATCCAATCCAGTTTTCAAAGATTCTCAAAAAAAATTGATTCACAGGTAGGTTACGAAAAACAAATCTACATTTTTTTTCAAATTAGTTATTTTACTCAAATTCAACTCGCTCCAAATGCTTGAGTGTGAACCACCTGATCACACATTTGTTGTATTGAATAAATTGAACTTTCTTTCGCAATCTGTATCTACACCAGGTATACACACATAGGTACATTGTACAACAACCTTCACTATTTATTGTGCCTCGTCCGGAGTCCGGATGTCTAAACATTAAACCTACTATCTTCCTCTATTATTATTCAGTACAGATTCCTGAATCTTTGAAACGTGAATAATACTACAACTTATGTTTCCGACGTACAAAGTCTTGACATCGTCTCTCCACGCATCTGTGTGGTGCTTAAGGAAGTGGGGGAGAAGAATTGAAGATTGAGAAGAACCTGACTATTCAAATCTGTCCACTAAACATACTACTTAGAGCAGTAATCAACAACCTTTTTAGCCGGAAGGCCAATTTATCAATTTTCAATTTATCAGAAGGAGTGGGGTACCTATATCTTGATATGGTTGACTTTGCAGTCGATAGCATCGCTACTGTAGCTATTTAAAAAATGCGAAAATCGTACAAAAATCCCAGCATCGAATAAACAATAAAATAAATATTATCAATTTTTATCATTCTGAAATATTATATGTAAAAGAATGTTTTTGGTAACCGTTAAATATTTTGATCGTAGTACCCGAAAATCCGAACGATTGTTATTAAATAATAATTTTAAAAACTCACTTCTGTTACTTGTGTATATATTTCAGAAACAACATTTGGGCCCATATAAAATGAAATCCATTAAAAATCATTAATGACGTAGACATTTTTTTCCTGGACCAAATATCAAACCAATAAATGCAGTTTATTTTTGTCTTTCGGGAAGTCAAATTCCAAACGAAATTAATTTGCAAAAACTTGGAGTTTTATTGAACGGAAGTTTTTAAAATGCTTTAAATGTTCACATATCAAACCTCGTTGTTAAAAAGTTCGGTTCTCCTCTTTTTGCTCCAGAATTACCTGCAATCTTTTTGAAAATTGATTTAGTCAAGTGGGTCGTACGAAAGGGCCCGTGAGCCACACGAAATGAGCTCGCGGGCCGGATGCCGCGGGTTATGGACCACTAACCTAGAGCCATTTCACGTAAGATTTTCATACTGAATTATGATTTCTTATCAGAGCGAAAGACTCTCTTTCACTCTAAATTGTTATACAATATTTATCTGTATATTTAACTGTATTTAACTGTATATATTTTACTTATATTATATTTGTGAAATAACCTACATCCAGGAAAATTACATTTGTCCACGCAGGGTATCAAATCAACCTATTCCAACACGGCGTAATATTACCACACTACCACGAAGGTCGTAATTCAAGTTTTATTCAATATTCTGTCAAAGGTGACAGAAATTGAATAAAATATAATAAGTGTAATAAATTTAACTAGTATACAGAGTCTAGAGATAAACAATATGAAACATGCAAAGTTTATTAAGCAATGTGTAATTTATTAAGTTTTTGAACGACTCGTATTATAATTTTAATGTGAAATAAAAGGGGTCCAAGAACCAAACCTTGTAGAACTCCATGGTCTATGCAAGGCAAAAAAAACTGTTCCTTTAATAATCTTTGCGTAGGTTCTATTGCATAGGAGTATAAGTATCAGTGAAAGTGATGTATGTTTGGTATATTCGCCTCTGTTGCTAATTATTTGGAAAGGTACTTACACGATGTTATTGCTGAATTTGTTCGTGAGACTAATTAAATATTTAATTAGTCTTTACATTTGTATGATGATTGTAATTTATTGTTGTATTATATTATATTGTTGAAATAAACTCCTGCTGACAAGCTACTTGCAGTGGCTTAGCGGGTATAAGTTCCCACTGTATATAATTAATATTATACAATAAAAAAAAATAAAAAAATAAATAAATTGTTATATTTCGTGAAGGCTATTTATTTTATCTATGTACATACTCTGGTATTTTTTGCACCTGTGTGACTACTGTAATTAACAAAATATATAAATAATATAATAAATAAATAAATAAAATACATGTCACATCTCACCTGCGGCTTTTGTGAAATGATTAAACACCGAGTCACGCAATGTAAACTGCTGCTTCCTCTCAAAACAAACCTGCATCTTTCTATTACATTAAACGAAATAATATTTAGGTTTACTCCACAGATATAGGCGTACCCACTGTAAACACCGAGTAGGGACTGTTATAATATGTGATATGTTTAGTAGCAACACTGTTTGGGTGACACGAGTTAATAGCTTCCGATGGAGGCATGCTGCCGGGAATGCTATTTTCGGTATGTGTGCCTAATGGTGTTTAATGTTTCGGTAAATATTCAAAGGCAAGCGATAAGCGACGGATTCTGATAAGGTATTTGAATTGCCAGAAACCTGTAAATTGAACCTCGAAAGTATTGTAGGAACTTGAAAAATATGTTTAATTGATTTATTGATTATTAGACGTGAAACCTTCTGAAGTATGTAATATCCATCTTAATGTTATTACCAATATCCTTAGAAGTGCAAAAGAGTAGGAACTATCGCAATAACATAATGAATTAACGATTAATGTACGGTAACCATGTCCAATTAAATTACATGGCGTATTGATGGAATTTGCACGTGAACATCTGGGCGGTTCGACTGTACCAAGAAGCTTGTATTTGCTGTTTTTGTACGTCATCGTTGTATGCACAGTGCGCACTACAGATACTTGCGAGTCTGGGGTCATGATCCCTAATGACAGCTCTCCAGTAAGCCGCACTATTTAAAATTAAATTCTTGGTAACCCCCAAACGGCATTCCGTAAACTCTTCCCTTCTAATTGTTTCGCTTACCGTACTTTATTTATACATCTATCCGTATTAAGTTCTGTAACTACAACAATAATTTATTAATAACAGTCTTATTTGTAATTTATAAAGTTTTTTAAAGACTCGCATTATAATTTTAATGTGAAATAAAAGTGGTCCAAAAGCCAAACCTTGTTGAACTCCATCGTCTAGACAAGGCAAAAAAACTGTCTCCTTCCTAATTTTTGCGTGGGTTCAATTTGATGTATGTACGCCCTACATTGCAGAAGTTTTAATAATATTCAAATACTCATTGCATAATATTAAAACCACATTAACAGTGGTAGAACAAAATACAAATTGATTATTTGCCATGGTGTAGTGGCTACCGGTTTGGTTGGGCAATCAGTAATGACCTCGTCTTAGGTGTCAAGAGTGCCGACATGAAGAATGGACCATCTCCATCTTGTGGTGATGGGGCATTAACTGCTTCCCCTGTGCTAAGCGATTGAAGATATGTTCATCTGGGACTGGGAACCAGTACAACTCATTTTGGTTGATTAATCATCATTTTTTTATCTCTCAATTATGTTAAAATCTGGTAGACAGCCAGGTAGCTACGGGCGTGATTAAATATTTAATATAGGTCTACACTTTTTTTGCCTTGCCTCAAGGGAGACGTTTAATGATGTTTCTGATATAATACATATTACTTCCATTCAAGTCCACGGAAAGAATAGTGAAACAGATTGAACAGCAACCGTGGATTGGATCTTACGCCGATGGCGCTGTTTTTTTATTATTTCATGAGCCAGATGGATTGAATTTTTTTATATCAGATTTATATTATAAAGGGCAATATTTGATGGCAGTTCAATTTCAGACTCCAATCAACCGTTGCAAAACTTTGCACATTGTATGTATCGAGGCAGAGTAAATCATCCGGCTAATCGTCTTTGATTACCCAAAGCGGCCAATAAGAATCTTCAGTACATAACTTTTTTTTTATTATCAATTATAATTTTTTTATTACACCAAATTTTAATTTTTTGTTTTTTTTAAATTCGTTTTCGTGATTAATACTATTTACATAAAACGAATTTCCGCGCGAACATCCGCGTGACTTTATCCGCCGCCGATATAATGATGCCTACCAAACGGGGCGTTTTGATGAGATGGTGTTTTATTCATATTTAAATATGTGGAGAACGCTGCAATAATTATTATTATTACAATCTTCCCATAAACATTTGTATTGTGTAAAATAAATATGTTTAAAAAAAATAATTTATAAGAGTAAATAAAAAATGATGTGTCCAAAAAGTTGCCTTATTTTTATGCTGTAGATACATATTACCAAATTTTAGCCTTTCTTTGAAACTAAATGGGCGGCTCCTTTCGCTGCCTTGTCTACCATCAGCCTTTCCTTGGATGATCACTTGGATAACCATGTGTTTCGTCCCCCTCGTGATATTTTATTAATTAATGTGTTTACGTCTAAAAATCTTTATTTAGATATTGCGTTGACAATGAGAAATCCAGATGTTTAGTCAATTAATTATGCACACTTTTCGGCGACAAGTAAGTGACACACGACAAAATGTATCCGTCTGTGATGACATCAGATTACAATACAGCTACAAGATAAAAAGGGTATAAGGCTTGTTCTGAACAAACAACGAGTATTTAACCAGGTAAACATCGTAACGTGAAAAGCTTTAAATGAAAAAAAAAGCAGTTCGAAATAATTTCTTCAAAAGATTGGTATTCACTTTGTGGCGTTATTATTAATAAATTAATTTAAAAAAAAAAAAACTTTGTCCACCACTTTATTAATATACATAGATTCGAAAGCGATGCGTTCTTCATCAGGAATAATACTAAATACTAATAATACTAAAAATAATAATGTCAAGTATAGATTAAATTAGACAAATTTTAAATTTTAGAAATCAGAAAAAGCGTTTGTAGTGAATTAATTTTAATAAATAATCTTTTTTTTTAAATAGCGAATCTCTTTATTTTCGTATTAATAAAAATTTATCTTTTCATTTCTAATATAAATTTGTTATTCAATATATATTCAATAATATTTTTTTATTAACATTTTTGATTCATTACTTACCTACTTTAATGCATTTTTGTTTAATGAAAATAAAACAATAACTAACTAACAGTTTAATTTTGTATCCTGATGATGCTTGTGTTATGCGAAACCGGTCGGTCCTAATAAAATTAAATAAAATTCTCGTGGTTATAAACAAAGTTATTGTTTTATTTTCATTAAATATAAAAAAAATTGTTTAAGTTTATAATTTGTCTATTCTTACATTATTGTGTTGTGTTTTAATCATTTGTCTACACTTGACATTATTATATTTAGTATTCTATATATTCTTGATGAATGAAAGCATCGCCTTCGAAAGATGTAGATTCTGTGTTTATTTATAGAACGGCGAATAGAAAGTAATTTTTTTAAATATTCATTTAGTTCTAAATAATCTTATATTTGGGTTTAAATAATATCAAATGAGCATCAATTAATTGCAAAATAAAAACGTTGGAATTTAATAATCATTAAAAGCTTTACGATAATTTTTTTCTCCTTCGATCAATCGTTTGGGCCCGGTTCGCAATAAAATTAATTATGTCCATCAATTTCATCGGAATGTAATGAACGCCATAAGTACTGATTGCAACAGATTTATTTTATCGACATCGGTCATAATAAACTCGTAAATCCAATCGTTAAGGTGCCATTATTACCAGAAATAATATTAACCACAAGTGAAGAAAATTTTATATCCGAGTTTCACAAGATGAGGATTAAAAAGCTTGGCCCATCTTTTTGCTTTATTTTTAAAACGTGTATTTTTTTACAGTGAATTGACATGTTTTCATGGCGATGTTTTCAAATAATTTTCATGTAATAATATTTATTATAAATCAAATTTAATAAATGTTATTATTAAGTTCTGCGAGTATTTTAGTTGTTATCATTGTGACAGCTGTTTCAGCGTTCAAGGCCATTTTCAAACTGTAGTTAATCCACATTGCGACGACTTACTTATATGATTTTATTTACTCCCAACCAATTCCAATTTTCACGGTGTTTAAAATGATTGATTAATATTTAAATTATTAAAAAATATTTTAACACCGTCCAATGATAACAACTAAAATACTTGCAGAACTTAATAATAACATTATTAAATTTGATTTACATTAAATTTCTAACAATATTAAATAAATCCCAAGGAGATGCTGATAATAGGTACCTACTCTGGAACGTGGTGCAAAAGTATGTTGTACTTTAATTTATTTAAATTCAACGTGTGAAAAATGCCGCATAAATTAAATACTTGCGTATATAAATTTGTCCTCGTTTGTTTGAACTCGCGACCTCTGATTTCGCAGCTAAGAAGCTTAAAGCTCATTTTTTTTATATACGAGTAATAATAGTCCAAACTTTATTCAGCCATTTGGTTATGATTTTTTTTCTACTTGTGTAGAAATAAATTACTCCGTGGCTTAATAATTTTTTTTTTTTTTTAATTTATGACCAACCGGTTTCGCTTATCCCAAGCTTCGTCGGGGTAACATTTTAAAAAACTAAATAAAAATATATAGAGTGAGAGTGATCATATATATTATATAGGGGAGACATAATACGAAAAATGAGATAGAGATAAATTTGGGACAACGTATAAAAAAGAAAGAGATAGAACGTCGACCAGTCATTGACTGAGTTGGCATCTCACCCAGACGTCGTGAGTTCAATTCCTCAGCTGACTAAGTCCTCCATCACATACAAGCAACATCTTCCGCTTACTATGATGGTAGTAGGAGATTTCCAAATATTGTCAAGTTGTTTGTAACCAAAGAATATTTGTAATTCTTTAAAAAAAAAAAAAATCAAAGAAGGGAGGGATTTAGAGGAAGTAAGAAATTTTGAGTTAACGATAAATATATCTAATATATTTTTTATTCAATTCAATTCAATTTATTTTTTTCGTTTTTAAAAATTTTCAAAATTTAAAAATGTATAAAATTTACAAAATTTACCAAATTTACAAAATGTACATTTTGATGCATTTTTATAAAGAGTTAACTTAATAATAGCATTGCTAAATAAGACATGATGTACAACAACAACAAAAAAATAAAAGAAGAAGGTAGACATATAAACGCAGCTTCGTTTATGTTAAATATGTCGATATCCGAAGTGATTCTATAACGGCAAGATTGCCCTCCCCACCGGCATGACCATTGGCAAGTTGGTCCTGCAGGCCGGGAGATAAAACAGTATATGCTGTCGGTGACGTGGGTAACCATCGAGAACATAGAAATTGATAGCCGAGTTTTCGAACCATCCGCGAATCAGTCTGAAGAAATGTATAGCAATGTGTGCATCCCTTCTGACCCGCAGATGGTTCATTCCGAGCATACCTAAGAGAAAGTCGGTAGGATGAGCCATGGGTAGTAGCCACACTCTCTCAGGTAGAGAAATCTCAAAAAGTGGGAATAATTCACCTGATGTGGGCTCCAAACCACCGACCCACTCGCAAGCCTTCTCCTTACCGATGAGTTATAACATTATGAGAACCGTGATGTCCTTAAAATTCCTCGCGGTAACCCGGCATTTTCAACGATATAGTACTGTAGGAGTTACGCTGATTATTAAGAATATTAAGGCTTTCTTAATTTCTAAGGATTCTGAATGATCTAATCTAGTGCCGAAACCATTTTTGCACCGGTGCTATAGGTATGATCTTTTATTATTTCCAAGTAAGTGGACCCAACTAAGAATCTAACGTTTGCTTTTTAAACAAATACATGAGTGACATGAGGATCTCTGTATATAAAAAATGAATGTCTGTCTATCCTAGATTTTTTCGAAAATTACTCGACCGGTTTCGCTGAAATTTCTTTCTTCTTATTAGTGTCGGGAAGGTTTAGAGAGCAGTTTGAATGAAATCAAATATGTAAAACTGTTGCTATAACGATTAAAAATTTGTATGAAAAACATTGAACCCGCCATTTTGTATTGAGGTTAGCTCATAGATATACTACACCAATTAGCCATAGATTACATATTCAAAGAGGAAGGTTTGTTTGGGTAGAATATACATATTACAAACACTACATCTCAGAATCAAAAACACATGCAACAAGGAACCACAAACACAACATTTGGACAAAATAACTTTTTATACTATAGTATTAAACTGTACAACAAAGTTCCACTATCCTTTCAAAATTACAACAACCGCAATAAATTTAAAAATCAAATAAAAGAGTGGATACGTTACATAGGGAGATCTGAAATAGAAAATATATTAACACCAAATATAGACTAACACCGAAACCACCCAACCACTCAACCGCACATAAAACACCTCACCTTAGAATTATTTTGATTTTTTTCATCAAGCACATCAATTTAATGTAATGTAATTTAATATTTTGCAAATGAAATCCTCAGCACGGGAAAACACAGTGAGGATATCATTATTTGTTATTTTGTTATAGAAAAAGGATTATAAAACATAATTACTATTATAATATTTTCAAAATGGAAAGCACAATTAGGTATCCACTTAAGGACTTAATTATTTAGATATGTTTTGAAAAAATAAATGTTTGGAATGAAAGAAAAGTTTCAAATGAACGTTTCTTTATTTTTATAAACAATAATTATCAGCCTGAAACACTCATCCAAATTGAAAAAACCTTCCGAGAAAAGATAAATGTCGCCGACAGGACTCGAACCTGCACCCTTCTGATTGCCGGTCAGATGCTCTACCGTTGAGCTACGTCGGCTTATCGCAAACCCGCCAAGTTAATCAATATATACTAGTGTTTCATTCAATAATTACTGTTTTTTATTATATTTCACCTGCAAACAACCAACTTTATTAGTATGAGGAAGGCTTGTAACGGCTAAATCCCTCAATAGATGGCGTCGAGACAAATTATGTCTACATTTTATTGGTGAAAAATGTTTTGACTTGTCAAATATTTATTAATTGATAAACTAAAGTTTATAAAAGTATTTATTTATATTTAAAGTTTTGTACAGGTTCGAGTCCTGTCGGCGACATTTATCTTTTCTCGGAAGGTTTTTTCAATTTGGATGAGTGTTTCAGGCTAATAATTATTGTTTATAAAAATAATTGTTACCCTTTGCGCTATGCACAAAAATCTTGTCTTAAAAACTTTAGTTTTCTCAATTAATGAACGTTTCTTTGTTCAGAAATAGTAATAGTCGTCACAAGGCATTAGTTGAAACTTACTTACTTAAACGACAAACAATAATTCATAACTTTATTAAAAAATAATAATAATAATAGTCCCGAGCAAGGTATTTTTTTTATAAATTAGTAATTATTCCGATTTGTGTACGATCTTTACGTAATGTTGTTTTTATATTTCACTTTGTAATTTTCGAACGAATCGATCTTTACGTATAAAGCTTTCTCTGTGGGCAATTATGAAAGGAAAGTGATACATTATATCCAAGCAAAAAGTGTCAAGTTTTTAATATTGTTTGACATAATATAATTTTGTAAAAGTCCTATGATGGATTAACCCCTAGACATTACGAATATATTGATAGCTATAAAATATTGGCCATTATAAACGCGCCATTGCCCCTGGGTCACAATATTGAATTTTATGCAAAGCTCACATGACCCTCCGAACCATGATATTAGTTGGTTGGAAGGATGGGGGATGATATTGTGTAATCTTTCTAAATTCAGAATAAGTAAATACAGTGAAAAATACAATGGCTTTAAAAGTATGTATTCATATAGATCAGCAAACGCCGATTCTGAATATACAACTTGTTTTATATGTCATTATACATAGAATTTATAAATTGTTATTGAAAAGTGTATAAAAAATCATCTCATCAAAACACTTTGTTATGTTGGTACCATTGTATTTGGAACATCTGACGGCACGGGAACATACTTTTTTTAAAAATTTTAATGTAAACATAATTTGGTTTACTTTAAGCTCTACAATTGTTGTTCAATATAAAAAAAAACCTCTTATTTAAGTAATAAAATATAGTATTCATGAGCAAACCAATTATCAATACGGATATTAAGATAATATTATTGCTCAATAATATTATTATTCTTTGAGTTAAAGTTTCTAAAAAGGTACATAATCTTTTACTTATGTATAGTCATGGTTTACTATGAATAGAATATAAAATTATGTACGGAAAAGCTCATCCTTGTTTTGACATTTGGAACTTTAACCTCAAAACTGATCAAAACCGACCGGCCATAGATTTTGAACTTTTTGGCGGTCTTTGAAAAATTGAAACTTTGAAAATTATTTTAACTCTGAAAACTAACTAAACTAAAAAACGAAATATACTGGTATTTAAGTTTGAACGTCATTGTTGATAAAAAAAATGAAGGGGGGTTCCTTATTAAAAGCAAGGGATCTAATTACAATGCGCGTTCATACCCCCTTCTTAGGTGATTCTTTTCTGAACATAAAATAAAAGCTGAGTGTTCTGTATTTTGTAAGAAATATAGCTAAATCGATGATTGATAGCTTGCACTAATTCTGAAGAATAAAAAAAAAACAGGTACAAACTTTTTACAGCTTTCAAGGATTTAAGTGCACTATACAGTTTGCAGGAATTAATCAAATAATAACATCGTCAATGTTTTTTTTAATCATCTAATTTACTCGATGAAATCCTTTATCGAGTTTAGCAAAGGGGTGATGTGATGCGAATTTTACTCCATTAAAATTTTTGTGGTGTTTTGTGTTGGCACCTTTCGATCGAGTGGCCTCCCCTTTCCTTCCCCGAATGGTACTGGTCTATATGGTTTATGTGCATTGGGAGGGAGAAGCCGGCGATGGTGATATGTACCCACCTTGGTAGTTGGTAGTTGGCAGTTGTATAGCTACCCGCTCCTGGCTTACAAGATCAGACAGTTAGGGGTGTCAGTTGCCCGCTTAATAACGATTTATAAGAATACGCTGAAACATGGGATCAATACGTTTTTGTGAAAAATGGGTATTGAAATCGTGGAGACTAGAAAATTTTTAACAAAAAATAACACGAATGAGGATCGAAATATACTTAAAAGCGTTTTTTTTATCATAATATTCAGTTTTTTTCTGTTAAAACCAACAAAGCAGTTACTTGCTTATTTTATGATAATCCAAGTTGATGAATTCGTGTATTTTTTGAATAATTTGAGTCCACTCCAATTATTTTTATTCTGTTTCATCATATTCCGCTCATATCATCATTGCCCCCTGACACAGTAGGGCAGGATTTAGATATGTAAAGTGGAAAATCACCAGACACGAGGTTCGTTTTCACCTTTGCCCCATATTGTTCCTGCATTATAAGATGATTGTGATAAAATGGCAAAAGTATATTTTTGCAAATAGAATTGACAAGTTTCCTATCTCTATAATTTATTATTTCTATTTTTTTAACTGAAAATACATGGTGAAATTGCATTATAATAATATAATAAAACACATTTAAAACTTATTTCCACTTTTATTTTATTTCACCGTAACTGGTTTCAGCTTGTTAAAGCCATCTTCAGACCATCTTCATCTTTCATCTTCAGACCAGTCTGAAGATGGCTTTAACAAGCTGAAACCGGTTACGGTAAAATAAAATAAAAGTGGAAATAAGTTTTATTACATTAATCTAGAATTTATGTCATGATCACCATCCACATTTTCAGAGAAATAATCCCAGTTATAAACTGACCAATGATTTGATGTTTTTTTTCGTTGCAGTAAAATATTGCTAGATCTAGCAGCGTGTTATTAAAATCACTTTCGTATCACGCTACCGCTTTCACAAATAGACTAGCAATAATTTATATTGAGAACTATGTTCAATGCAAAAAAAAAATTGCAATAAATTGGCCTTTGTACGTTTGTGTTTGCCTGTACTCTTCAATGGCTATAATCAAATACACACACCTTATAAAATACACAATAATTCGATTACCGACGCTACCAGTTACACAGATAATAAAAGTCTCGCAAGGTATCATTATCCAGTTACATTCAAGAAAATCTACATACGAGTACAGGCCAGCAATCAATAAAATCATTTATATTTATGACACTGCGCGATCTGTTCATAGTTCTTAGGCAATTATTTCATACGGGATCCACGTGTGTACGAGATTACTGTCATGACGCGCTAATAATTAAATTGTCTATGAATCTCGAGATTAATTGATTTTATAGGCACTTAGACAAGGAGTATTGATGGGGTTGTAATTACATCTGCGGGTAATAGACCGCTGGTTAATTAAACGGTTGTTAATGATGCCTGTTTTATTGCAGCGCAATTTTATGTGGCAAATATGGTGTGCATTTTGTATGGCTTAATATTCTTTAAATGAACAGGTATTCATATTAACGAGTAGTATTTTTGTTTATCGTGAAATCAGATAAATATTTCGATCAAGAAATGAAAACTTCGGAACAATTCATTAAGGAAACGTTGAATTTTTCTTCAATTTCTGCGTCTGGCGCATTTTTTTCAAGGAGGTTGGTTCTCATCAGGACATTGCTCTCTTCTGATGCCTGCACTCATGCCAGTAATGAAGGTTTCAATGCGTCATCTTCCTCTACAATGTAATTCATTAATTTTCCTCTGCATTACTGATCAATAATAATTGTATTTGTCACTCCTATGGATTTCAAAATTACCTGTATTGTTTCGAAATCAAAAATTAAATTAAGTGATTCAGGCGACTTTCGTTGTGGTTTGGGCCAACCCTGCAGTTGCGTTCTGTGAAACGCAGACGCCCACAGCGGCGTCGCTATGGCAACGGCGCCCCTTGGCCCGCGCCGGGACGCTTTTTTAGGGATTCATCTCCGTCGCATTTCTTTCTCGCCGCAGTTGTCTATCGGCCTCCAAACCAGGCACGGCCGCGTTTCTTAAAGCGGGAATACATCGCATTCCCCTGCAGGTACCGCAAACTCGAGGCGGTACTGATTCACAGAGCTATTTGAGTGGTTATTTGCGGTTTTGTACGCGTTTTACTGGCCGCAAAAGGATGCTGCATACATTTTAATCTAGTTAAGATTCATCGCGTTATTGTTACGTTCTAGTTTGATAGTGAAAGTGCGGTGCGGTGTACTGTTTTGATTGCAAATTGAAGTGTTTGTTGTGGTGAATTTGAGGCAATGTTATTGTTTTACGATTTAACGCAATATTTTGAAATTCATCGATCTTATTATTCCCTATGGTCGTACGCTGTGCAAGAACGGCAGAGCTGTCTTGCCCTGTTTTCCTTGTTCATTTTATTGAAACCTTCGGGCCCTCATGCTAAGTTTTTTTTTCTTTACCATAATAACGACGTTCTCACTGTCCTACATACTTAAGAGTATGAATCTGCAAACAATATATGACTTGCACGTTGCAAGTGGAGAGCAAAAAATGTCGGGGACGCTCGAGTGTGTATGAATGTGAATGAGACAAGGAGTTTGTACCAAGAGAGAATATATGGCTTTCATCCTCGAAATCAGAGAAATGGCGTTGTAGTTACATTAAAAATAAAATACAACGTTTCTCACAAAAATACTACCTCATTTTCTTGGTTGGTTTGTTCTTTTATTTAAAGTTTAAAAATCTTATAATAAGTGATATTATTCAATTAAAAAAAAACCGTTAATTCATAAAAAAAGGTACGCTACGCAATTATTATTACGCGTGACAGCTGTTTAGCCTTACAGATGGTCTATTTATGTTATTTCTATGTAGATATCAACCCTGATGTATGGCAGTGAGGCATGAAATTGGCAGAGGAAGAATAAAAGTAAACCGAATGCCGTAGAAATGAGATCTCTGAGACGAATGTGTGATAAAACCATGTATGATCGTGTGAAAATATTGAGATTCGTAAAGAATGCAAGGCTCATGTAAGCGTAATGAGTAAGATTTTGAAAGGGACGCTTAGATGGTCTGGGCACGTAGAGCGAATGAACGAAGAAAAGAGTATAAGAAGAATACATGGCGAGAATGTGAATGGAAGAAGAAGCCGGGGACGTCTGAGGAAGACGTGGCACGATCAAGTGAATCAAATACAACCAACAGTACCACCAGGACATCAAGTTCATGGTAGTACTGTTGAAATTATTAAATGTGTTACAATACATATTAGTACTCCCTCTCTAAACATGAGAATTTCTCAGTTAAGTAGGTATTAATTTAAAAAAACGAAACTAAAAGGGTTATTTAAATATATTAAAAAAACATTTTTAGTTCTTAAATATTCACTATTATTACAATTTTCTTGATTATATATAATAAATGTCTGAAAAACAAATGCTTGAGTCGGGTCATGTCAGAAGTCGGAATAATGTAAGAGAATATGTGAGACGATATATGAATGTGAATTAAGCAAGAAGTGTATGCCACGATCGAGTAGTTTGGCGGTACGTCCTTTCTGCCTACCCCTGCGGGGAAACGGCGCTATGGTTAGTTGGTTAGTTAGTTAGTTAGTTAGGTACTTATAATGAAACTCATTAAATGTTTTCATTTTTATTATCAATGCTCTTATTAATTTCCGAGTAAATTAACGGTTATTTGAATGGTTTCGTTTCTTCGGTATTTTTTGTTTTCTTGTCATCATTTTATTTTGGGTGTAGGTATTTTTCCTACTTTTCTTTGTCACTTGTCAGAGATATTGCTCCACACAGCGAGAATGATGTGTTATAAATCCGTGGCATTATTTAAAGGAGTACGTTCTTACTCATACGCGAGATGAAGCCAAGTGACCCAACCCTCTCTCTCCACAATATGCCAATTTATTTCAACTGAATATTTTCTATGTAATAGTAATAAGTATGATAATAAGATACCTACACTACTATAGATTCATCTTTTTATAATCGTACCAGCTGATGTGTACCCGGCTTTGCTCGGGATATATATATATATATATATATTTTTTTTTTATATGAATACCTCACAAGAGTCCCAACTGCTCCCAACCGTCTGGAGCCAGTGAGACTATGGCATCCCCGATTGGGGAATGTTGTGAGGCTGAATGTATTAGGGAGGGGGAGGAGAAGGGGAATAGGAAGGTGGGGAAATACCTGGCTATTCAGATCTGGTCACCAAACACGGCTAAAAGCCATTTCAAGCAACGTTTCAATTCTGAATGGTGGTCTTTCACCAGGGCGATACTGGGAGTATCTTCCACTCTGGAACGTGCGCAAATATACTACATATTATTTTAAAATGAATTAATTGTGAAACAACACAAATTAATTAAATAAAAATTACTTGCGCACGCCGGGATTTGAACCCGCGACCTTCGGATTCGTAGTCGAGAGCCTTACCCCTCGACCATGGAGGCCGTCGTTATATATTTTTATCGTTATCATTATATAGTTGTGTATTCCTGGTTGACGACTATTAGTTTCTCTAAACAATGAAAAAAACAGAAAAATTAATTGGGCTTGACCCCGGGACCTCTCAGTCTATCCGGAACCAGCGCTCTAACCAAGTGAGCTAATGCCACTTTATTGCTTTCCTTCACTTTTATCGATATCATACTTGAATTTAAGAACTGTTAATATCATCTCTGATTAATTCCCATATATTATTTGCTTCAAGATTATACCCGATTTATTTGCAATCTAGACAGTGTCTCGGATATACCTATCTGATTTTTATTTATATTAGACACATATTGACTTTTTAATTAATATTCGGCTTTTGTTAGAATAACTTATGGAAGCTAATTTTTTTTCTATTCCTTTTCTGTGTCATATTTCAATTGACATTTTTTAATATTAAAATCTATAACTTTAAAAAAAATTATAATTGCATTAAGGTTTATAAGCACCAATAAGTTATTCAAATAAAAAAAAATATTATTCGCTTGTTCTTTATTTTTCAATCCAAATCTTTGGCAAAACCGGGTAGTAAAGCTAGTATTATTAGAAAAAAGTAACGTATGAGGTGCTTACTTGACGGTCTGGTTTCTTCCGTGCGGTGCGAGGGGTTAATATAAAATTCTATAAATAAAATTTCATTACTTAATCTTCCTATGACGAAAGTCAAAGACTGAACAATTTTGTTCTCGTTCCATCTTAAAACTTTACAACTTCTTGCTACTAAACGTATACATAATGAAAGGGCAATAATGCTTTATATTGAAAAACATTTTAATTGAAATTAAACTTTTGCCAATAACAGCCCAATTATTTTTATGTATATGAATTTTTTTATCAACAATGCCTTTCAAAATTAAATATTAGCATATTTCGTTTTTTTTTTCTAAAGTTAGTTTAAATAGTTAAAATAATTTTCAATGTTTCAATTTTTCAAAGCCCGCCAAAACACTTTAAATCCATGGCCGGTCGGTTTTGATCAGTTTTGAGGTTAGAATGTCAAATGCCAAAACAAGGATTAGCTTTACCGTACATTATTTTATATTCTATTAATAGTGAATCATAACTAAACATAAGTAATAAAATTATGTACCTTTTTAGAAACTTCAACCCAAAGAATAATAATAGTATTGAGCATTAATATTATCATAATATCCGTATTGATAATTGGTTTGCTCATGAATACTCTAATTTTTTTTCACAAATAATTTTTTTTTATATTGAACAGCAATTATAGAGCTTAAAGTCACCAAAATTAAGTTTAAATTTCGTCAAAACTAAAAAAATACGTTTTTAAAATACATATCAAAAGTGAAAAAAAAATTCCATACTAATCCAAAAACAGAATGCGCGCGTGACGGCGGATGTTCCAAATGCAACGGTACCAACATAACGGCGTGTTTTGATGAGATGATTTTTTATTTGTTTTTAAATAACGTTTTATAAATTCTACGTATATATAATTTAAAAGTTATATATTCAGAATCGGCGTTTGCTGATCCATATGAATAAATATTTTTAAATCCATTATATTTTTCACTGGAGTTCTTTATTCACAGATGATTAAACTTTTAATTTCTAATCAAGAAATTGATTTCAAAATAGTATTTAACAGTATTCAGGAAATAGCAAACAGTCTCCGTAATCTTGACCTTGGCCCTAAGATGATCGGCTAGAGAAGATCGTACGCGGAGGTTGCAGGTTCCCTTCCTTGCACATTCAAATAAGTACAATAAAATTAATCGATTTTTATCTACGGCTAGCTAATGTGAACCCGGCCTTGCTCGGGATAATTTATTTTATTGGAATAAATTTGTGAATTCTTGCTTGTTTTTTGGGAGCCATAATTGATTTGCCAGCGAAAGTAATGCCTTCTGACGACTATTGCTATCTCTAAACAAAGAAACAAAGAAAGTTCTTATGTAGGTACCTACTTGTGTTTTCCATTTTGAAAATATTCTACCCATAAACCCCCTTCTTTTGAATATGTAATCTGTGGCTTACCAGATTGGTATATCTATAGGTTAACATTAATGCAACATGGCGGGTTCAAAGTTTTTCATACTAATTTTTACAACGTTATAGCAATAGTTTTACATATTGAATTTCATTCAAACTACTCTCTAAACCTTCCTGGCATTCTACTTCGGTCCTCACAATATTTCCTAATTTTGTGTACATGTCACTTTGACGTAAGTTTGTATCTAGACGATATTTTTATGTGAACATCGCACAAGATTTCCAACTGTCGGGAACCAGTGGGATTATGGCATGTTGTCATTCCGAAGGAAGTTGGGAAGACAAGGAGCGGAAGCTGAAAAAAACGAAGGTTGGGAAGTTGAATGTCCATTCGAGTTCGGCATTGTGTATTACTATAATTAGATTTACTTCTCTTTGTGACATACAATTCCTCTATATTCCCCATACAGCTGTCTTTTGTATTGTATATTTTAACAAGAAATAATCCGATACCTTTGAATGGAGAGATTTGTGCGAAGTGCGAGCGATACGATTGCCAGAATCTAGAACTCACCACGACACTACAGGAGACATGCGGCAGCCTACTAATGTAATATGTATTATATTATCTGCAATGCGATGTAGATAAGGAAGCTGTACGACTTAATATCAACCAACGCGTCTTTCTGAATCAGAGAATAGAAATTCACCTAACTAACTAACAATCACGCCGTTTCGCCGCAAGGGGGGGGGGAAACAGCTGAGATTACCGGAATAAATTAATCGAGATCAAAAAAGCAGTTAATAATAATTTAAACATTATTAATAACCAAATTAATTTAACTAATAGTCCCATACTTAATTTATTCCGGTAATCTCAGCTGTTTCCCCCTCCCTTTCCCCCCCCCCTCCTTTTTCCTTCCCCCCCACTTACCCTCCCTAAATAATGTCTCCCCTCCCACTCTATATGTGTCTCTTTCTTTCATTTTATATCTCTTTCACTCATTGTTTTATGTATATATATGTGCCTGTATCTAATTATCTTTAGTTAATAATAATCCCTGACGAAGCTTCGGTGAAGCGAAACCTGGTTGGCGACAGTTATTAATTCAATAAAAGTGGTGTTTTACAAATTGTGTTTTTCATTTAATATAGAATTTTGTTACTTCTTGATGAAAATTTGAACACTTGGCGTTCAAAATAAGTGGGAAATGAATGGGTACTGGTCGGGGTAGGAGTAGGGATAGGGGTAACACATCACAACCTCGGTACTTTACTCTATACCATTCATAACGTGTACTTTAGCGAGTAATTAATAAAGCACCATGGAGATGATTTTCTCATGTAAACGGCTCTATAGAAGTAATTGAATTAATATTATAATGTTTAATTTGCCTTCTGTACATTGTTATGTTTACGTCGTGAAGTTTGTTGTTGTGTCAAGTGGCAACCTTGCCGATCGGCTTCGCATCTGTTGGGAGCCGTGTCGGTAAATTAATATGTAAATGAATTGTCACAATAAATAGCTAAACACCTGAAATATTGGGATCCGTTACCGCTGCGTTAAGATTATTGCCCTTGAGCTAAAAATGGTAATGCGTTATTATCACACGACGACGCTTCATTCAATTTTACGATTTTAAACGTAGAACATTACGGAATGTGTTAATATTTATAATTTTTCAAATTAACGTTTCTTTTTCTTTAGATATAGTAGATCGCTGTCAAATCAATTTGAACCCGCCATGTTGTATTGAGGTTAGCCCATAGATATACCACTCTGGTTAGTCACAGATTACATATTCAAAAGAAGAAGGTTTGTTTGTATAGAATATTTTCAAAGTGGAAAACAAAAGTAGGTATCTACTTAAAAAAAATAAAAAAATAAATGTATATTTTAAATAAATTTACGAATATAATGCAATGCTGCCAACAGAATATGTTGTTTCGATGAGGGCCTGAATCAAGTATTTGATTCCCTTGATCGTGCTGTATTTCCAAAACGTCACCGACCTTTTTCATCCACTTGCGCGTCGTATATTTTTCCGACACACCTTTCTCTGTATTATTGCTATTTATATATAACATGGCTAAACCATTTGCTTCCATCTCTATTGCTGGGTTCGCACCTTGTCTATTCTTTAGTGTATCGCATTAAATGAACCATTCTATGATATACAGATATTATAGCGCGTTCACACTACTTGCTCTATTTTAATTTCTAATACAACACCTGTACTTAACCGCTGTTAGCATAAGAAACTTTGTTGGCTTACCCTTTGTTAAACTTATATAAATCTGTATTAAAAGCTGTTTGTTTCTCAAATAAATAAATAAATATTAATTTATATTTGCAGATCTCAAAGTGACACAAAGTTTAACATAACCATAGGACATTACTGTACTGTGCGCAGAGGGCGGCATTCGCGTAGCAATTGTCGTTTACGCGGTTCCTTTCTATGGTCGATTTTAAATAGAATAGAACGAAAGTTGGAGTCGATCCAACGTTGAACTTCTATTCTATCGGGCATTCTATTGCACAGATAAGCATGTTCTCATTGATCAATATTATGGATTCTATGAAATAGATCATAGAATAGATACAGTAGGAACGTAGTTTATAGTTATAGCTTACAATATAGGCTTAGCATGCATTCACTGTTCCTGAACCTTCTTTAGCAATGTTAATTAACTAGATCTGAATAGGCCGGTAGCCTAACCCAAGTATCCTCTTCCCCCGAATCCTTTTCATCCTCTAAACATTCCCCGATTAAGGGTGCAATAGAAATTTTTGTCACTGGACACAGCGCGGTATTCAAATTTTCGAAAACAAATCGGATCAACAAACTAACAAAACAAATAACACGCTTATACTAGCTGAATATATGTTGCTCCGATAGCCAACACTTTAAGGATAAACGAAAAATAATACGGGCTCACAGATGGCGCTAATTTCAATATTTTTGAAAAAAAACACGTTTATTAAATGATGATTTTAAATGTTGAAATGAGTTGTTTATTGGCGGAATACAAAATGAAATAATTTGTTATTGTACATTTAAAGCTGAAGTCCTTCAAGAAAAATATAAAAATTGAATATATTATTGTAAAACTAGCATTATACAGTATTTTTGCAAGTTTATTAAAAGACTTTTGCTTTAAACTTACGAAAACATTTTATTCCATATTTACACCAGCCAACAAACAACACGTCTCAATATTTGAACGCATTAAGCGCTAAGTGTTTTTTTTTTAATTTTTGAAATTTATAATCCGTGAGCGTGTATCAAAATAAATGTTGTATATTTACAGCCGATAAGTAAGAAGATGACATCAAAATGTAGCATTAAACATTAATAACATAATGGACGAATTATATTAAGTGACAGTGAACACAGTGATCCGCAATGCAGTCAAGTGCGGGGGGAAGAATTAGGTAGGCGTGTGTTTCCCACACGATGTGCATCTACTGCCTGTCCCGCGGCGAGGGGGAGGGGGGCGATGCGGAGAAAGGCGCTCCCTGCCCCCTGATGGCGCTGCGGGGCACGGGCCTGCCACCGGGGCGCCCCGGGCCCCCCGACACGGGACGCATCCTGTTCGGACTGGCCTTCGCCGTGTGGAGGACGGCGCAGCTCCTGGAGTCTGCTTTTAAGGTAAAATGTTTCCAAAGGCGAGGATAAACAGGTTCAAGGACAGAGATTAAAATTTTGAGGAAATCGCAAATATAAACAAAGCTAATACAAACATATTATGCCACCACGAATATAGGTAATAGATATAAAAAAACGCTTGTTAAGCTGATTCTAAAAATTTTTGATATACCATAAGCGCAAAAAGCAGTTCTTATTTATTTTGTGAATAAATTTGTAAGGAAGAATAAAAAGTTAATCAACAGAATCTACCACAAATAATCTTAGCTGTGTGTATACTAGTATTTTATATATGCGTTCATATATTAAAAAAAATATATTTAGTAGTTTAGGATTATGTTTTTTATGCGACGGTCTCCGTGGTTGAGTGGTACGATCCTCGGCAACGAATTTGAAGGTTCAAATACCGGCGTGCGCTAGTAAATTTAATTTTATTGATTTGTTTTATTTTACAATTTATATTTATTAATTAAAAATAATATGCGGTATATTTGCGGCACGTTCCAGAGTGGTTGATACTGTCAGTATCGCCCTGGTGAAAGACCATAATTCAGAATTGTAACGTTGTTTGAAATTACTTTAGCCGTATTTGGTGACAAGATCTGAATAGCCAGGTTATGTTAGCAGACTACAGAATGTGTATTTTTTAGTGCTGACCGTTAAAGAACAATCAATATTTCAGTATCGCCCAGGTGAAATCAATTCAAAACCAATCAGGCATATACTTCTCCACGTTCATCTGCCTCATTTCCTTCTCCTCCTCAATACCTTTATCCTCACAACATACCTCAATTGCAGATGCCATAGTCTCACTGGCTCCAGACGGTTGGGAGCAGCTGGGACTCACATATAAAAATAAAAACAATTTTATTTTAGTTCTATACAACAGAAAGTATAGGAAAAGCAATTCAATTTATTTATTTACGCCCATTACAGCCTTTTACAAACAATATCTCAAATATTTTCAAATAAGCTGGCTCTACTCGATGAAAAAACCGTACTTACGCATGCTTATACTGTAACATTGATGAAGCAAAAATATCAACAACAACAAGTATTTGTTCCCCAGATGCTGAATTATCGTTTTTTTTTTCTATGAATTTCTTTTATCTGTGGACAATTGATAGGTGTCATTTCGTTGTGCGTTCTTTTTTGTTTGTTTTTGTTTGCCAATCTTTTTGCGTTATCATTATAGTGGATGGATATCGATTATTATAGTGTCCGTGCTTGTTCCCGTGCCGGTGCCGGTGGCGACGCTATTCGAACGACGACGTCTCCCGCTCGTTTCGCCCTCGGACAGTGGCGGTTTCGCATTTTCCCGTGTCCGGCCGCTCGTGCCGGTGCTTTTCCTCTACCTTTTCATCGCTTTTCGCGCTCTCTCACGCGGCCCTCGGCCTCGTGAAAATCCCCCACATCTACTATGTCTGAAAATGTATTGCCTTTTGCGTGAAGTCTAGGTACAAGAGAATTTTTGAATGACTCGGTCCTGAATTTATTGTTATAATTGAATAAAATTTTAGATCGACTAGTTCTAGTTGGAATATAAAATTCTCGTATATTGCACCTAACTTGCACGCAATATATGTAGCGATGTCATAAAGTACGTACACCATCAAGCAAGGTCGCGGGGGTGTCTGGGGTCGCCACTAATGAGATGAAAGCCTTATTGCCGGAAGAAAATCTGCCCCTAAATTATATTCCATTACTCTCGCGTTCTGGTATCCTGTAAAGTTACACTTTTAAAAGCCTTCCCTTTCACTTTGCTTGTCGACCGCTTCGCTTTATTTATACCCTGTGATGATTTTTTCTTTAAACCTACATTTTAATATTAAACTTATATTATTTAAAGTTAATGTGAATTTACTTAATTTGGGAATATTGCTAGTTTAATAACAATTTGTTTTTCTCCTGTTACAGCCTCCTAGAGAAATTCAATCCTCCAATATGTTGACTCCGGCTCCCCCATCAATGACACACATCAGGCACATGAATGAGGTAAATATATTGAATTGCGTATTACTTAATGGCTTATTATTTAATGGTTTGGTATTTACTGGCTTATTATTTAATGGCTTACCATTTCATGTTCTTTTTTATTAATATTTTTTTCTATTTGAGCAGGATGAATTCAAGGGATAAATAGAATAAGAAAATGAGGAAATAAATCTAATGAAAATAGATTGACAAGTACGATAATTACCATTAGTTAGTACCTACACCAGGATTTAGGTGAACTTTGAAAGGAGGTTCAATATAATCGTAATGGTGCATGCGGGTGGGTGCGTGTGGATGCCAATCGTAATATTAATTATCACCATGGTTGCGATTGCATATCGTAATTTTAGGTTTTGTAGGACCTGCGATTATTGCATCAACAAGAACAAGACGGTTAAGGGAAAGAAAGGGACTCACCAATTCACTCACTGCACATGTAGTCTTCATTTGTCTTTCACTGGATATTCTGCATTATGAGATTAAAGTTCAGCGGCAGTGATTCGAATCGTTAGCGGAACTTGTTTTATCGTCAGCGGCTATAATTGTGGTGTGGCGGTAGGTCAAAAACAGGGGGAAGTGGGGCAAGGGAGATGCACATAATCGCGCGCATTATTTGGAATCCAAGTAGGTGACCGATAATTATGAACTAGCGTGAACACGTAATATGATCATAAAACAATCTACTTAGGGGCATTCGAAGCATGATTATAACGCTACTTACTCACAGATGGCGTTAATTTAATATGTTTGAAAAAAACTCTTTTAGCACGTAACGCTTTTAAATATAGAGATAAATTGTTTTTTGGCAGGTGTACATATAAAATGTGAAATTGAATACATTATTCTCGTAGGTTTAAAGCTCAATTCCTCTAAGGAACTTATAAAAATACTGTATATATTAGTGTTACAATTATGTGTTGTATTTTTTTTTAATTGAACGAATTCGGCTTTAAACCTACAATAACAATTTATTCCATTACATATTCCGTATGCACACTCGCTAACAAACAATTCTTCCCCATATTTATTTATTATTTTTTAAATTTATTTGTAAGAGACAAACAGATTTTTTAACAAAAGTAGAAAAACAAAATTAAGCCAAAAAAAATCTTACGAGTATACTAAAGTTGATTAGAGATGGGAGATTTATTTTACAGTAAACTAAGGGAGAGGAGTAGGAAGGGGAAGATATGATGCTCCCAATACATACTATTCATCTGTTATCGTATGCATTACTTCGGTTCGACATTTCTGAATATTATTAGGATGTCGATATTATTAAATTGCGTGTTAGACTGTGCACATACTCGTATACGAGGAATTAGGGGAATTTTTCCTAAGGTTAGTTCATCATATGGGCAAATTAAAAAATAGGTTTGTCGAGTTGATCTTGAAGGTATGTGGTATTTTATAAAATTTAAAAAAAATCATTACGTAAATATTTTAATAACGCCATCTATGAGCGCGTATCATTATAAGCATGTATCGAATACCCTTAAAGTTATTAAATCTAGGTCACTTCGAAAATTTATTCAACGGTGTTAATGGTTTTTCTCATGCGCTGCGCGCAAAAATAAAATAAACTTCGTAGTTAGTATTCAAATAAGGTCTCTTGTCAAATGTTAATTCAGCCAGGGGCGAACTGGTAATCAAAGATAAGAAAAAGAAGGTAACATACTCTTCTACGCGCCATTTTCTGTCCCTCACTCTCTTAATCTGCTCGGAGCTCGAATAGAAACTCATGACTCTATAAACAGACAATCCGTTTTATGATTATTTTATCTCAACGATCAGAATGATTGACAGATAAGAATTATAAAATAGTCGATTTTTTACAGTAGTCACTAAATCACCTCAAGGGTGCTTTAAATCTTGTTAAAGTTTATAGCCCCTTTTAAATAATAATAATAATAATAATACTTCGACGATTTATATAGCGCCGCTTTTGTGAAAAATCACCTCAAGGGCGCTGTACAAATACTACTTGCTAGGGTTTATCTTATTATGTACTTATACAGAAAACATACTTACCTGGTAGGGCACTCCAGATTAAAACTTAATTAAATTACAATGTTTTCTGCTGAGATGGTATGACTTGACTAATGATGGCTGCACGCACAGGACACATATATTAGAAAACACTTCACATTGCATGACATTGAAGTTACTGTTTAAATCCTATTTATCCTATTCATATTATATACATTAGAAGGTTATTGATAAAAAGGAGTAGGTGCTTATTTGAAACATGATTTTATTAGAGATTTTTTTTGATAATAATTATTTACATTTACGAATAATAAAATTATTTGTTTATTAGGTAACTGAACCATTCATGGATATGACTGTCCGAAGAGATGAGTTTTGAGTTTTGATCTGAATTCTGTCGAGTCTTTAATCAATGTTAGATCGTATGGCAGTTTATTCCAGGCTTTAGGGCCTGACACGCTGAAAGCTCGCTCACCAAACTTAGTATCTGGTGTGCGCTTTAGTTCCTTCAGCCTCCCGATGGCCGATGCGTCGCTGATCTAAGAGTTGACTGGCGTGAATTGGAATTTTCTGGGATGCAGAGTTCCGATAGGTAAGCCGGGGCCATCCCGTTAATTGATTTAAATACCATCCAGCAAAGCTTGAACTGGATTCTTTCAGGACATTTGAGCCAGTGCAGGTTTTTTTAGATGTTCTGAAATGTGGGAGTATTTAGATACGCCTGTAATTAGTCTTGCCGCAGCGTTAAAAACGGATAGTAAATTGGTATTTTGATAGTTGGGGAGGCTTGCATATATTCCTTTGCAATAATCTAGACGTGAAACAACGTACAAATTAACCAACAATTTAGTCGCCTTTGTTGGCAGGTTTCTCCGCACTGCTTTAATTTGCCTTAATTGGAAGAACCCTGTGCTTACAGTTCTGTTCACTTGGTTTTTAAGGGATAATAATTAATAGGTGTATTTTAGACCCTTCTTAAAGGTTTCGAAATTGCTTTCTGACCTCAAACCAAATGAAAGGTCATTCCAAGGATGTGGGCCCAGTACATTGGAAGCTCTGTCCCCAAATTTAGCAGCATTCGTACGAGAGGGTTCAACCAGTCTGTTCGACGCATCAGTTAATACTGTTACGTTTTAAAATTATTATGAAAAACATTGAACCCGCCATGTTGTATTGAGGTTAGCCCATAGATATACCACTCTGGTTAGCCACAGATTACATATTCAAAAGAAGAAGGTTTATTTGGGTAGAATATTTTCAAAATAGAAAACAAAAGTAGGTACCTACTTAACAACTTTATTATTTTGAAAAAATAAATGTTTGGAATGAAATAGAATTTTCAAATTAACTTTTATTTGTTTAGAGATAGTAATAATCGTCATAAGGCATTACTTTCGCTGTCAAAACAATTATGGCAACCAAACGACAAGCAATAATTAACTAAAAAATTAGCTGGAAAATAAAAAAAATAATTGCACGCACTGTAATTTTTTTTAATCCCTGAACGTTAACTCCATCCCTGCGTTGTTTTTGCTGTTTGACAGACTTGTTAGTTACAGTATCACAATCATCTCTGTTATCGCAATGTCAATGCTCTTATCGTTTTGGCGTGGAACAACATTTAACGGTGAGGTACCCACCTCGCACCACACCTAGCTCTGTAATACCTGCTAATTGCTCTAATTGGATACGGGATTAATTCAATAAGTAATACCTACATTGGGACGGCTATCATTTCAATAAACAATAATTAACATACGCAGTGCAATAAAATTATCGTAGGCGATATGTAAGCGAATTACATATATTTAGAATTATGCTGCGAAATGTTTCCGATGCAATCCATCAGGTTTGTTTCTGGATAGTTTTTTTTCTGGAAATGTGTTATTTTTTTAATATACTCGTATATATATTTTTTTATAATTTCTTTAAAATATTGGTATTCACTTTGTGGCTTCATTATTAATAAATTAATTTAAAAATACTTTATAATCACCACTTTATTAATACATACATATAAACACGTTTCGAAAGCGATGCTCTCCTCATCAGGAATATACAGAATACTTAAAAATAATGATGTCGAGTATAGACAAATTATAAACATAAACAAAAATTTGTTAAAGTAGGTAATTATTAATCAAAAATGTAAATAAAAAAATATTATAAAAGTGTACAGGCTGTACATGACGGCATACGTAAAAAGGATAAATAACTTTTTCGAAATTCAATCTTTTTTTTTTTTTGTAACTTTGTAACTTTTGAGTGAGTGCTATGATTGAAAAATACGATGTTATTGATGTTGTTGAAGCCGAAAAATTTTTTTTTTCAAAATTTCAATTTTTGTATGGAGATTTAGATGGTAGGTGGGGCGCTGCCCTATTGGAAATTTGAAAGAAAAAAAAATCATTTTCGGCTTCAACAACGGCCTCCATGGTCGAGGGGTAAGTCTCTCGACTACGAATCCGAAGGTCGCGGGTTCAAATCCCGGCGTGCGCAAGTAAATTTTATTTAATTAATTTGTGTTGTTTCACAATTAATTCAGTTAACAAATTATATATAGTATATTTGCGCACGTTCCAGAGTGGAAGATACTCTCAGTATCGCCCTGGTGAAAGACCACCATTCAAGAATTGAAACGTTGCTTGAAATGGCTTTTAGTCGTGTTTGGTGACCAGATCTGAATAGCCAGGTATTCCCCTTCTTCCTCTTCCCCTTCTCCTTCCCCTCCCCAATACCTTCAGCCCCACAACATTCCCCAATTGGGAACGCCATAGTCTGTGCCACTGGCTCCAGACGGTTGGGAGCAGTTGGGACTCTTGTGCGGTATTCATATAAAAAAAACATCAATAACGTCGTATTTTTCAATCTTAGCACTCTAGCTCACTCAATAGTCACGTATGTAGTCATGCATTGACTAAATATAAGAAACGGTCTTGTTAAGTACCTATGACATTACTGGAAGGTTTTATTGTTGGAATTAATTTTATAGTATTTAAGAATTTTCTAAAAAAATTACTATTTATGTTTGCTTATTGGTTGGTATCTTGGAGAGTGTGGGTGGTGATGGTACATTTATTCGAGACCAACAATATGCCAGTGTAGTCAGCACTGATAACACTAGTAGGACGATTTATCTGTCGTGAGAAAGCTCCGGTAACAATGCAATGTTTTTTTTAATATCTTCTATCTTATCAAGACTAACCGTGTACCCAATTGTGGACTATTTCTTACGCATGATCTCATTCACTGCGATAACAAAATATCACCTCAAGGGCGCTTTACAAAACTACACAACTAAACATATAACCTGCTTACTTCAGTTATCAAAATAATTATCGGATTTTGAAATGGATGTTTTTATTGCGTCCATCGCTCTTCAACACACTATCGTAGTGTTTTGTAAATTTCCCCGGAATTAGAGCAGTGTGAAGTATTTCTATTGTTATTAATTATCTTATAGCATTCATTTTTTGTTGGAATAACTCATTGAAGCTTATTAACCTCATTGTATATATTTTGTAATCACTTATGAAGTTTATGTGGTTCAATAAGTTATTCAAATAAAAATCTTACCGTATTAATGACCTAGAGTCCTATGTTAATCGCCGTGTAGACGCAAATAGTAGAGATGGTAATTTTCCCTCGTACGCAAAAGAGACTACAATTTGTACCACGATGAACATGCTGCGTTATTTTTAAGCGTGTTCAAAACTATTCTGTTTGGTGTTGGTGTGCAATGCTAAAACTGAAGCAAAAGCTGCGGCAGACTTGTAGAAAATTCAATAGATGTCCCATATAAATAAAATTCGAGCACTATCTAGATTGCAAATTTTTCAAAACATGTTGAAACATTGCAGCATTAAGGTGGTATTAGCTCAATTGGTTAGAGCGCACGTGTTCGAGTCGAGATGCGACCGATAGGTACCTTTTTTATTTTATGTGTCTTTTCCGTTTCATATTTCATTTGAGATTTATTATTATTATATTCAAATATATAAATATATATAGTAAATGTTTCTTGAAGTCGTTCGATTCTTTCATTCATTCGTCGTTCACCATTTGGTGATTGGATCATTACAATAAATGTAGTCTACTTCTTTCTACCTGTGTGATTTTTCAAAATCAGTGACATTCATTCCCTGCAATAAAAATGCTTTGAAAATCCTTTAGTTCCACCACAGAGTTTTTTCTACTTTCGAATGTTAAAGCAATTCTTTTGTATACCACGTGTTCTTAATTCTGGAGACCTTTCTGGGCCTTTATCAAATTCTATGCTCCTGGTCGTGTTATAAATTTATGTTATCTTTTCCTCAGGAATCGGACGAGACCTCGGGAAAGTCCCGGCCGTGGGAACTGAGCTACGCAGCCGAGAGGCTCATGGTGTTGTGGCTCCCCGCTCACAAAGGGGAACCACCCAGATACTCCCTATCCGGCGGCCCTGAGAGGGACGTCGCCAACATGCTTAACACGAAGCACGGTCAACACTACATGGTATGAAGACATATTATTATAACATCTACTTTTTTTTCCAGGAAGTATGCAGTGGTAGTGCAACGCAATTCGCAACGCAATATGGGAATTATAGAATTAATGAACGATATTCAATGGTATCTTGTATCTAGGGAATCATTAAGACAACCATGAAAATGATGATTTGCGTCCCGGGAAAGTTGTATGAAAGAATGCTTTCGTTCCTACGTGAACATTTCAGAAGCGCTGCAGTACCTCGGGAGGCGGAAGAGTTAGTGATAGTACTATTTAAGAATTCGTGCTTCAAAGGCAATTAATAATATCAAACTTACTTTTGTGATGAGTGTGAAAGAGAGCTTTGTGCTTTATGTTTTGACATAAAAAGAATCTCCCCAAGAAGTCAAATGCTTTTCGCGCCAGGAAGTCCTCGATCTGCCCAAGGTTGTAAATCTTGGACTTGGGATTGATGGATTGAAAATCTTGACGTGGATGCGTGATTGTTACTCAAACTAGATAAAAACACTATCATTGTTAACACTTAGTATATTTCTGATGAATAATTCTAATGGTCTAGAGAGGCTTGAATATCTCTACGATAAGTTAATTAAGGCTGTTGTTTACTGCTAATTTCGTGAGAAGAATGAATTATGCCTTTGATGTTACTTTGACATTTATACTATAGAAAGGTGAAATGACTTGAATTTGGGAAAATGTCTATTTTTGGCTGCGTTTAGTGCACTGCATCAAGAACTTATATGCTTTTATCTACTCCCACCCAATTCTAATTTGGACGGTGTTTAAAATTATTTATTACCGGTAAAACCGATTTAGTTAGAAAATAATTAAAATATTAATTATAATTTAATAATTTTTAAATAATTTTAAACACTGTCCAAATTAGAATTGGGTAAGTGTAAATAAAATCATATAAGTAAGTCGTCGCAATGTGGATTAACCAGAATTTAAAAATGGCCTTGAACGCCGAAACAGCTGTCACAATAATAAAAACTAAAATACTTGCAGAACACTTAATAACATTATTAAATTTGATTTACATTAAATAAAAAAATAAAAATAGTTTTACGAATTAAACACAATTTTTTTTTTATTAAATTTTATTTATATCCATTTATATTTATCATGTTACATTGTTAAGAATAAGTACTCATATAATGTGTTACAATAGTTTCTTATATTCACAGTCCTCCTCACTAGGTATTCCTGTTCCGAGGCGGACTGTGGATTGTTGTGTTGGTGTTACTGATACTTATGTTGTCTTTGTAATTTCCTCATCTTCATATTTACTTAGCCACATTTTAATGTTTTGATATTTTCGTAATTTTGTCAACATTCTCAGTTATTTAATTAACCTATAAATAATATCAATCCTTATAACATATGTATGTCTCCCGTGTTGCAGGTATTCGACGTGAGCGAACAGCCCGCGCGCGCAGTGATGGAACACTCGGGCAAGGTGTGCGAGCTGGGCTGGGCGCGCGGCCTGGCCCCGCCGCTGGAGAGACTGTGCGCGCTATGCAAGCACCTCGACAGCTGGCTGGCAGCCCACCCCGCCAACGTCGCCATCCTGCGCTCCTGGTAAATATTTCACTTTCATCCCTTTTTCGCAGTCGGTTCGGCAGCAATTTCTTCGGCAAGGTGCTTTTCCGCCATAATTTTTCGTTGTCGTTTCGTTGATAAAATTTGGTGACAATTGCGTAAATAATGGAGAAAATATGCGTATTTGAGGTTTTACTTTAGAAAAAAATATAAATGGAATTATAAAATGTCATCACTGTGGCAACACCAAGCTACTGACATTATTTATACTGTGTTTTTACAGGTGTTCACATTCGCGTGAGAACAATCCAGTTATAAAAACTCAGTTAATTTACACAAATTACATAAAATTACAAAAAATCAATCAATGATACATAATACAATAGAAACTACAGACACACGTGATACATAATACAATAGAAACTACAGACACACGTGATACATAATACAATAGAAACTACAGACACACGTGATACATAATACAATAGAAACTACAGACACACGTGATACATAATACAATAGAAACTACAGACACAAGTGATATATAATATAATTAGCCCAATCATTGTTACATATTTTTAAATAAAGCAGGACATTATTTTCTGAAACTGTACAGATTAAAGTAGGCAATATTATTTCTGAAAGTATTCAGTTGGAATGTGCTATGGCGTCTAAAACAATGGGAATTAGGTACATTTATTTCAATACTGCTAAGACATAATATAGTATCTAGATGACCGTGAATTATTTTGTATAAATATATTAAATCATTCAATTGCCTTCTAATTTAAGTTGAATTAATGTTGAAATAGTCGAGACGTGCGTCGGATGATCTAAGATTGTCATGAAATAGTCGAGACGTGCGTCGGATGATCTAAGATTGTCATGAAATAGTCGAGACGTGCGTCGGATGATCTAAGATTGTGATGAAATAGTCGAGACGTGCGTCGGATGATCTAAGATTGTCATGAAATAGTCTAGACGTGCGTCGGGTGATCTAAGATTGTCATGAAATAGTCGAGACGTGCGTCAGATGATCTAAGTTTGTCATGAAATAGTCGAGACGTGCGTAGGATGATCTAAGATTGTCATGAAATAGTCGAGACGTGCGTCGGATGATCTAAGATTGTGATGAAATAGTCGAGACGTGCGTCGGATGATCTAAGATTGTCATGAAATAGTCTAGACGTGCGTCGGGTGATCTAAGATTGTCATGAAATAGTCGAGACGTGCGTCAGATGATCTAAGTTTGTCATGAAATAGTCGAGACGTGCGTAGGATGATCTAAGATTGTCATGAAATAGTCGAGACGTGCGTCGGATGATCTAAGTTTGTCATGAAATAGTCGAGACGTGCGTACGATGATCTAAGATTGTCATGAAATAGTCGAGACGTGCGTCGGATGATCTAAGATTGTCATGAAATAGTCGAGACGTGCGTCGGATGATCTAAGATTGTCATGAAATAGTCGAGACGTGCGTCGGATGATCTAAGATTGTGATGAAATAGTCGAGACGTGCGTCGGATGATCTAAGATTGTCATGAAATAGTCTAGACGTGCGTCGGGTGATCTAAGATTGTCATGAAATAGTCGAGACGTGCGTCAGATGATCTAAGTTTGTCATGAAATAGTCGAGACGTGCGTAGGATGATCTAAGATTGTCATGAAATAGTCGAGACGTGCGTCGGATGATCTAAGTTTGTCATGAAATAGTCGAGACGTGCGTACGATGATCTAAGATTGTCATGAAATAGTCGAGACGTGCGTCGGATGATCTAAGATTGTCATGAAATAGTCGAGACGTGCGTCGGATGATCTAAGATTGTCATGAAATAGTCGAGACGTGCGTCGGATGATCTAAGATTGTCATGAAATAGTCGAGACGTGCGTCGGATGATCTGAGATTGTCATGTAAATCACATTTAAAGGATAAAATTCTTAGCATTTTTTTTAACAGATTCAACAATGTTTTCATTTATAAGGATTTATAAGGATTTAACAAGGATTTCAAATATAACTTCCATATTCCAGTTTACTTCTAATTAAGGCGTTTTAAAAGGTTAGAATTAATTGAGGGTTTACCTATTATGTGAATAAATCCAATCATTTTGAATGATTTACACTTAACATCGTTAATGTGTACGTCAAATATGAATTTAAAATCGATAGTGATTCCTTTATCTTTGAAACGTGTTTTCACATTCTTGAAATGTTTTCACATACATATTTGTATTTGGCAGTTCATGTTTCAAGAAACAAGGAAAATCGTCATAATAATTTTTTTAAGGTTTTTTAAATTTATGATTTCTATCTGAGAAGTTGAATTTGCTTTTTTTAATTTTATTTATTTAACATTAATTCATTGTTATTTCGATTCATAATATTTCAGAAACACAAAAAATTGCCTTTCCACCTTCCTTGCAAAGCGTTAAAATATAATAAAAAAGTTTAAAGACGTCAAGGTGGGAATGCTGTCCTTATTTCACCGGTATTTTAATGGAAGATGCTCTGAGGAACTAGCGTCACTGATCCCTTCCACACGTGCATAGTCGGGAAACATGCCGAACGCGCGCCCAATATTTGCATACGGTTGACATTTGTCGCATCAGAACGGGTCTCTTGTATGACTGGTTCTTGTGTTCAACAGCTCGGCTGTGGAATGATCTGCCGACCTCTGTGTTTCCTCCATCCTAAAACCTGGGTTATAGGATGGATGCTATCCTCTAAAAGACCCTCCACACAGCATTGAGGGAAATTATTTCTCTCAGGGCCTCCTGTGTTTAGTAACTGTAAAAAATATATATATATATATTAAATTATGTTGGAATATGATGTAGAATATTTCCTTTCGGAAAGTACCACTAATTTCTGAAGAACGTGCACTTGAACCATTATGTTTTTTAAAGTCACTTTGATTTCCCTATGTCATCTTTGTGTTGCCATTAAAAAACTTTTAAACGATTGCAGCGCCCTCAATTTTTGTTTGTTTTTAAATGTCAGACTGTAGTCTGTACACTACAATGTACATACACCATTTTTAAATGTTGTAATTGTAAGATTCAGAGTAAAACGTTTATACAGAGCAAGCCTAATTGCACATTCATGATAAGATACCAGAAACTAGATAAGATTCTTTATTTTCCCAAGACTTTCTGGACCTAAAAATAACATACGGTTGAGATCACATTTAATTTAAATACGATACAAAGTATCATAATAATACCGCTGTTGGTTGGCAAATAAACATGACTCCGAACTATCAATAGTAGTTATAATTATTTTCAATAAATACGCTAATTTGTCTGCCAAATAAACACCAAAAGCCTGTCCATTTGACTGTCAAGTAACAACTATTTATATTGGTGCGTAATAAGTACATACAACCCACATGTTTAGCTTTCATTATTTGCAAACTAAATAAACATCTCAAAAATAAACACTAAATTCTGAATTGGTAATGATTTCGCACTCGCACTCTTGCAAATATTTGTTGTTTTTTTTTTGTCATTGTTTTTTTTTATGGTCCAGATACATAAATATTATAAAGTATGACATTCTTTAGATTATGTTTTATATTATTTAAATTCTTTACATTCCACATTATTCATTATATTTCGGATCCCCACAGACCTGAATATGCATATCATACTGCCATCTATTTATTTTTTACCAAAACACTGAAAAGGTGGTGCTACCGGCTAAGGAACAAAGCCTTCCATCATTATGGAAAAGACTATATAAATTTTATCATTTACAGTTTATTTGTTTTCATTTATTTTAATTATTTTGTTTTTCTCAGTGGTAGCCGTGAACGCCTAGCAGTTGCTGTGTCAGCTTACCTTCAATACAGCTCCATCTGTGGAAAACAAGAACACGCTTTGGACAGATGTTCCATCAGGAAATTCCTCGATGGATCACCATCACTAAACCCATCTGACAGAAGGTAAGTAATTGAGATGTATTTCATTCTATGGTGCCGCCAATGAATGATTACCCGCGGTGCAAACAAGAACCAAGGATGGCAACATAATAATATTAAATATTTGTTAGTCTTTTTGTATCAAATGAAAATGTACCAGGTTTAACGGCTGTCAATGGCTGAAATGATAACATTGTCTTCCTATCCGCCGTATAAAGAAAGCCAATCTGTAGAAATGCTGAGCCTTTAGTCCCATTCAGGTCTGGCAAGATTGCGATAGATTAAGAAAAAACAGACCAGTGTGACATCTATCTGCAATTTTACATACTACAATACAATAGTTTTGTAGCCATATTCAATCAAAATAACAAAAAGTGTTACCAGCACTGCCGCCCCTCTTCTCTACCGCATTTAATAACAAAAAACAGAATAAGTTATATTGTCCACAGTCATAACCTAAAAAAACCATATTTTTTAAATCTTAATAATAATAATAATTGGATTACTTGTATAGCCCCGTTTTTGTGAAAAATCACCTCAAGGGCGCTGTACAAATCTTAATTCCTATTCTTTATGTAATTATGCACAAACAGATACTGAAAACATACTTGCCTGCAGCTGGCAGGTCGCTTCACATGCACACAGTTTTATTAGAAAATTAAAGTACAGAGATGATATTTTTACAGTTGCTATTTTATCCTCCTTTTCTATTTTTCTATTGATGTTACATTTATTAGAAAATTGGTGGCACAAGAAGAGGTGGCATTTATTTGAAATACTTTTAATTTTTAGAACTGGAAAATGTTTATAAAATGACCTTAACTACTATACTTTATATATTTTCAATCCGAAATCAATATTTATTTAAATGTTGTTTGTTATTAATTGACAAATCTTATCTTTTACATTGATTGCAATAATCTTAATCCCTCCTATCTTCAAAAACATTTGTTTTTTTTTTATAATGGTCAGATGTCTCATACTCATGTTGCACATACTCCTATCATCATGTATTATGTATGCCATGTAAACCTTATTTCTGGAAACTGAAAATGGGTCAATGAGGTTGACTCTTAATTTTTTTAAATGAATTAAATAATATACTTTGTATTCACTACTTTATTAATACACATATATTTACATGTTTCAAAGGTGATGCTTTCTTCATCAGGAGTACCATATATAGAATACTAAAAATAATAATGTCAAGTTTAGACAAATGATAAAAATTAGAACACAAAAATGTAGGAATAAAAATAATAATTTATTAATATTATTCTTATTTTTTTATTTGTATGAAAATGTATTATATTGAAACAGTGAATAACGAAAATAAAACTAGTTTTATGATGTCTCCAAAAATGAAAAAGTTATGAGCTTTCAAAGTGAACTTGGGAAAAACAAATACCCGTGACGTCTCGAAACACAATTCAGTACAATTCACAATTCAAATGTTAGTAACGCATACTGCCGCATCAGCAATTTTATCTACCGTGACGTCACCTGCTTATCGGCCGGCCGGAGAGATTCTCCTAAAACATCAACATTTTGACAACTAATATCTTTGGTACCCATTACATTTTTTTTTTACAATTGTGCTCTAATAATAATTTTATACGTTTATAAATTATATGAAATTTCATTGGGACAACCTTATTAAATTCAACAATATGTAATATTGTTATTTTTTCCTACAGATATGTGGAATATTTTGCTGGATTGCTGGCTGGAGGCATCAGAGTGAATGCTTCACCGCTGTGGCTAACTCACATAACGGTGGTTGGGGCTCCGCCTCTGTCTCATGTCTTCCTCAAACTCTATGAAGGGATGGTCCCAATTTATACCTCAAGTAAGTTCCTATAAACTGCATAATAATAATAATAATAAGTGTTTATTCCGGTATGTGGGGAGGTTAGTGCAGTCCCACACATTCCATACAACAATATACATGCAATAGTTATAAAAAAATATATACAAAAAGTTTAAGAAATAAAATAATAATACGATAGTATAATATACATCACACATAAAACAAAAATTGTAAAATATAAATAAAATAACTAATAAAAATTAAATACATCAAAATAACGCCTTTAAGGTACTGCGGCATTTAAGTTGTGAGGGTCCAATATCTTTCTCCAGTATGCGTCGATGCTGGAGGCTGGACTGCGGCGGGCTTCCATGATGAGGATATTCCTGGAGCTGTTTATTCTTTCCCTCATTCCAACCACCCTGGATCTTATAAGGGGTGCAAAACCGGAAACTCGCCCCTCTGTGAACATACTAGAAGCGCTGCAGTATCTGGGGAGGCCAAACATTATGCGGAAGGTGTTATTATACTGTACACGAAGTCTTTCCATACTACTCTTTTTATAGTTTGCCGAGAGTTTGCACATGTACAACGTTGCGCAGAAGGCAAGGAAGAGAGTCTTTTTCAGCGTTACTACAAAGGCGAAATCTTCTACTGAGCATGTTCGATTTTACGCTAAGATCTCGTCTTTGCCTATCAATATCATCATCATTCATCAGAGTACTGGTGATTATATGGTGCATAAATAGCTTCCCTTCAATTACAAACTTGGACACTGATCACTGCAAATGTTGAATCCAAAAACTTAAGTTTTACCAATGTTTAAATTCTTTCATCATCATCATCGTTTTTTTATATTAATTTTAGACATTTTACAAAAAATTTTACGCAAAAAGTCCCGATAAACTACTCCTTTGTATCATTGATGAAGATAATATTAACATTTCTTAAATGAAACACGAAACCGAAAAAAACCACAGAAAATAAAAGGGGATCAGTCGCAATTTAAGATTTTATCTTCTTCAATGATTAAATTTTACAATGAGGTTTATAAACTTCAGTAAGTCATTAAAAATAAATTGAATACTCTTTTGTAGTTAGTCTAACCGGAGTTTGTTATTCAAAACTTTATCCTAAATTTACAGTTAAGGTTACAAAAAAAATATATATATATCTATATAAAATAAAAAATATTTCTCAAGTATCTTACTCAAAAATATTTCTACAAAAGTATAAAAAAAAAACAAAATAAAAACATAAACGACAACAATAAATATATTCACTAGTTTCTTGTAGAGTTGAGCGATTCCTTGATTCGTCAAGGTACTCACAGATGTCTCTACCATGCTTTACTTTTGTGGCCTCGTCTCAATTCAGTCAGAAGCTGCTATTAATAATCCTCTAACATCAGTTTGGTCCTTCCGTGACTCTGTTATCTAAACAATTTTGTTTTTTTCCAGACGTCTATTCACTAGGAGCCGGGGCCCGCCAGTTCACGGCAGCCCTGGGCTCTTCCCCCGGGGGAGTGGCAGTGCGAGGAGACGTGGTGCTCCGCTGCTACCGGCGGCCCCCGCCTCCTGCAGCCCCGCACCACACAAGAGCCCTGATCTTCTCCGTTCAGTTCCACACGTGTGCGGTAACAGATTTCACACTGGTGTTCACGAAGCAGCACCTCGATTATGCATGCAACGGTAAGAATCTAAAAATGCTTTGATCACACTAAAGAAAATATGAACCATCATGATACTGATACAAAAAATTATAAAAACTATGTACATAAAACCTTGTACCTGTACAGAAAAAGAATATTAGATTGGTAACACATTATTAAATAAATTAATAAGAAGTATTTTGTTTAAGTCACTGTTTTTAATACATAAATATCTATGATATATAAATATACTAAAAACAGTGGTGTAAACAAAGTACTTCTTGTTAATGTATTAATAATGACGCCACAAAATAACTGCACATATTTTGAGGAAATATTATTAAATGACAAATCTCCCCTTTTTCTTCAGTGATTATGTTGATAAAGAGCCATTTAAAAACAGTTTGTTTTAAATAAACACAACCCAATAAAGATTGTGTAAAATAGTATTGATTTTTGTATCAATCCGCATAGTAAAACAAGTAATTTAGTAAGGTAGGTTCTTCATTTAATCCATTAATTCATTATAATTTTTAAAAATCCATTTTCTCTATTGCTACTATTGTCCGCTTTAATAATTCTTTGTAGGCGTACCACTTAGAGCTCCGTAGCTACCTCTTCCAATTTTCATAAAGGACGCATCCAGTTTACAACGGAGCTCTCAGCGGCAGAATCAAATCAATTTTTTCATATTTGAAGTATCTTAATAAATTCCTTCTCTCCAGATGAAGAGTTTCCCCCGGACGGGTCGGTGGAGGTGCAGATAGCGGGGGGCCGCCCCGCACCGGCCCCGACCCCAGCAGTGCGTGTCCGTCCCGCAGACGACGTGTTGTCGCGCTGGGACAGCCTGCAGCACCTGCCCGCCACCAACAATAACAACAATCACGCACCATCTCTCAATCACAGCAATCACAACAACGTCAATCACTTGCATTCCGAGGACGAGGAAGATACTGCTGGTAAGTTTTCATAACATTTTTCTTTTTTTATATTTTATTATGTCCATGGATACTATTAAAAACGATGGGATATATGGCATGGCAGCCTGCCGACTGTCATGGAACTACAACCAAACTCCAAGGTTTATCAAAGTGGCGGAGTCAATGAAAGCTATGCATTTTGTGCGTAGCTAGAAAAAATGGCGACACACCCGTAGTAGTATGGTTGAACGATGCTCTCAAGAGGAAGGGTGGAAAGTGCCTTGCAATCTGGCTATTCGTGTCTGGTTACTAAATATAGCTACGACATTTCAAGTAACCTCTCTATTCTGCAATAATCTGGAACTACGTGCAATTTATGCTGAACGTAGTGCGGAGAAAGGGGATATAGGAAAGAAAAAGAGGATGTTTGGCCATTTAAATCTGGTCTGTCAACAGAGCGAGAAAGATTAGAAAAGTGGTTGCAACGTTTCTTCCCATTATTTCAAATATTATTATTAGATGAGCATGTTTTGTTTGCACATCACCGGGACAAAGTTGCTTCAAAATTTGTGTAAAAAAGTGATGTTTTTGTAATTAGAATCTAGGCTGCATTATTTTTATTTCCATACAAGATGCATGTATTTTATCAAAGCCTCGAACCAAAAGTGTGCAGATTTTAGTCCATATGTACATACATTATTATGTAAGTTAGTTTGTTGTCCGTCTGTTTGGTTGTGTTGCAGAATGCTTACAATGTACTATGTTCATCATAATTTATTAATTTGTGCATCTACATAGAAAATTAAACTTGTGAGACCACCATTCAGAATCAAACCACTGATTGCGTGAAATCACCAGTGAATGAAATGTGTGGTGCTATAAGCGAAGGATAGTATTTATCAATGATATTTTAAGTTTAGTGGGTGTCTTTGTTTTTTCTGGATATCCCCGCATTTTTCCATGTTTAACTTTACTTGTCGCATTGTTATTTGTTTGGAACTCATTTTCAAAATATATGGCCTTCGGCATGGCGAAAGTCTCCCACCATTGAAGACAACTTTTGGCCATTAGATTAAAAATAGAAAACAAGTTTCTTTCACTTTGTGAGCTATATTGTCATTCGTCAACAGCATCTCCTAGGTTTAGAGAAATACTTTTCATCCTTATTCAACTTAATGATTAAATAAAAAACACTTTTGTCTTTATTCCACTTTTGTTTTTGATCGTGACCGGTTTTAACCTGTGACAGCTATCTTCAAATTTTTATTTTTATTTGTTTTATTGTAAAATATTAATTATATACAGTGGGAACTTATACCCGCTAAGCCACTGTAAGTAGCTTGTCAGCAGGAGTTTATTTCAACAATATTATATAATACAACAATAAATTACAATCATCATACAAATGTAGGGCAAAATTATTATATTTAGGCGCATGCATGTGATCAATGTATAAAAGTAGAAAAAAAAATTAAAAAGAAAAAAAATTGTGGAATCAAAGTGGAATAAAGTTAGAAGGTTTTTATTTTATGATTACAATGGAATTCCACCATGTTTTAACAGTTGCAAAAATAAAAATTAAAAACTTATTTTTAACGGATAATATGATTTAAAATTTTCACAGCCAAAAAGTATTATCTTGAATGATTTTTGGGGTATTATGCCATGTTGGCTTCCTCCTCCTTTAGCCAACGTTTTGGACAGTGTTACAGAATTTTTACATCTCTTATATACGAGTATATTATCTATCATATAAAATATGATTAAGAATGTCCCGGAGAGCGGTGTTTGTTTCTTTGTTTTGTATACAAATCTACAGTTTTATTCTGAGTTTGGTGAAATTTTCAATAAGATAAGCTCTATCAAGTAATATTTGTACAGCGCCCTTGAGGTGATTTTTCACAAAAACTGCGCTATACAAATCATCCAGTTATTATTATCATTTCACTTTCGAAACAACAGGAAGATCACTGTCTACATGAGATTTCAGAAAACCACCCCCTTCTAGATTTCCCACCCTTTAAAGCAAAATTTTGGTACTTCTTACAAAAAATTTACTTACTTGATGTTCATAATGAGAGGAAATAGACTGAGTAGGGGTAAGGGGACGTAGGGGTAGGGGTAGGGGTAGGGGTAGGGTAGGGTGAGGGGTAGGGGTAGGGGTGGGGGTGGGGGTGGGGGTGGGGGTGGGGGTAGGGGGTAGGTGTAGGGGTGGGGGTGGGGGGTAGGGGTAGGGGTAGGGGTAGAGTTGGGGGGTCAGGGGTGGGGGTGGGGGGGTGGGGGTGGGGTGGGGGTGGGGGTGGGGTGGGGGGTGGGAGGTTGGGGGTGGGTGGGGTGGGGGGGGGAGGGGGGGGTAGGGGTAGGGGTAGGGGTAGGGGTAGGGGTAGGGGTAGCGGTAGGGGTAGGGGTAGGGGTAGGGGTAGGGGTAGGGGTAGGGGTAGGGGTAGGGGTAGGGGTAGGGGTAGGGGTAGGGGTAGGGGTATATACTCGTAAATATCATGATATTTTCAAACTCTGCAAAAAACCATAACTTGCTTACTTCAAAAAACCAAATTATTGTAAACTACCTACGTCTCAATTAGCTTATGTTTTTTATTAAAATAATAAAATCTTAACTAGGAATATATTATATTTTTTATCGGTTGATTGTGAATCGCACACTCAGGATCTGGATTTAAAAAAAAAAGATTTCTCACCTAAGGTCGGTTCAACTTGGATGCACCGACTTAGCGCATTTATTTCAATAGCTAATATTGTATTATGATATGATATGATCAGATCCGTTCAATTTACGTGACAATTTTCGGCACAAAATCTTTCTTAAAAATATAGTAAAAAAGGATGAATGCAACATAGAATAAAATAACTACAAGAAATGTTGAAAATGCAATCTCCCAGCTTAGCCTAGTAGTCAACAGAATGTAGTCCACGGTGTCCTAAGCATTATACACTTAATCAAGTTTATTAGACAGTAATTAGCCACGTCTCGATAAAAACAGGCCTCAAAACTGCTGGTTAGTGCTAAATATACGTTTGTTGCTTCCTTTTCACTAGATTTATGGGAATTCTAGCAGGAGCTTGTGTTGATCTGGCGGGGAGATGGGGGCAAGCGGGGGAATGGGGACGTCCGGTGATATTTATTTATATTTTACGTCTCCAGTCTTCTGCCCCCCTGGCCCCTGGCCCTGGTGATGGCTCCTCGGAGCCATGGGCCTGAAAATAAACGTCTTCATGTGTTAATTACTCGCAGGGTGATCACTTTCATCATAAAATATTAATCTGTCTCGTGATGAAACTGACTTCCGATCAAAATAGACGTGAAAAAAATTAAAATTACTTAATTGTGTAGATGAAAAAGTTTGAGATGTTACAAAAAAAGATGGCACCGTCAAGTGAATCAATATTTATTTATTTTTATAAACAATAATTATTAGCCTGAAACACTCATCCAAATTGAAAAAACAATAATTATTTGAGGGATTTAGCCGTTACAAGCCTTTCTCATACTAATAAAGTTGGTTGTTTACAGGTGAAAATATAATAAAAACAGTAATTATTGAATGAACACTAGTATATATTGATTAACTTGGCGGGTTTGCGATAAGCCGACGTAGCTCAACGGTAGAGCATCTAACCGGACATTAGAAGGGTGCGGGTTCGAGTCCTGCCGGCGACATTTATCTTTGCTCGAAAGGTTTTTTCAATTTGGATGAGTGTTTTAGATTAATAATTATTGTTTATAAAAATAATAATTGTTACCCTTTGCACTATGCACAAAAATCTTGTCTTAAGTTTTAAAGAACTTTAGTTTATCAATTAATAAATATTTGACAAGTCAAAGCAATTTTCACCAATAAAATGTAGACATAATTTGTCTCGACGCCATCTATTTGAGGGATTTAGCCGTTACAAGCCTCTTTCATACTAATAAAGTTGGTTGTTTACAGGTGAAAAATATAATAAAAACAGTAATTATTGAATGGAACACTAGTATATATTGATTAACTTGGCGGGTTTGCGATAAGCCGACGTAGCTCAACGGTAGAGCATCTGACCGGACATCAGCACGCCACTGGCGATAAGATAGAGAGAGCATTGCAAAAAAAATATTTGTATAGCGCTCTTGAGGTGATTTTTCACAAAAACGACACTATACAAATCATCCAAATGTTATTAGTAATAAAAAAAAACAACGTAAATACAGTTCAATAATATTATTTTTACAAGTTGATTTTTAATATCCGTGTTGTCGATGTAGCACTTATTACCTAAACTGTGCAGTCGATTCAACACGGAATTTGATTCTGATTTGGTTCCTATATTATGATATTACGATGGTAAAGTACCCTTTGACGAACCATTTTACTTGGTACGGGTCAATCAACCAAATAAGTTTCAGGGGAGTCCAACTTGTTATTAACAATTTTAAAAAGAAAAAATAAGTCAGAAGATATTCGTCTTTCTTTTAATGTGACAAGACCCATCAGTTGCAACAGTGAAGGATAACTGATATTTTAAAGAGATTAATTCATTATACCTACGTTAAAACATCTATTAATGTGTGAAGACGTTTTGAAATATATATTAGATAATAATAATAGAGACAGAAGTGACGCGATAATTTTTGATGCGTAAATGAATGGATGAAGTCAGACCCTGAAACCAGACCGAAGAAGTGAAGGGTACGATCAAGTGAATCAAATACATGAGTCAGACAATGATTACGTAACATCAGCGTAGTGTGTATGCGATGATTTATGATTATGGAAGTAAGTTGTGCATTCCAGGACAGATATGTTGCGGCATTCCTTTTCTCTGCCTACCCCTGCGGAGAAATGACATGCTAAACTAACGGCTGTTCTTCCCAACCCTACTGACCAACCGTTGAGCCGAAACTTTGCCTGTTCAAATGTACAAATATGCTCTTCCCAACGAAATTCTCGATCGAATTTACGATCAATTTAGGATATCGACATTTTTGGATTAATTTCTCCTCAGCAAAGGACTAGTTATAAAAAGTGCCAACAGGGTGAACAAACGTCACCGAAATGTCAAATGTAATTATTAGTTTACCATCTATTTTACTCGATTCAATTATTGAATGACAAATATTTATTTCCGTTTTCGAATGTCAAAACATATTTTTTTGTATGTTTTAAATAAAACTGAAGAAAACCCAACTTATTTTACTTATTATAAGCTACGTTTTGTTTTGTTTTTTCGCGGACGATAAACATCAAATGTCAAATGTACGAAACGAGCAATGTGCTTTCGCGGCATTAACAAAACTCAAGCTGACACTTTATTTTCAACATATTTTTAAAACACACATTTGTGAAGTATAACATGTTGGTTTATGTATTAGTTTTTAAAACAAATGATATGTATTCATAATAAATACAATATTAACTCATCTATGTTAATTTTACATTGAAAGTTTTTACTTTGGTGTCACTTTATTGTCTTAAAAGTGGCGGTTACTATTTTATTGTATATGAACGTGGGCGGAATCCTCCATAGACATATTAGGATCAAAAAATACTTGGAAACATGCAACAGAGCTAATTCTTAACAAAATACTTGACTGATCGGTGGCTTAGATTGATCATTCAAAAAGTTGGTAAGAACGACCGTAACTAACAAAACAATCCGGTATTAGGGTGGGGTAGGGGTAGGGTTAGGGGTAGAATCACGAACTATCTCTATTTATCAAATAACGTGAAACACGCATCATTGAAATACGGCATTCCGAATGGCTAAATTATTTTCAATTTCAGGATTCTGGTGCGGTACTTTAATATCTGAAAATCTTCTTACCATAAAAAAAAAACTGTTTTCCAAAAAGCAAGCATTTCGTAGTTTATTTACAATATTAGTCATCTGGCATGAAAAGAATCACCAGCCCAAACTGTTTGTTTATGTTATCTGAATCTGAAATCTCACATTAACTCACAGTTGGTGCATTTTTCATATGACAATCATAATTTTCAAACAAGCTTTTCTTTGTTAAAGCTCATCTCCGGTCCGCTTTTTCGTAACTTAATTAGTTCGCAGTGTGACAACATTGGCCGTGTCCAGCTTCTATTATTATTTTCAAAAAGTGTTTTCGAGATACTAACGACGGAAAACTCCGTTAGTTTTGTCAAAATTTCGCGTTAATCAAACCAAATGCTAATTTGTTTCTTGCTTTTTACATTGTGTGGGATTCATAGAGATAATTATTCATTATTATTTTCGCCGCTTAAAATGCTATCATGTAATATGCTTCGCCATGTAAAAATGTTTTTTTTTTTGCTAGATTTACAATGAAGCGATTTTAGGAAAATTTTCGGGGGTGTCTAAGAAATAAATGAAGCCAAACATACGTATTCACAGCAAATATTTTCCACACAACACATATTGTTTCGTAGAGGGGAGAAATGGGGTTACATGGCGGAATTACTCAGACGTGAATTTAACGTGCCAATCATTGCCAGAATTACACATGGAGAGAATTACACATACTTAAATGACACCTGCTGAAATTACGCGAGGAAAATCTAGTATTTTTTGTATGTTTAATTTTTATAGTGTTTGTGTGCTACATAAATTGCATATATATTTTTAATGATATTATTATTATTATTATTTGAAGTAAATGTAAGGGAATAAATATTTTAACGACCTTCATTAATTCCTTTCTTTTAAATTTTCATACGATGTGAAATTAATGGTTTCTAACTGCCGTTCCTCCCAACCCTACTGAGCAACTGATGAGCCAAAAATTTTCCTCAACGCTGTTCAAATGCACAAATACGCTCTTCCCTAAGAGATTCTCAATCAAATTTGCGGCCAATTTAGAAAATCGATTTTTGTGGATTAAGTTCCTCTCAGCAGAAGACTAGTTATAAAAAGTATGAATAGGGTGAACAAACGTCACCAAAATGTCAAATGTTATTATTAGTTTATGATCTATTTTACGCGATTCAAATACTGAATGAAAAGATTTATTTCCGTTTTCGAATGTCAAAACATGTTTTTTGTATGTTTTAAATAAAACTGATGAGAATCTAACTAATTCTACTTATCATATGCTACGTTTTGTCTTATTTTTCACGAAAGAAAAAGGTCAAGTGTCAAATGTATATGTTTATAGTAATGTTTATAGTATACGAAAGTGGCCGGACACCTCCATAGATATTTTAAGATTAAAAAATGCTTGTAAACAGGCAAACAGAGCGAACTTGCGAAGAACGGCCGTAAGTGTTAAATTGTTTTATTATATTCATTCCTTCAGATTTGTACTTTATAATTTTTTTAATATATTACAAAAAAAGGTTTAAAACATGTTTTTTGTGTCGAAATGAAAAGACGAGTCGAAAATGTCAATTTTTTACACATATTCATATGCAATGTTCTCGATCATGAAATCTGGATTTTGGAAAGGGAGTATAAAGTATGAGCATTGTGTATTTAATATCAACGGTATAAATAAATATACCATAAACAATAATTGCATATCACAACTACAAGCATAAGAATATACAACAAATAATTTAAAAAATTAACTATTAAATGTGGCATTAGGTCGTACAATGACATTAAATAGTATATAAAGAATAAAAGTTCACGAAGGATATAAAAGTAAAAGATATGCGTACATATAAAACATATATTGTAGTAAACTTAGGTTAAATTAATATTGATTGAAAAGATATGATACTATAGCCTTCTTGTACTTACCTTCCGTGCAGTTAAATAGATCCGCTTCATCTGCGTATCTATTACTAATTTCGTGTAATCTAGGTACAAGCGAGTTTTTGTAATGCTCAGTCCAGGTGTTGTTACATTTAAAAAGGATTTTGGAACGAGTAGCTCTCGTAGGTATATGAAATTGAATGAGGTTAATTAAATCAGTGTGTCTATACTACCATTTACAATTTTGAACATATCAACTTTTCTTGTAGTAATCGTTAGTTAAATGGCATCAAACCACAACGCAAGGCCTCAATAATATATCCACTATATTTATGTAAATAATATTTGAGTTTGTCATGTTCCTAAAATTCAAAATTGTACTGTTTTTAGTTATTCCGATTTCTTAAGACTTTCAGAAACGTACTCCTTCATTCACTGCTCTAGCCAGAATCCAGGTGTCTGTTGGACTTCCATTCACCGCCGACATTATAGCCATTCCCACCTGAGGGGCGCTATTTCAGGGATTCCCCGCCCTCGCCACCATCCACCGCCCCTCGCCAACCGCCCAACTCCCGCAGCCGCCCAGAGCTATTGTTAAACCAGTGGGCGCCCAACCGAACGGCGGGTAGTGTGATACGCGATTCCTTAGTTCAACGACTCTGGCCTAGGCGGCAAAAACAATCTCGGTAACAGTTTGTAACAGTCGAGATTTGGCAAAGTTTCTAAAATATCAAAAAAGTTCAGTCCAGTTACTCAAGTCATAAATTCGAATAAGTAACTTTTGTTAAATATTTTGAACATTGTCTTTAAATTATAAAAATATAAATGTAGATTATTAACCGATTTTTAAGCAGTAGAAACCAGTGTTTAATCTTTTAAAGTTATTACAGTTGCTAACATTCTTGTTTATTCAAAATACTATTGCCAAACGTTTTTCAGTTCTCTTCGCCCAAACATCCTAAGACTTTTGGCATTGAGATGTTTTGATTGTGAATCTAAATCAGTGCTATACTTAGACCCACTTAACTTCTTAAATGCGTGTGCCTTGGGATATTAAAACAAAGTTATAATATCAATCAGAAACTCTCCTAAAAAAATGGATCTGAAAAGATCTAGCTAAAAACACACATTTTAAAAATATTGAATTTTATTGTTTTTGGATTAGTTCCCTCTTGGTGAGTTTAACATCTGCGTTTGATTTTTTGTCTTCAAATAGTTGTTTTTTGTGTTCCCTTTGCTTTTTATTTAGTTAATCTCCTATGACTGTTGTTTAATTGCTTCCCACGTATTTAATTACACCTCTTCCAGTCCCCCACGGCAGCCGAGTGTTTTGTATCACATTTAATTGAACAAGATAGACTTGGCTTGCCATCCCGCTCGTGTCATATTTCTGACTTGCCGTTACATGTCCAGACATTGACAGGCTGCCAAACGAGAGATGGATTCTCTACGCTCTGCTGACTCTACACACTCCGCCTTCTACTCTCTAGTCCTAGTCTCTACTCCTGCCGAGTCTAGTCGACTCTCCTAATGACTCAGTTATTCAAGTGTATTATGTATTTGTTAATCGATAACACTAACACACCCATTGCAATTAAATCAATAGGGAATAACATGGAATTAAGAGGTTTAAATTAAATTTACGAGCACTCAAGTGAAATCAACATTTTATTTTAATCGGATTCGTAAATAATACTTTATTATCCTACCTATAAAGCGAATAATGTGTTTGTTTAACCCAATAAAAAGTCTCAAACGGTTAGCTTCTTGTGTGCATTGAAAATCGGGCGCAGCCTGGTTATTACTTGTACTTCTTTAAAGCAGGAAAACAGTTTCTCTGAAAATTTTGCAGTAAAAATCTCTCCCTCTGGCAGGCTAGTTATTCTGTATTATGTAGCGTTAATTCAATTTTATTTGTTTTTAAACACTTGTGATTCGGGGTTAACATTATGGATTTATTTTTCCACGAGTCACCCGACAACTGGGATATTTCCGTAAGTTTGGCACGTTCCGGTATGCGCGCTACATTGAAGTTTCTCTGATATTATGTTTAGTAGTCGATTATTTCAGAAGAGTCAACACTTGACTTAAAAAAAATATCTTCCGACAGTGTGAAATATATCTTCCGAAGTATTTTTTTTTTTTACATCTTGGCCAATGATACGTCTGATGTAATATTTCACTAGAAACACATTTGAAGGTGAATTAATATGATGAATGTCATTTAGTGGCGATTTTAAGTATTTTTCAAAAATAAACATTTATTTCCTTTGCGAGTACGCCCGTCCGTACAAGCGCGGACTTTTGAAAATCGGAGCCGATAGATTAATTAATGTGTGGAGAAAATTACCAAATTACAAAAAGAATCTTTTAAAATTCAAACGAACGATTAAGGGGGAGAGGGACGTCGGAGAGGGATTATTTATGAATTCGAAATAATGATAATTTTATTACGCAATACGACAAACATAATGTTTTAAAGAGATTTTTTTTATTACATGTTTTTTAAATATACATAGCCGTATTTTAAAAAATCAAATCGGAGATATGCGACTTTTTTCTGACCGTCTTACGTATGTTTTTTTAACCGGGATTGGAAGTGGCGGGTAACCTCAACTGTTCTCTATTGGGTTATTTGCAAATTATCTGCTTCTCCAAGTCGTCCTTTTCGTACGGTACTCGTATCCTTCAACTAACCGCTGTCAGAATGATGAGCTGTTCTCTATTGGGCTATTGGTCACAGGGGCTCCGAGGGTGCTGATGGTGAAAATCAGCATTGATCGATGCTAGGAATAGAGACTGTGTAAAGCAGGGGTCGGCAACCGGTGAGGAATTCTTCCCCAGATGGGGAATGGAGAGGGTCCAGGGGGAATTAAAATATTGCAAAATGCAAAAATAGCTACAAATATGTTCTGATTTCTTGTGCAAGAACGATTCTATTGCTATTGTTTCATAATGCTTTCACACAAACGAAGTATTGAATTCCATAAGTCTAAACTTAAACTGCATGTACTCGTGTCTGTCTTCTACTCAATTTCTTATCAGTTCCTAAACCAGAAAGTCAAGTCTGTAGAAGATGGGATTATCTGGTTCTCTGTAAAGCTGAAAAACAAAATACTGTACTGGTAGTGTGGTGCAGTACCAAAGCAGTGCAGAAAATATGTGCTGAATTAGCAGAGAGTGCATCTTTCTTTGTTTGACAACCAATATTTTGGCACCACAGAGCACCCAAAGGTTAATTTTTTCAGTTTTATCTGTAAAGTTTGGTAGAAAATACTTACTGTAGGTACTTCAAAACGGCGGGGGGGGGGGGGATTTTCGGCATTTAGGGGGGAATACATGTGAAAAGGTTAAAGATCCCTGGTGTAAAGGGTCGTTTTTTTAAAAGAGTTCCACAACGAATGATCTAATGTTTTTATTTTTATCAGACAATCTCATCGAGAAAAATTTCCGAAGATTTTCTTTTCATTGCCTTATCGAATGCCTTTTCGCTTCTATGACAGAGCCCACAATAATTTGTTAAGAGAATCGCTGATATTATTACATAAGGTACCCATTGTTTAGTTTTTACTTAGTAATGGCACCATCGTTGAGCCCACTTGTATCCTACTCCGGTATATGAAGATTTCTGGATGCATTCTTTAAGCTTTTGTCCATATTTGCCAAAACAATACATCATTAGCCATTATGTGTCAATAAATTCCTGAAAATACAAACAATAAAGCCTTTAGAGCTTCTTGGTTTTAGACTGACTAGACTATAGAAAGCGGACCCAACACGACTTTGGAAATCTAGTCTCCAATCTATTCTAAAACCGCTCAATTTTGTCAGCATTATACGGAACCATTTTACTGCCACAGTTTGCGGCTGTTTTTCCCATTACATTTGCAATGAAAAGCATCGCATTATTCTAAGAATTTATTTTACAACGCCGATAAATCTGGTTCATTGTAGCCTATTAAATTGAATGTTCCCGTGCATATTTTAGCTCAAGTTCGTTTCGCGTAAAACATGAGTCATGAGTCACGATCATTACCACTTCCATTACTCCGTTTACATAAGATAGTAAAACTTCATCATATCTACCGAGCCCTCAAAACCTTTTAAGGTAAATGCTGATTGCAAAATTAATGCATACATTATTGTTGCAGTTACCTGTTAGACGGACGCGCACAAATGCTTGTATCAGGGATCCATTCAGAAGAATGTGCGAGTTATTCAATCAAAATCAAACTTTGATGGATTCTAACATATTCTTTGATACATACAGCACTTTCAAGAGAAAATTGAAATCTGTTTTCATATAAAAATTTTAAACAAGCAAACTTCAGCGAACATTTTGTACTTTTTTTATTATTTCTTTCTATAACACTATTTTCTTTAATATAATCATTATATTTCCCTTTACATTCTTGTAAATATAATTTGTTTAAGTTTATTTACCTTCTGTTAATTTATTTAGTTATTATTTGTGTGAATGTAAATGAAGCAAGAAGTTTATGTCAAGATTGAGTTGTTTGGCGGTCCGTCCTCTCTGCCTACCCCTGCGGTGAAATGGTGTGATGTTAGTTAGTTAGTTATCCTATAATATTTCTTAAGGGGGGGGGGAGGGACATCGGAGAAATATTATTGATTAATTGGAAATAATGACAATATTATTCAACATTTGAAAACATTTTGTAAAACGTACTAAGGACGGTCGGAAAAATATGTAAATATGTAAATTAAAAAAATATAATAAATATTTTTCTCTTTAATAGCATTATGTTTATCGTATTGCGTAATAATATTATCATTATGTCGAATAAATAAATATTTCCTCTACGACGTCTCTCCCCCCTTTAAGGTTTAAGAATTTCCAACAGAAATCGCGTTCGATGGAGCTTCGCCAAAATTCCCTAAAATACCGTATTAATTTAAATAGTTCTCTTATTTTATTCACACGCAATGATTCAGTCAAAACCGAACTTATGACTGTCAAAAGATCATGCAATCTCTATAAAATTATTTCCATTATTAAACGAGCCCACTGAGAGAAATCCAACAACGAAATAAGCAACGCTGTGTTCAATTCGTTCGTAATACTTCCTCAAGCGGTGGTTATCGTGTACTGTACGCTCTCTTTGCAAAACTCCAATTTGTATTGGAGGGGATTTGCGAGCTGTTCGCAACTTCCCGCCTCCAAGCCTCATATTTGATCTTGCAACCACGAAAAAAATCATCAACAATCTTCCCAACATCTTCCATCACTGAAAAATATTTTTAAAATTCCAGCACTTTTATTTATTGAGATATTAATGTTTTTAAAAACATCTGGTGACAGATTTCTATGCATCGGAGTGTTTCTCGATATTTTGTCTTGCCAGCAAAATAATGACGGGTGCTCGGTGCTCGAATATTTCGGAAATTGGTTATAGTTCAAGGACGCTGTTGGGGACGGATACTGCTCCAGTGTTGAAACATTATTATTGTCCTTCTTTGCCGTGAACTTGTAACCGATTCTGTTCATTCTGTTGTAGTCATACTACCGGAAGCTGGTGCGAATTGTTTAGTGGTGATAATGTCGTGCGTGGTTCTTGGTTCATATGGCGTTTTAATTGTTGAAGTTTAAGGTTAGTTTTCGATGTTTAAATAAAGCTGAAATATTTTTGTAAACTGTAAACATATTTATATTCAAATTTATTGAAATATTTTTATTGCTCGTAAGTTACGACGGAAGAAAAAAGTTTTTATTTTTTTAAATGTTATTTGAAGCAGTTTTTTTAATCATAATCAAATATTTACATTTAGGTATGGTAATTTTTAAATTTTATTTGTATTTTGTACACGATTAGTATGCATATGTTTAATGTGGATAATCTCTAATTTAAGCTGTGAAAATTCAGAGCCGGAACTGCCAGTGCCGGAATTAGGAGCATTCTCTATTATATTGCCTCGGGCATTCCGTATTGTAGCACCCAAAATAACGTTTTAAATTAATCTTTTTTTTTTGAAATGTGTTCGCAAAATTCAAAAAATATATAATAATTTATGATCACATTTAACAAGAGTGTAAATTTAATCGATTCCAAAATTGTTTATTATTCGAGTATAATTTTGTTATATTTAAATGTTGCAAAGATGGAACTCTCGACATTTTGTAAATAATAAATATTTCTTCCATTCTTCCACGTAATTTATTTACATTTATTAGATTATACGCCCATCTAGGCTTCTACATGATTTTTTAGAACAAAGTATAGTAATGAGTTATCAAATTTTTTAGTACGTAGAGATTTTAAATCATAAAGTAACCAACTTTTTTTTAAAACGTTTATCAGTAATATAAAATAGACAACTGAAACAATATTATAACACAAAACATAATCATTAACTCTACATTATCCAAGCTATAATAATTAATTGTAGGATTGATCGAAGTGCTGGTATAGATGACACTTTACTTAATAAATGGAGTCAGCAAATATATCAACAATACCTTCAAACCTGTTGCCCAGATCATGCATTCTATTGGTTGGTGTGTGTTTCAGAAAAATTTTACATATTATCTTGTGTTCCTCGTGGGTACATGTGATTTAATAGTGGTGACGATGGCAAGGCTGTCAATTAGGTGGTTATTTATTCTATATAATACAAGTAGGTCTGAAATAATTCTCTTGTCAGACAGCGTAATCAGATGCAATCCATTCATCAAACTTGCATAATTAATGTTTTCAATTGGAATTTAAATTTGTGCTGAACCCGTTCTATATTGCTAGAGTGTACTTTATACAAAGGGGACCAAGTGGGTGAATTATACTCCACTTGACTTCTAACTAATTAAGTGTAGAGCATTCTCATACAATCTAAAGACTTGAAATCTATAGTTATGCAAAAGAAGCCAAGCCTTTATGACATTGAAAGTAGGTACCCCCATTTAAGAATGGAAGATTTAGCCTTGCGGTAAATCCGGACCTGGATATAATTTATTGTGTATTGTCGAGGGGTTCCCATTATAAATAACGCTTTCTTTGAATATGTATTTATTCAACCACTTTTAAATCTGATGTGCATTGATTTGTTCTGTTGTTTGAAACGTCACATTTCTTCAATGGGCGTACCGTTTTGAATTACATAATTTGTACGATGTTTCCTGATTATCGTAAAACAAAAAAATGATTATATATAAAAAATACTACTGTTAAACCATTTTGTATAATTTTTTACTTAAATAATTTTATATATTTTGTACCTACCAACGTTTTAAAACCTATATTAATATTTATTATACAATAAAGGAAGATTTAAAAAATGCTCGCACTGAACACAAACTGGACAAAACGCATCGCATCTCCCCGTGATAATATTAAACATATAACTTTGTTTAAAACCATTTAATTTATTTTAATTTTTATCAAACGGTTTATAAAATTGAAAATTACAAAACAAAATCATTAACAATTTCCCTGGTTTTAAGTTATTATTGTATCTCATTTTATTATTTTTTGTCAAACCACAAAGTGCTGGGTTTCTACGAAAATATTAATAATTATCACCATTTCTTTATGTAAAGCAATTTTAATAATGTTATTATTAAATTCTGCAAATACTTTAGTTTTGTTTAGTTTTAAAATGGCCTTGAACGCCGAAATAGCTGTCAAATAATAAAAAAAACTAATATACTCGCATAACTTAATAATAACACTATTAAAATTAATTTTAATTAAATAAAAAAAATTAAAGGAGTTTTACGAATACACCACAAAAACAATTAATAAAAATCATCAAATCATAATATGCATCGGGAAAATGTAAACGCTCGGATAGGAAAGTCCTGAGCTTAAGTTCCATTCAGATCAATAACTATTTTTCTTGTTGACTTTAAAAACATCTGTGCCTAACAGACAAACCAAATAAAACCACACATTAAACCTACCTCAATGCAACACTAACTAAAAACAAAACACCTTTATTCACCGCGCTTCACACATTTTTAACACTTCATACAGTGAGTTCGACTCATTCAACTCAGCCCCTTATAATTTCAAACTTACAATCAATAAATAACATTCACACAATATATATTACTCTACACAGACAAGATCCTTTCCCTTCCCCTCCCTCCTATCATCCTAACCTCGTAGGCTAACCTTGTAACTTTTTTTTTAATTGAATAATTTAAATACTATTACTAGTTCATTTTAAAAATATATTTACTATACATAATAATTATTGTAAACTGTTGGTTTTCCAAATAAAATAAAATAAAATAAAATCTATTTTATCCATTATAAGTAATCCTACTTGTTGAAGCTATCAGTTCCTCTACTAATCGTAGTCCTCTTACAGCAGCCGGCAGGAGCAGCGGTGAGGGCCCCATCTACGCCACAGTGGCGCGGCGCTCGGGCAGCGCCGGCCCCGCACCCCCCAGCCCGCTGAGTGCCTCCATGGACTCGGGAATCAGCTCTGCAGGACGCCGTCAGGGCTCTCCCTCCCCAGGAGCGCGCCGCCGCGAGCTCGACGATCTGCTGCGTGACATGATGCGCACGGTGGAGGCCCTGCCCGGCGGAGGCGGTACCGCGGGGCACGCGGTGCACAGCGCACAGCCCCCTCCAGAGGACATGCCCTACCACGCGCGGCCGGACTCGCGCCCGTTCGCCTACACGACACCGCCAGACGCCGCCATGCTGCGCTGCCAGCCGCACCTGTCGAGCCCGAGCCTCGTGCGCAAGGCTCTCAACAACGGCGGTACCTACCCCAACGGGAACGGACTTGCACACAACGATATCGACAACTTAGACAAGATCTTCGATCAGGACCCGATCGACAGCATCTTCACCGCTGACGCCAATGAATCCTTCAGACGTAGAGAGCGACGCGAAGCCTTGAACAGGGCCGGGGGGACTTTGGGGCGCGCAGGCAGCCCTGCAGGGAGTAGGGTGCAGCGCAACAGCCCCTCCACCGCCCTCGCTCCGCCGACCCTCTCCCCCGTGGTGCCCCGCAAGGAGTCTCGCCTCAAGCGAGAGGAGCAGATAACCACTGTCACAACAACCAGGACTCCGCCCTACGAAAATCTCTACTCGGGGTAAGTAAATTTTTATTAAATATGTGTTAAAAACTTTTGTGACAGTTCAACACGCTTTGATGGCTGATGCTAGGGAATATAAAAATATGTTTTTCAGCTAAAAAGTTTTCAGTGAGATAAATAAAAAAACATTAACGAAATTATGAAACTGAATAGGTCGCCAAAAAGCTTAGCGACCATCAATCAAATTATTCGTCTCTGTTGGTTTTCTTACCTGCGACATTTGTTTTTCTACGTGTGTCGTTACGAAAGTCGATTGTACAATAATATTCAAGATCACCTACCACCCACAAGTCGCTGTAAATATTAATATTTTAAATCCTGTCTCAACTTTGTGGGTATTTTAAAACATCTAAGGATCTGAGCCTTCTGTTGCGAAGTTACTAAATAATTTACTTGGGGGTCTTGGAGTTTAAGTAAAATTGTTTCGCGAGTTATTTATCGAAAGACGAACTATGATATTTATGACTTTTCGCATACAAAGTGCTTTCCAAGGAAGTTAATAAACAGTACGTGATAGAGTCGGTTATTGTATTCACTTAATGCTTTTAAACATTGAAATGAATTGTTTATTGGATCGTATGAAATGGAATAATATGTTAAAATATTTTTTTAATGTAAATCCTTTAACTTTTTTATACCCTGCATTACCTTAGTGAGCGAGCTTAAATATAAGATTGCCATCAGCAAATACCGCTAGCACATAACACACATTACAATTCTATGAAATAAATTAAATAAAAGCCTTACAGTATCAATAGGCAACCCGCTCACTGGGTAGGGAAGATTATCTCCACATTTATGCACTTCTAACCACAGTTGACACAGGAAGAGGGAGAAATGTTCCCTGGCACTATACACAATTTTTTTTACTATGCCATTATACGAGTTTATTTGTGTTCAAAAGAAAAGTTGAATTTTGAATTTTCGCGGGCTGTGTACATTCGATTATCGTTTTTTTTTTGTTATTAGCCATTTTGGATTAGTGGTTTGTTTTTGACAACTGGAAAGGTTACTCAAGTTTTTGTGTGTTCTTCGATTTTTTACTTTTGAAAAAAATGGATCAAAGAATATGTATTAAATTTTCGTTAAAAATGGAATAAAGTGCTCCAACGCACTTAAAATGTTTACTGTGGCATTCGGCGAGTCTACTTTGTCTCAAAAAAGTGTTTATACTCGTGGTACAAGCGCGTTACAGAAGGCCGAGAAGATGTTAATGACGATGAGCGTCCTGGAGTTGCAACCACGTCAACAAACGAAGAAAACATCGAAACAGTGAAGAAAATGGTTTTGGAAAATCGTCGAATAACTATTAGGGAAGTTGCAGAGGATGTTGGCATATCAATCGGCTCATGTCATGCAATTTTTTCGAATGTTTTGGGCATGAAACGTGCGGCAGCGAAGTTTGTTCCGAAATTGCTAAATTTTGAGCAAAAGCAACGTCGTATTAGTATCGCTCAGGAGTTGTTGAGTGTTGTCAACGACGATCCAGATTTACTTAAAAAGGTCATAACTGGTGATGAAACGTGGGTATATACTCGTAGTTATGACGTCGAAACCAAAGCCCAATCATCCCAATGGAAGCGGCCAGAAGAGCCAAGACCGAAAAAAGCACGCCAAGTTCTATCAAATGTGAAGGTTTTGCTCACTGTTTTCTTCGATTACAATGGCGTGGTGCATCATGAGTTCTTGCCAACAGGTCGTACGGTTAATAAGGAATACTACAAGGAAGTTATGCAACGTTTGCGTGAAGCAATACGGCTCAAACGATCGGAATTGTGGAAAAACAAATCATGGATTTTGCATCACGATAATGCACCAGCTCACACATCAATGCTTGTTCGTGATTATTTGGCCAAAAACAACACCTTAATCATGCCTCAACCACCGTATTCACCAGATTTGGCTCCCTGCGACTTTTTCCTATTCCCGAAACTGAAGACACCAATGAAAGGAAAGCGTTTTGCCACAATTGATGAGATAAAGTCAGAATCGAAGAACGAGCTGATGGCCATACCGAAAAGCGCATTCCAGAAGTGCTTCGAGGATTGGAAGAAGCGCTGGCATAAGTGCATTATATCTGAGGGGGATTACTTTGAAGGGGGGAAAATGGATATTGATGAATAAATAAATACTTTTCGAAAAAATTCGAAATTCACCTTTTCTTTTGAACACGAAATATATGAAATTTCGAACACAGCCTGGTGATAAAGCTATTAATGTCTAAAGATTAACTCGTTCTTCTCAATTTTGTTACAGCTTGGTTATATAGGTTTTTCATGACCTCAACTTTGACTCAAGGTCAGAAGTTTAAGCCTGTTTTACCATCCTATGTTTACTGATATCCACAAATATAATATTTAGTGTTTTTGTCACAGTAGTGTTAAATTAAACACGTTTTTTGATAATCAGTGTAAAAATGAGTATTTTCATAAATGTGTACATAATGTATTGTAAAATTTTTGTGTACAGTACCAGGGAACATTTCTCCCTGTTCCTGTATCAACTGTGGTTAGAGGTGCATAAATCTGGAGATAATCTTCTCTACCCAGTGAGCGGGCTGCCTATTGCTACATTAATAAAAAAATGTTAACTGTGTTTTATGTGCTGGCTGATGGCAATCTTATATTTAAGCCCACTCACTAAGGTAATGGAGGGTATAAGATGGAATTTGAGCGGAGACAGATGGGGTCGGTGCTGGGGGTCCAGCGGCCGTGGTTGGAGTTAGAGGGATTCGAGTTCGATTCTAATTTGGAGTCAAATGTTTTGGCTAAATCTATTATATGTTTTCGGAGAGGAAGAATTTTCGAGCCCGTGTTAATTATGCTACTCCTGAGGAACCAGGGACTTTTAGTGAATCGTCGGAGCAATGCATTCTGGAATGATTCTAACCTTTCTGTATTTGATGTAGCCCATATGGGTGATGCGTATGTTAATTTTGGTCGGATTGTCGATGTGTAAATAAGTTTATTTTTTAGGTTGAATTTACTGTTGTAGCTGATAAGGGGGTAAAATACGTACTAAGATGTTAAATATCTTCTTCAAATGTGTTTTCTGTTAATGTTAATCTATTTAAATGATCTGTAAAATAATCAGGTGAGATATGTACTCAAATATTATAGGTGACTGCTGACTATCGTTATATACAGGTGTAACAGCACGTACCCGACAAAGTTAAACCAGTTATTCCGGAGCTAATCTCTATTTATATAAAATAATGTTTGTCTGAAAATAGCACAGTTTGTTCTCATTAGTGTCGGGAAGGTTCAGAGAGTAGTTTGAATGAAATCCTATATGTAAAACTGTTGCTATAACGTTTTAAAATTAGTTTGAAAGTATTGAGGTTAGCTCATAGATATTCCACTCTGGTTAGCCATAGATTACATTTTCAAAAGAAGAAGATTTGTTTGGGTTGAATATTTTCAAAATGGAAAACACAAGTAGGTACCTACTTAAGAACTTTATTATTTAGGTATGTTTTGAAAAAAATAAATGTTAGGAATGAAATAAAATTTTCAAATTGTTTCTTTGTTTAGAGATAGTAATAGTAGTCACAAGGCATTACTTTCGCTGTCAAATAAATTATGGCACCCAAGCGGTAACCAGGAATTCACAACTTCATAACTTAATACAAAACAACAACAAAAAATCCCGAGTAAGGCCGGGTAAACATCAGCTAGTTTGGAATAAAAAATGTGGATGGCATTTTTTTTTCACCTGAAAACATTAGGTATTAATTGAAATGATATTTGTCCGTTTAAAACACCTGTTAACTGCTTTACCAGGAAATTTGTATTTAAAATTAGCTGATGTGTACCCGGCCTTGCTCGAGATTATATATTTTTTGGAATACAGTTATGAAGTTGTGAATTCTTGCTTGTCGTTTGGGTACCATATTTGATTTGATAGCGATCTACTTATCTGTAAACAAAGAAACAACGAAAACATTCATTTTGAAATTTTACTTCTTTCCGATTATTTCCGGAGATTCAAAATGTATTTAAATTTAAAAAATCCATAAGTAGGTACCTACTTGTGTTTTCATTTTTGAAAATATTCTACCCAAACGTACATATCTGTGGGCTAACCTAAATAAAACATGGCGGGTTCAATGCTTTTCATACTAATTTTAAAACGTTATAGCAACAGTTTTACATGTTGGATTTCATTCAAACTACTCTCTAAATCTTCCCGGAACTAATAATAAAAAATTGTGCTATTTTCTACGAAACCGGCTGAGTAATTTTTGAGAAAATTGAGTGCAGACAGACAGACAGACAAACATTCATTTTTTTATGTGTGGAGCTTTTTGTGTTCTGCCAGTTTATGGAGCGTAAAGTGCTTCATAATACTGAATTTTTAAGACAAAACGTAAAATTTCCGACTTGACGTTTTTTGCCACTATCCACGATATATTTTTTTAAACTAACTAACCATCACGCCGTTTCCCCGCAGGGGTAGGCAGAGAGGACGGACCGCCAAACAACTCGATCTTGGCATACACTTCTTGCTTCATTCACATTCATACAGCGCCTCATACATTCTCTTCTGTTATTCCGACTTCTGACATGGCCCGACTCGAGTATTTGATTCACTTGATCGTGCCATGTCTTCCTCGGGCGTCACCGGCTTCTTCTTCCATTCACATTCACGTCATATATTCTCCTTACGTCATATACACTCCTTTCTTCGTTCATTCGCTCTACATGCCAATCCATCTAAGCGTCCCTTTCTTAATCTTGCTCACTACGCTTACATCAGCCTTGCATTCTTTACGAATCTCAACATTTTTCACTCGATCATACATGGTTTTACCACACATTCCTCTCAGAGATCTCATTTCTACAGCATTCAGTCTACTTTCATCCTTCCTCTGCCAGTTCCATGCCTCACTGCCAATATATATTTTTTTTGTAATTACAATTTTATCAAACCAAAAAAAAAAATTCACCGGAGACCAAAATTCCATCTCCTTTTTGTTAAAATTTGTCGGTTAGCTTTCGCTCGTTTTGTCCCAGCTATATCGTATTTTTCAATTCTTAAATAAGCAATATTTTTGTTCAACGACTTTTATCTGCTAGCAACGTAAAAAAATATTCAATTTTTAATTATTAATTATTTTTATTGATATTTAAAAACCTCATTTTAATATTTAATCATCGTAGAAAATAATATTGACATAACCTAAATGAAACTTTTTTTTACGTTTTTTTTTCGTTTTCATGTTTCATTTAGGTTATGTTAATATTATTTTCTACAATGATTAAGTAAAAAAAATATGTTGATCAGTTACGGCGTAGGGTGTTTTAGACTTTTGCTTTAGAGAATCATTTTAGATCGTCTTTTTACGGGCTACCCTGAGGCTAACATATCTGCAGAAGTAAAAAATTACTGTCGTCGGTTGTCGTATTTTACCCAACCAGTTATTAGCCGCATATTCTGGCGGCTGAGCTGATAATGAATTGGTGGCAGTGGCGTGCAGTCCACACAGACTAAAAAGCTGTACCTACCCTAATAAAAGCGAGTTACACTTTTTGGTTGGAACCTACCTTTGGCCATACATTTGACTTCCTCAATCCATTTTATTTGCGGGATACATAACGCAAGGCCATGCATCCGCATACTGCTTGCAGTCAAGTTGTGAAACACACCGTAATTTTTGTACCCTAACTTGAAAAACTACACACAGCTTACCTTTCGACATAGAGCAGTGCACGCCAATGATTGGTGGTGACCGGGCCGCGGTCGGAAACGGGAGGCTGCGGACTGGCAGCGGTCCGTGATTGCGGGCGACACTTTTTGCATACGTTATTTGAATACAGACCGGACCGGACGTCTGAGACCCACTTGTTAAAATGCAGTCAATTTCTACCAGTTACATACAATCAAAATCATTCACTGACCGCACCAGCCCACACAATGTAACATCATTAGTAGAGTTTTACTATTAATTATATTATCATTTTGACAAACTACTCACCTAATATTTCTGGCAATCAACGTGCCTTCCTCCTGCAAGTGTGTATCCTTTGCGGGGAATTTTTTAAAAAGCCCTATCTTAAATCCACTTTTAATCACAGAAAACTTATTTATTTACTGAATGATTTAGATAAGGCTAGTTGAAGTTTTTTTTTATATGAATACCCCACAAGAGTCCCAACTGCTCCTAACCATCTGGATCCAGTGAGAATATGGCACCACCAATTGGGGAATGTTGTAAGGCTGAATGTATTGGGGAGGGGAAAGATAAAGGGAAGAGGAAGGTGGGGAAAATACCTGGCTATTCAGATCTGGTCACAAAACACGGCTAAAAGCCATTTCAAGCAACGTTTCGATTCTGAATGGTGGTCTTTCACCAGGGCGATACTGAAAGTATCTTCCACTCTGAAGTATTTTAGAAAATAAAATAAAATAAGTGTCCTTTAAAATAAGCTTCATTTAACATACGTCTACGTACTGAATTAATGAATAACGCTTCGGAAAACACTTTCAAATAAACAGTAATTGTTTTTACACAGAATTTTCAGTTAGACGGATTAAAAGGGGAATAAAGGTTTGTGGAAACAGAATAACAGAAAATATTGTATTGTAAAGCTGAAAATATGTTATTGGGTTAGAGTTTGTAATTTTGATAATATTTTGTAATTGTAGGATAAGATCGCCGGAAATCATATATGTTGATGTTTACGTTCCAGTAATCTAGATAGAAATAATATGGTATTTCAAAGATCAGAGCTGTTTTCCGCTCTGCAGTTGTAGCAATAACAATTATTACTCAGTTATTACAATACTTCTTAGAAAATATGGTTTCTATTGTTAGATCGATTGATTTTCCTCGTACGTTCACTCAATTCGAGATTATGTAATGGTTTAATAATTTTGATACTGCAGCAATCGCTATTGGCTGCAAAACTGAACGCACGAAATAAAGGACGTAACGAAGATGTTGATTGTATCAATTCATTGAGCATGGGCGTACTCCGCTGGCAAGTGGGATCCTTAATCCATGGTCGCAGCGTGTGGGCAAAAGCAATATAATCCTGGTTATAGTCCTAACGGTGGAGCCACGAACTTGAACTAGCCAATGCCGCCGTCTATAGTTTGTTTTGTTTTATTGCGTGATATTTTGAGGTCATTCGCAGTTGCTCATATATTATATCATTTTAAAATTTAAATAAATGACATTTTACAGCAATTCTAAATCGATCTACAAGCGATTTCTGCTCTAAAAACGAATGAGGAAATGAAATAGTAGGTATCTACCATAAAAGCTCTCACATCCAAGAATAATTTTATTTCCAAAATATGTTCATATTTTTTCTAGTGATGAAACAGTTATCATTTTTGACGTTTACGATTATAGTTACGTTTATTCAAGCAATGTTTGTACGATTGCGATTATTGTAGAGATTTGGGTATATGAATAGGTACTACGTAATTCTTTTGTCCGAAAGGGGGAGGACAGTTCAAAGAAAAAATACAATATATCAGGACTTATTTCACTAGACAATAGTTAGATTTTACAAATTGATTAATCTAACTATTGATTAAAAAAACATAATGTATAGATATATTTAAAGAAAGACATTGCCAACATTTCGATCAATTGATCGTAGAAAACAAGAGTTCTCATCCTGGAGGGACTTTTTTTACTATGTTTTCGAAAATGTTAGTTTTATTATATTTTATTTTTATTTATTTGGGAGACCTACAGTTTACATAAAAAATTAAGTATAATGAATAAGTGATATAAATTGGGTAACTCGGGTATTATTTATTAGTGAATCTAGTGATTTTCGAAGAAATTAAAAAGATAATTATTCAAAATAAAGAGGAAATATAAATTTAAAAGTTACACGTAATTTGTTATGGGGTCTCGAAAGGAAGGGGGGAGGGGTCGATCTAGTTGAAATGTATATGTGTGATTTTATATGAATAAAAGAAAACATAGTGTATATATATAGAAAGTTAATAAATAGACTGGTGGTAGTATGAGGTGAGTAGGTATCTGAAGTTATAAAGGCTCGATAGGCGGTGTGACTTTATGGAGTGTGGTGCAGAGTTAAATATGCGGTTAATCGTAATCTTTGCATCACTACATTTGACTGTTGAGACCTTACCGTTTCATTAATAAATTAAAAACTATAGATATTTTTTTAGATTTAAGCGAATTATTATAAAAATGTTAATTATTGTAATGGATATAGTGATATTTACAGTCTGTCGATAATATTCTAACATTTAGAAAGTATTAAACACCGTCCGAATTAATTTATTCTATGACATTTAGTATCTCCGTATAGGTGGGAGCCTAATACGACACCTGTGAAAGTTCCGAGGCTTTCGAATGTTAAATGAGGTGAATTAATAAGTAAAATGTAAAATCGCTTAGTTTGAAGGGAGAGTCTTGGAAATTTACTAGAATACGTAAAGTTTTCCATACAAATGGTGATGAAACTACACTGAGATTAATGTTATTGGTTTCTCAACAGGTAATAAATAATACAGGGTCGAGAAGACAACACAATCAACTTTCTTGGCCTGTCCTTTTAAAGACTACATCAGCTGTTTCTTGTTGGAAAGAACCAATCCGTCAGTTTCAATTATTATTGAAACGTAATAAATTATTCAATTTAGGCAATGGTGGCTATTCTATAAAAGTCCTCATGACTCAACAATATTTTGAAATAAACACTCAAAGTGTGAATAATGTTGATAAAATACGAAGGAAATCTGGGTGAGTTGGGAGAAATTGCCTCTTGGCAATAAGTCAATATTTATGTAATGTACTATGTATATAAAGTGGTAATTAATCAATAAAATAATGGCATAATAAAAGTATTTCTGTTGTTTTTTCAGTATCTACAAAATTTAAGAAAAAAAATTACGATAGCAATGGCATTTTTATTTATTTTTTTATGTTTACGAATAAATTTTCTATAACGATTTGAAAGGCGCAATTTTTAATATGCCACAAAAATTACATGTTTATTTTGTTCGTCAATTTGGCGTTGTTGATGTCACGCCGACCAACGTTGGCGACAGCCGTCTTACCAGCCAGTAGCGTTATCTACATCATAATGATGTTGTAGCCAATTTGAACCGTTTCAGAATGTGCGATTTTCGATAGTTTTTTTAAAGAAATAAACAGTTAATGAAAATACACACTTTTAGTGTGATTATCAGCATTAGAAATATAAACTTAAAACTTTCCACACATTTTTGACGGTATCCGTAGTTTGTGAAAATACCACATTCTCCAAAAGAGTACCTACGTTACTTATTCTTATTAGAATGTTCGCTGGATTTAAACCTTCGTGAAAATTATAGAAGTTTGAATCCGTAATACAAACCTTGGTAATCGATATTCAAACAGGTATCCACTAATATCCAGGTAGTTATTCCACACCCTTTTCAGCAACCAATTGAAATAAACACGAGGCAAAATATCTCAGAAATTAGTCACAAGAACATTCCACATTATCGCTAATTTGTTTTGAAACTCGCGAGTTGAACGCTGTTCTGCAAAATAAATTATACAATAAAAAAGTTTAAAAGAGGCAAGAGTAGGTAGGTACTTTTTTAAACACAATTTCGCGAACTTTAGTTTTATCAAAGTTTAAATAAGACGCAGAAGGCCTACAAAAATTAATGTACTCAGATTAAAATCATGGGTTTAAAAGATGTTGATGTTATGATAACGGAATCTTGAAAAATATTTACCTACGGTTTTACATTACAAAATGTGTCGACCCATTTTTTCACGATGGAGGATTTTGACCCTTGGTGAGCTAGCCTAAAAATTATTCTTATATTGCAAGTAAATATAATTTTTAAAACTTCATTATGCAGAACAACAGTCAGTTTTTACACGCTTAACAAAATCTTTTTGAACTAAGCGTGTTTTAGAACTGGCAACAGATATAAAATTGTACATTTCGATAAGTTTTCCAAGAACTGCGTCCGTCCAAACAAACAACATAGGCGAATTTACATAAAATCCTTTTTATTTGCCATAAAATACGAGATTGCAACAAACAGGTTTGTTTCGTGGCATTTTGAAAGTCACGGTATGGATATTCAAAGGAGATCTGTTTAATTTGTAAATATTTCGCGAACTACAAACAGATTGGAGGTAGTGTTTACTTTTTATGATTTCTCTATATACATAAAGTAATGAAAGAAATTGGCCAGGAAATCCACGTCACATTACATACCAATCTCTTAACTATGTAATGTCAATCAATTAAATTCCTATGTTAGCAACCTTCGTCATTTTCTGGCATCGGTAAAAAAATTATGTTTACTACAAGATTCTACAAATGAGATGAGTGAAAGTGCATAACAGATTCCAGAGGGCTAAGATTCTATTTACTGAATTTGCAATGTATTCAAGAATCTTATTGAATTCTTACAATCTTCATATGAGATTCGCGATTGCTGTTTTCTACGACTTGAACGAACTTTTCTGGTTTCCTACATATACAAAAATCTAGAATTTTGTAAATCTTTTCTCGGTAAGCTGAGTAGGGGTTAGGACAGTTTTAATCGTAGTAGCAAGCAGTAGCTAGACCAGACACCATAGAAGTAGACAATACGCCCGGCTTCTGACATTTTCCATAAATTAAGATGGCAACATGCTACACTAGCGCCTCTAGCGGCCCGGGATAGTTTTTTTTCTTCATATTTTTGTTTTATTTATGTATGTTTTAATGAGGATATTTAAATATTTATATCTATTAAAATCATATTAAGATATAAAATAATATTAAAAAATAATGATATGATAAGCTTAAAAAAAAAGAAATTGAAGAAAATTTGTCACAATTTAATAAATAAGTATTTTATTCCCTTTCTAAACCACCAGAGCAAGCGTGAACAGCGAGCAGCGAGGCTTATAACTATTAGTACAAAACTTTTAGCCTAATAATAACCAATATTTTTTTCATTTATGAGCATATTAGCAGGTTACCTAATATTTATTTTATGAATTTTCGATATCTGTAATTAATTTTGAATATATTTTACTGAAAATCTACTACATTTAGAAAAAAAAAAGCACAAATTGTTCATCCCGGGCCGCTAGAAGCGGTAGTGTAGAATATCGCCATCAAATGTCAAGAACTGGTCGTATTATCTTCTAGGGTATTTGATTAGACAGAATACCTACCAGAGAGGACGGACCGCCAAACATCTCGACCTTGGCATACACTTCTTGCTTCATTCACATTCATACATCGTCTCATACATTCTCTTCTATTATTCCGACTTCTGACATGGCCCGACTCAAGTACTTAATTCACTTGATTGTGCAATGTCTTCCTCGGGCGTCCCCGGCTTCTTCTTCCATTCACATTCGCGTCATACATTCTACTTACACTCCTTTCTTCGTTCATTCGCTCCACGTGCCCAAACCATCTACCACCTATATAACACTGCACGAACTACCTACATAACAATATGAACCTAGGAAGGTGTAAATACTCCAATAGCATATTAAAGGTAACCTCAAGGAGATCTACATAATTTCCAAATTTAAAATCTAAAATAGTATGTCATGAAACGACCATAAAATTTTCAATTGTCCTCTCTCGGCACGGGCTTGATTTGCAAAGTAGGAGTAGAATTTATGACCGGGCATTCGTGTGATAAATTTAAAATTATTGACTATTTGCCTTGGGGACCACTCCCAGTAACAATCCGTCTTGTTCGTCTCGCTCAGTTGATTTATCTACACATTTTGCGTTATCTTTTCGCGCTTCACACATTTTGCAAGAATACAAAAAAAAACCACTACAAAACACTAGATGAGACCCTCTGTTAAAACGTGAAGAAATTCTCACTTTCTGACAAGCACAAAAGGAAGGCAACATCTCATTTTATAACTTTTTAGAGCCACATAAAACAAGATTTGCTGCCTATAATAAGTTTAAAACTTATAAAAAAACAAATCTCTTCGTTCAAATTAATGTAAATATCGTTTCATTGTCCATATTTTGTTAATATTGCGACAAACTTTGTATAAAACATCTTTGACATTTCTCCTGCTGTCAAATATTTAAAAAAAATCTCTAATCAAGGAATAATAACTGCCAAAATTGAATGCTCATTAGTCTTGCTATTTTTTTAAATTATCATTTACGTGATGAATAGAGTTAACAGTTGAATAAAATGAACATTATTTTATCAGGATAGTATTGAACCCCAAAGAAATTTTAAAAAGTAACATCTTTGTTTATTGTCTTGATCTAGTGATTAATTTTTAAGAGTACATACTTCTTTACTGTGCCTGCCTCACTACGGATATGCTGTGTGAAGACAGGCTAATTTACAAATATGTATTTTTTCATTGACTTATTCAATAACATCTGTATAATAATTAATTACGAGAATGGGAACAACAAGGATACGTAAAAGTTATTGGAAATGTAGAAATACACTTGGGAGTACATAAGGTTAGGACTTAAGCGAGTTCATTGGTTATTGCATGACTTTTATTGATTATCCATTGTTTCGTGGCAATTTTAAATTGACTTAAACGTTCGATTTGTCTTGTTTTGTCGGGTAAGTTATCGTGTAATTTGGGCGCAAAGTGTCTGAAGTTTCTTTGTCCAAATGTTTTGATCTTTAGAATTATTTGGATTTGTCTCTTGTTTCGAATATTTTTCGTAATATTTGGATTATTTGTTTTTAAAGAGTTGAGTTAAAATTGTTTTCGCGTAAATTTGTCAATCTGTTACTTAAAAATTGTTAAATATATCTTATAGATAACAAAGATTGCATAAATTATCGGCGGCACGCCTTTGCCTGTTCGAATGGAGGTTATTTTTGGTAGACCGTACAATTTGTGCACCGCAAGAATAGCTAATCTCGTGTATTCCCTACCGCTGGAGAGATTGCAAAAACTTTTCAGAGGATGTTTGAAAATAAATCACCAGATTATCGTACGTTTGACGGTTAAACTAATATTTATTTTTAAACGGTTTTTTAGAGACGTGTTTCGATGAATTGTGGTTTACAAAAACCTCGAAGCTGCAGCGAGACATTAAAAACGTATTATGTTTACAAAAACGTTGCGGTCTCCGGTACAGAATCATAAATATTGCCGGCAAAAAACTGGTGAGGATATTCCCACGAAATCCTGCGCGTGACTGAGAACAATAAATTACAATATAAACTTATATGGAGTCTATAACAATGACTATCTGTAGGTCGTATTTATCTCCTTCTTCCTCTGGTGTCCTCTCCTGTTTGAGGTTGGCTGCCATCAGGGCCATGCAGAGGCTGCAGCTCAGGGGAATTTAAGATCTGAGAATGAAAACAATATATAAACCTAAAAGTCGAAAAACATTTTTTTCGGTCATATTAATAAAAAATCCTCTTTCAGTGAGTACAAGAATCAGATATAACGAATTTCTACCTTTGTCACAAAATGGAAATAGTGCATCAATTACTAATTTACAAAAGCTATGTTCACTGAGAATGAGAAAGATATATAAACCACTTATATCTAGTTTTCATTATGATGCTGGTTGTAACCTTAAGTGACCAGCTCAGGTATGGGGGCTCTATCGAAGCCAGAATAAAGTTAGCCTCTCAGCTGGGCGTATTGTACAGAGTCCGCAGATACTTTAATAGTACACAACTGCTGACCCTGTACAAATCGCAAGTGCGCCTCACTGTAGAATTTGGTCGGGAGCCTCAAAATATCTGGAAAAAACCCTTGACTCTGTGTAGAAACGGACGGTCCGTTTCATAAATTCGCCTATCTTAACAAACGGATTTGCAATCTTTGGAGCAAATCGAAAGAACAGCAACCCTATGAGTTTAGTTTAGGATATTTTTTGTATATTTTCTATTTGGAATTAGTATAAAAAATAGTTCTTAGTTACAAATTTCAACCATCATTGGGTTTTTCTTCGTTTTTCCATATTATAAGGAGTGAAGAGTGCAAGTACATTGTGCAGGTGTCTGCCCAGCACGTGCTATTATAGGTGTGATGCAGCGAGTGGGAAGGAGACGACGCCAACGCCGATAATTTCACGGTCATCGGATCAATTAGAAGAAGATGGATGTTTTTTGTTAGCGCGGCTTGATCTCGTAACCCTGGGCGTTAAAATTAATCACCAAATTCCTCGCGGTTAATTACTTAATTGACATATTTTCAATTAAATTCTACTAACGAGCTAATGAAGAACTTCGTGAATACCCATACTCGTATGTCCGTAAACCAACGCCTTCTGTGTTTTTTAACGAAAACATTAAGCAATATAATTTTGGATGTGAATGAGTACTTAACACGTAAGATTCTAATTCAAAAAGACTTACTTTTTATTTTCAGTATACATAATGATTATAATGAATTTATGCCGCCGTTTTTACAATGGTGGCGTAATAGTTAGCATAATTACCTTCCAAGCAGTTGATCGGGGTTTGATTCCTGACCGTAACAATATAATTATTTTTTTTAAGTATTAAAAAACCAAATTAAAAATTAAAAATTAAAATTAATAATTAATTATTAATTTTAATAATATTTATTTAGAAATTAAAAAATTGAAAATCAAAGATTAAAAATAAAAAATAAAAATTATGTTTTAAGAAAATACGTTGATTTTTATTTTTACTTTTTATTACGTATGTATTTAAAAAAAGTCAAGTGTCGAAAAAAAAAAAAAAAAAAAAAATATATATATATATTTCTGGTCAACAGAGCGAGTATAGAACTCAATTAAGTCTAGAACCAACAGATTTTTCATCATTTTAGATCAATTAATATTCTGCAGTTGATTGCATCGACCTATATTCCTAAGGTCGCCAAAGTCAATCGAAGCTCCAGCGACTGATCAATTAACAAACAAACTAGAAACCAACTGACTTTACAAGTAGTTCAATGTATTGTGAGCAATAGTCTACTAAACTTCTTCTTTTGGTTCTTCCTAACTTCCTTCCACAAGGGGTTAACTCTCATCGGGGAAATCTTAGCACTTCAAACTACATTCGTATAAATCTTGTAGGCTATAAGTAGCAAATTCTCCAAAATCGAGCAATGAGAATAATACCAATTTTTTTATAGTAGCTAAGATGCTATAGGAACTAAATTGGCTAACAGTGAAACAGAATCTGACATAGAACGCAATGATATTTATTTATAAAATAATAAAAATTAATAAAGTGAAGTACCTACCTATTGTCAAAACACAAACTATGGATACGGTTAAAAATATAAGAAAAGATTTAGTTTATATATCTGTTTCCGATAATCGCACTAAAAATGTCTAATTTTGACATTTTCATTCGTAATAATTATTGGTTTCAAAAACGATTTAAACCGCACATTGCGAAACGATTCTAACTGGTTACAACGTCATTATGACGTACATAATGCTACTGGCCGGTGAGACAGTTGTCACCGACGTTGGATGGCGTGACGTCAACAATGCCGTATTCACGAAAAAAACGAACATGTCGTTTTGGCGGCACATCAAAAATGGCACCTTTTAAGTCGCTATAAAAAATGTATTCGTAAACACAAAAATAAAATAAAATTGCCATCGTAATTGTAACATTTTTTCTTATTTTTGAAGATAATAAAAAAAAAACTGTGAAAATACCCTATTGAATTTCACCAGAACTTCAGTAAGTGTGATCTATGATACCTGTACCGATTTGAAAGAAAGCTATTGTAACCAATTTAATATATTATTATAATATGACCTCTCGAATCTTGGGCTCAAGATACGCCAGTGAAATTGTTTAACTGATAAAGGATTTTTTTCGATATTTAAAAATGTTAGACCTATTTCGGCAGAAGTAAGGACAAACTGGTCCTACTTTGGATGCGCGGACACCCCCAGAAGAACACCCTTCTATCGATTTATCTCATGCACCCAGAATAAACTAATAATACAGTTAGAATGATTTATTTCATTCGAAATTCTGATCTCTGGTCCATTGTGTTTTACAAGCTGCCACGTGGGTTTTTAATAAACACTGTGCCGGCCACACGTTTAATGGGGTATAAAGTCAGTTAATCTCAGAGTTGACCAACTTTACTGACCAAAATGAAAAATACCCCTCGCGTGTACAGTATACACAATACGGTCTGGCGCCTGCTGTCTGCTGGTTGGGAAATTGTGACTCTGGGAAATTTTGAAATCGCTTGGTCTGTCAGAGGCTAGGCTTTCCATAAAGAAAATCATAATAAATATATAAAAAAATAAACTTTTTCCGTAACCAGTTGCCATGGAATTCAGAAAAATTATGGGATATGACTTGACTTGTCAAGAAAAAAAACGAGAGATTTTGTCTTCTTAGAAAGCCATTACTTTGTCGTTTGACATGTTTAATAAAGAAAACAAACACTTTATTTTAAACCACTAATTTATTTTTAATCATCACCAATCGGTTTCGATTATCTCAGTGGCGGCTTGTGACTTTTGAGTGAGCTAGAGTGCTAAGATTGAAAAATACGACTTTTTTTATGTTGTTTTAGTTGAAATTTTTTTTTGTACGGAGATTTAGTTAGTAAGTGGGGCACTGCCCCGAGCCTCCACTGTCACGAGCCGCCACGACTTATCCCAATCTTCGTCTGGGTAAAATTAAAAACAAAACAAAAGTACATGCAGTGAGCACATATATATGTGAGATATACAAATATGATAAGAGGGATACAAAATATTAACGAAACAATGGAACGGTGAGACAGAGATATGCTAACATGTAATAGAATGAGACAACACATAAAAAAGAAAGAGACAGAACGTCAAAGGGGGGAGGGATTAACCCTTACCACTCCATTATTTTTTAATATTTGTTGTCATTCAACTCTAATTTAAATAATGTCAAAATATTAATTTATTGATAGGTAGTTACAAAAAGGTTATTTTATAGTAAAACAAAAACGGAAAACAGTCAAAATCTAATTAAAATGTGAATTTGAATGTTTTTTATCGAATAATCACAAGAAACAACGTCAAGTGTCAAGATTTTCGCCCGAAAAAACACCGCGCCCACACGTCTTATCTTGTCGGCCGCCAGCCGACAACTGAGTTGTAGCGTACAAATAGTGATGTCGGTTGGCACCCGACAAAGGAGTGGTAAGGGTTAAGAAGAAGTGAGAAATTTTGAGTTATCGTATGGACTGTAAGGCAAAATATTAATTATATTATTAATGATATCTGCTATTTAAATTTCAAGTATTCATGTATGTATGCTTGTATATTTGTTCCATTATCATACATTTTCTTAGCGCTGAAATGGGAATTAAATATAGTATATGTAGTTTTTTAACAGTAACAATGTGGTATCAACTTGAACTCCACGAGGTCACCGGGGGAGCGAAGTTTCAAAAAATATGTTCTAAGTTTAATTTTATTAAAAAAAAAAACATTTAGGTAAAATCATGCATGATCGTGTGAAAAATGTTGAGATAAGTAAAGAATGCAAGGCTGATGTAAGCGTAATGAGTAAGATTAAGAAAGAGACGCTTCGATGGTTTGGGCATGTAGAGCGAATGAACAAAGAAAGGATTGTAAGGAGAATATATGCCGCGAATTTGAATGGAAAAAGAAGCAGGGGACGTCCGAGGAAGACATTGTACGATCAAGTGAATCAAACACTTGAGTCGGGCCATATCAGAAGTCGGAATAACAGAAGAAAATGTATGAATGTGAATGAAGCACGAAGTGTATGCCAAGATCGAGTTGTTTGGCGGTCCGTCTTCTCTGCCTACCCCTGAGGTGAAACGGCGTGATGGTAAGTTAGTTAGCGAAGTATGTTTACGAGAGGTGTAGAAGCTGATAAGGATATTGAATGAATTAAGCAAAAGGGGTAGGGGTAGAGTAGGGTTAGCTGATTACTTCTTAGGTTATTTTAATGCTCCGTGTCCAGGGCAAAATAGCTTAACGCTCTACCAGAAAGGTCATCAGTATGAAATAATTATATATGACTCTAATGTCCTTAAACACAATATGAGCACTTACAATAATATAATCTGTAATACGATTCTGAAGTCGACCAACAAAGCTAGGTCAGTTTTCACCGCAACTGCGAGTATTCGCACAACATTGGCACTTGTATTTTTTTCTTCACAGTCTCTATAAAACAGCTGTACACTAATATATTACAGAGATTAATAGAGGAGAAATTATAAAAAAAAATACGTAGACAAGTATTACAAATAATAAATAAGCAAGTGAACATTTGTGTATTAATGATTTTAACAAATACTGGAGATGATAATCTGTATTAAACATGCTAGAAGTGAGAGGTTGATAGGAAAAATATTTTAAAAAAAACACGGGACAGTTTTATAACTATTTTGTAATATGTGTTAAGAGAAAATTATTTGTAAGTGATATTAAAAATGTCAACGGTCAAATGGGTCGCTCTGCTGATTGGCCCGATCTGGTAAACAGAAGTTCTCGCTTTCGGAGCATAAAATAGTGCATGGGATCTCCCACGAGTATACTTATTAGGAGAGTGTAAGTTTACCCCTTTCAACATAGGTGAATTGCGTATGGTTCTAGAGATTAACCTAAAGAAATGTTTTTACCTAAAAATATTTTTCGGCGGGCTTCTAAGGTATTGAAATCGAGCATTCCCATTAAAAACAAGGATGGATAATATATATAGATAAATGGCGTTAAAGGTAGATCAACATAGGTCATTAAAATCTTACTAGATCAACATACTACGGGAAGAGATGATTATATTCTCTCATATAAAGGTAACGCATAAACCTCTTTTGCAATCTTTTTCACATCTCGTATCTTGTCACTTGACTCCAGATGAACACTTTGATCACCTTGTGCAACTAGCTGCTCGAGTCCAGATTCTAATGGATGCAGTCCATCATCCAGATAACGTTCTCATTCAATTTAATTCGCAGTGCGTAGGATTTTGGCTTCGCAATGCAACGAGAAACGGGCAACGTCACAATTTACAATTAGATACCCACTCAATAATGTCTCTTTATACATTTATTTACTCTGGAACACACAACAGAATGAGCATTTTTTGTCCAGTGCTTCTTGATTTGTTAATTATTTTTGATGAGAATATTTCCGATATAATATATCCAAAAGTTATATTTATTTTTTAATGGGAAAAATGGGCACCGATGGCGCAAAATTAAATATTTTTGAAAAAGGTCTTTTAGCACGTAATTCTTTTAATTATTGATATTAATTGTTTGTTGGCGGGGATAAATTGTAAAAACATTTATTATTTTCATAAATTTCTTGGAGTTTCATTTTAATTTGTAAAAATGTTTGCATGTATATATTATTTTCGTATTAGAATGCATGTAACCAATGTACATATGTTCTATTCTAAGTTAAATAAATAAATAAATGTATTGTAATTTTTTTTAAAATCGTATTTAAACAGAATTCCACCATGAATTAACAGTTACTTACGTTTTCCACTTAGAAAAATTTCGGCTCTCTCAGTACCTAGAATGATTCCGAAATAGTTTTTGTTCCTATTTCCCACCTAAATAGATTTATAGAATCGCAGTTTTAATGATATATAGGTAATTTCTTCATTCAACCTTAATTAACACAGTTTCAGTACAACATGCCACTCACAATTACACGTTTTTACGCGTTCCCGACCGTATGTAATATTGTCATTATGGCTAAACGGCCTGTATCTCCCATGTAATGGCATTCCATATGCACTATTTGCATTTAACAGCCTCCACTTGTGGTCTCTTCTCTTGCAGATGGTTATTATTACTCATATAACTTCTCAGTTATTACATCAGCAGATCGAAAAACATCCTTGAATTTAATTCTTATGTATTTTTTTCTTGATGGGAACGGTTGCGCCTGCGACCTGTTTCAAAGAAAACTTAATTTTGAATTTGAGGTTAAAATACTCACCTAAACTGAATGTTCTTTTTTTTTCATCAAAAGGTGTAGCAAATATCTAGTACGGATTAGTTTTTTTTTGAATTTACAAAATAAAAATCATTAAAGAAATCCAATTTTCGCGATTTCATACATACATCTTCTTCCCCTTGTCCTACTCGGATCAGAGATCCATCACATCTATAAGGCGCCTCAAAGCGTCCCTGTCCTGTGCTACGTTGACAGCATCCGTCTATAGTAGGTCCAGACTCTCCTCGCACAGCCTCTGGAGTTACTTCTCCCACCTGCGGCCCACTGGACTCTAGAATAGCACTCAGAATTTTCAGTGGAATTCGACCTTCTGGCGCGATTCTGTTTTTTTAAAGGATGCTTAGACTTAAAGGCTTTTCGTTTAACTGCAGTTCCGGTTCTCTGTGATGACAGTTTCTTTAAAAATATCTATATTTGCGTAGTTTTAATAAAAGATATCTACGTAATTTTTGGACTTTAAACATTATTAGTGAGATATTTGTCGTATAATAATGCTATTAAATGAACCGAATTAACGAAATTGCGATGTTTGTAAAGTACTATGCCAAAAGTCCGAAATATCAGATAAACGTGATTTGAATTCTAAAAATTATAACAAACTACACTTGTAAAGTAAGTCATATTAAACTAGGTACACATGTTAAGTAACCACAAACTCATTTAAAAATGTATTCTCATTGACATGGAATCGAAATTTTAACCATAAGGATAAGGACAATGTCTTATCCTTAAAAAGTTCCGCATTCGGGCCCCACATCTGGAAAGACAGATACTTCCCAACCTTCCTCTTACCCTTATCACTCTCTCCAGCCTCACAACATACCCCGATTGGGGTTGCCATTGCTAAATATAGCATCTCCCACTCTAAAATGAGGTAAAATAATCTCAAATCCAGACACGTAATTTTTTTTAAAATTCATAATAGTTATCAATACTCGTCAGAATGGCTGACAAAAAAATAATATAAAAGTATGTGCTATGATTTATTAAAATACAATTTATTTATCAGTAGCTTAGGTTGTTACTTACCTAATCCATAATAGTCGCCATGGAATGCGGAAAATCTAGCCGATTAGTATTGTCTTAGAGCAATACATGCAATACCCACGTACATAATATTAATACATTTTATCTCAACAGTAGGAGGCTTATAATATGCCTCTACATGAGAGAGTTCGGTTTTTACCCATGGCTGTTCCCTACAGCATTTCTCTCGGGAATGCTGGGTATTTACAGTCTAAGTTCTGGAGGGATGTAGCATTCCCGCTTATGGCTTATAAACTCTTGAACGGTGTATTGTTAATACCTGACATCCTGGCTGAAATGGGATTCTACGTCCCTGATAATTTTACGCGAGGCGCCAACACAGACTTCTGTTTCTTCGCTGGTACATAACTAACTTACCAATGGTGATTCCCCTGGGAAGACTTACTAGGTTAATTAACTGCCTCACAGGAAATGTGGATGTTTTCTACATGACCTACAACAAGTTTAAGCACGAACTTGCTATTAAGTTTTGACTATATTATGCTGTAACGAATTTTTAACAATGTTTATCGCTCTTTTTACTTGTATAGCATACTAGCTGAAGTACCCGGCGTTGCCCGGGGGTTATTAATAAGAGTTTTGAGGTTGTGACCCCTACCGCTACCCAGTAATTTTCCTCTTATTTCAAAATGTCATCAAGAATTGCCAAAATTCTGCTTTAAGGTATGGGAAAAGGGGGACAGGGTGGTTTTTCGAAATCTCATTTAGATAGTGACCCTCCTCTTATTTCGAAGGTCAAGTGTGTAAAATTTCATCAGTCTCTGAATAAAACTGTCGATTTGTATTCAAAACAGACACCGCCCGCCCGGGCATTCTTCTTTATATAATAGAATATAATTGTTTTAACTATTTTTTTCAATCGCTTTTGCAATGTAATGGTTTATAACTGTTTTTGCAAAATAAATTAATTAAATATATAAAATGAACATAATAACATAAGAATTTGCTTGAAAGACAACACAGTGTGGGTGGACAGATTATTACTATTATAGGTAAAGAATGTCGAGCCCAATACCATAAAAGGTAACGCGATAAAGATTAAGAAATGACCGCAGGATTGATTATTGTACAACAACCCTTATATAGCATAATAATGTCATTTCAGGAAATTCAATTATGTCTGTAATGCATTCAGTTATGTCGAAATAATGATATCATATTTAAAAAGTAATTGCATACAGATTGGCAATAACCATTAGATCTTGGATTAATTGTGGAGTGCTTGTACCTACACATTAGTGATATATATATTGTGTTATTTAAAATACACTAGCTGATGTGTACCCGGTCATTGGGTGCCATAATTGATTTGACAGCGATTTACTATCTCTAAACAAAGAAACAAAAAACATTCATTTGTAAATTTTATTTCATTCCAAATATTAATTTTTAATAATATATTTAAATAAAAACCGTTCGGTATCTACTTGTGTTATCAATTTTGAAAATATTCTACTCAAACAAACCTTCTTCTTTTGAATAAATAATCTGTGGCTAGCCTATCCATGGGCTAACCTAAATAAAACATGCCGGGTTCAATGTTTTCCATACTAATTTGAAAACGTTATAGCAACAGTTTTATATATTGGATTTCATTCAAACTAATCTTTAAACCTTTCCGGCATTAATAAGAACAAACTGTGCTATTTTCAGTGAAACCGGTCGAGTAATTTTCGATAAAATCGAGGACAGACAAACATTCATTTTTATATAAAGAGATTTGTAATCAATTATTGTTATCTATCTACTTGCTGGATGGCTGCAAATGTTTAAGGGAATAATTTTTTTAAAGTAAATAAAATTTAATAATGTTTTTTTACAGTTTTAAAATGGCTTTGAATGCCGAAACAGCTGTTACAATAATAAAAACTGAAATGCTTGCACATCTTAATAATAACATTATTAAAATTATTTAAAAATACATGCACTAGTTTGCTGCATAAAAATGGAACTGGTATTATTCTAGATAACTTGGAAGCATTAGAAATAAGGAAAGCCAAAAACACTAATAGTAAACACATTAATAATAAAATAAAAATTAAATAAAGGCCCTATTCTTTAAATATTCATAATAAACAAAGTACACACCCTTCCCGGTCCGGTACCTGCTCCCCTCCCACCCCTGCCCCTTCATTCGCCTCTTTTTTATCAATCTATAATAAATATTTTTGTTCATAGTTTAGTATTATACTGCCCTAAAGAAGCTACGGTAGTAGCGAAACCCGGTCGGCAAAATTATATAACAAATAAAAGAGATGTAAACAAAGATATTGCTTTATTTTTAAATTATCATGTCACCTCACGAAGTTACCGCATCATATGAATTATTTTATTTTTTTATTTGATTTACCTTAAATTTTATAAATAAATAAAAGTTTTTCGAATTAAACACAAGAACAATTAATCATTAATTGATTCCTTTTCACGTACCTAATCTGGGATTACGTTATCAGTGTATCATTATAATTACAAATTATCTTTATTGTATAGATAAGTTCGAAACTATAACTAAAACACATGTGTAATAAAGTATACAGTTGTTTATAAACTACACATAAAAGCGAAAATAAAAGATAATATAAAACAGTAGGTAATATGTAAAGAATATGAATGCATAATATGTTCTGATACACGCCAATGTGTGTGTGAGAGCTCCACGTGCGATATCCAGCGGTTGGTCGCTTAGCAACGATTGAAAAATACTCCAATAGCAGTTGCTTTCAGTCACGCTCCGTTTTTTTTTTTCTATCGAATGTATTGCCTGCGACTGACTAAAAAAATCCTATAAATTACCACAAATCTCTCTTTAAAATTTCGTCGATCAGGCAGCTTCCAACCACAAACTGATAAGTAGACGAGTGGACAAAATAATGATAATAGTATAAATGTTTGGACGATTTGCATAGCGCTGTTTTTGTGAAAAATCACCTCAAGGGCGTTGTGTTACACATGCGTCGGGTTCCCACCCAGGGTCTCGGGTTTAATCCTTCATTGCTCAAGCAACATTTTTTGCTTGTAATGATGGTAGTAGGAGGAATCTAAATATTGTCAGGTTATTCGTAACCTTGGAACATTTGTCTTTCTAAAGAAAGTGTCGCATTTCGGTGTTCAAATCCCAGTCGCAGTAATTATTTTTTTCAATAACTCCGCACAGGAGGCCGTGAGCAAAATAATTTTAATAGAATGTTGTGTGGAGGGTTTTGTTGAGGAGAGGAAGGGGTGAACATGGGTCCTGAAGAGACCCATGTTGTAGGAGGGAGGAAACACAGAGACCGGCAAATCCTTCCACAGCCAGGCTGTTGAACTCAAGAACGAGTCGTAAAATAGACCCGTTCTCATGTGTCAAATATCATATGGGGACTCTTTTAGTGTATTTCCCGACTAAGCACCGGTGCCGTATGAATTAATAATCCTCAGAGCATCTTCCGTTGAAATGCCAGTAGAACAAGGACAGCATTCCCACCTGACCCAGCTGAGATGGACCCTCTTCCTTTATCGATTTAATTTAGCAATAGAGTTCTGTTCGCGTCACCGATCCGAGATTACTCTCCTCTACTGCTACCTTAAATTTTCCTAACTAATGTGAACGGAAACTCTATGTAGTTTTCCTTTCAATTGGAATTTTTTCTCAGATTGCAATCCGTTTGTTAAGATAGGGGAATCTGTCAATTGGACCGCCCGTTTCTGCACAAAGTCAAGGGTTTTTTTTCAGGCATTTTGGGAATGCAGACCAGAGTAATAATACTAATACGTATTTTTTAATTTTTATATAAATCCATTACCTTGTTTATTTATTCATATATTGAAAATGGAGCGTGGTGTACATTGTACATTAAATATGCTAAATACTTTGGCAACAAAGTCTCAGTAAATGTTTATTGGTCTTCATTTCAGTTTAATGTTCGTAATATTTATTATGTTATTGTCACTGAGAGGAGCGTCGCGACGCCGACGCTGGGAATGAGATCAAGGTGGATCCACGAAACGGAATGCGACGTCTTTGTTACGGGACATGTTACACAATGAGTAATGATCCATTTGCCTGACAAAGTGCCTTTTGTTACATGTTACGTGTCGCCCATCAGTTACGTTTATTTAAAGACCTTTTAACTCATGAATTTTTAAAGCAGATTTTGGGAACTCCCCGGAAAAGCTGGTAAAGGCGTATCGCTGACAGTTCCATTGTAACCTCTCACTATTTCTCATAATATATGCATATATCAGAGAGGGAGGTGAATACAATAAAACAAACTTTGAAAGGGACTAACTTCATACGCAAATAAATTTTTTTTAAATTTAAAATTTTAATTTACGACAGTATAAATAAGCATATGAAAATACAATATATTGTGCAAGTTTAAAATACAAAATTTATTTATTTTTTATTTATTTGAAACACACACTATTAAATAATAAAATGTAAGAAAGCTTTGACTGCCCAACTGGGAACAAATCCCGTTTTAGGACAGTTAAATTCACATATACAAAAATAGAAAGGAAAAAAGCTAGTATTGACATAGGATTGTAATAAAATATATCCAGAAAAAAGTGTAATAATTAAGTATAAAGAGATGTAGTGTAATAATTAAGTAGAAGAGTGTACAGAAAAAACACATTAAATATATTTTATTCAGTAAGTACAAAAAGTAACTTTAGTAAATTGTTTATGAAAAAATGTTTGTCCTTTTTTCTTTCCTTGGTTAGGGTTTTTAATCTAGTTAAGATCTTTTCCCAAAGAGCACAAATAATGTAACATAAATTCAGTCAAGTAAATCAAACCATGATATGGTAATAGTAATAAGGCCAAAGCGCCACTGATGTATATGTTTGTAATTATTAATAAAAATTAAAGAATTAACTTTAATTAAAATGCTAAACTAATATTTTTTTTTTTTAACTAATTTGATTTTTATTATTTTTTGTTAGTCCTCCTCGCTAGGGTTCTCTCTTTACTCTACCAGAGTTATTTACTTTGATATCATCTAATTAGGTGCGTCTTCTATGTCGTTTTTAGTGCTGTTTTTAAGGTTGTTTCATTGACCCTTTTCAGCCAGACTTTAATTCTTGACTTGTGCTAATTAAACTTTTATATCTGGGGGAAGGATGTTGTGGAGTTTTGTTGCAAAATATATGTAGTTTCTTTGTCCGAAAGTGGTTTTATTTCATTTTGATTTAATCTAATGTTATGAATACGTGGTAAGTGATGTAAAAGATAGATGTGTGTGAAAGAATTGCAACAAAAACGACATGTTTTTATTTATTTTTTATTATTATTAATTCAGTAAAAGGCTCTTGTAAAACTTAGTTAAAATTTTGGGGACTGTCGTCTTCGGGTTAACACATTCACGGTCACTCGAGGGTTAAACATGCAACAATATACCTACAGTTGACAGACAGCGAAAGAGAGTTACATCATATGCAGATCGAATGTAATTGATACATTGGTGTGAAAGAATTGGATTACAAACTTTGCAAAGATGTTTTGTTTTGTTTTATTTATTTTATTTTAGTTATTTGTACATTTAAGTTTGCAAAATAACTAATTATAACTCTTATACTGTTATACATAAATAATGATAATTTAAAAAATAATTGATTTTTTCTTGCTTAACTTAATGTGCTTTTTACAATCTATTTTAATTTATTAATTGGTGCAATTTTGATTGGGTCCGGCAGAGCATTATAGCATTTCATCCCTTTATAAAATATACTATTTTGCGTATTGGCTTTGTTCTTTTTTCTGTAGCCTAATTTCCTTACGCGTTCTTGTATTATGTCTGTGAATGTCCTTGTTGTAAATAATTGTGTTGGAAAAAAACATTGGTAACAAGTTGTTTCTGATTTTATGTATAAAAATCAATGCGTTCAATGTCAGCTTTTGTTTTACTGTTAGCCAATTTAATTCCTCTAACATTTTAGCTACTTTTGAATATCTCTTTCGCTTTTGTATTATTTGCATTGCTCTATTTTAGAGAATTTGTAATTGGTTCTGTCCTCTGTCGTTGCACAAGAAAAATATCGTGTGTATATGTATAGTATAGTATATGTGGAATGCAGTTCCAATTCCGTAGTATTTACAATGCTCTCGTAAAACTGGCGGTTTACCCTTTGTGAAATATCTTCAGATTAACATAATATGTTCACCGTATTTTTTTAAATGTGTTCAAGTTATTTTTCGTAGAACTCCGCTTTAATTAAAATCTAATAATATCTATTATTGTTTGGTTTAAAACGGTTTATTTATAAATAATGTTCTGCTAGGTAGTTATTATTACTTGTTTCAGCTGTTTCAAATAGATTGTCTATAAATGACTTCACAGCAGTTTAATAATAATGTCACGAGTAATAATCATTGCCTATCAGAACTTTTTTTTTAAATTAACCGTTTTTTAAACTAAATAATAATTGAGATATCTTCAATGATTAAAAATATATAACAATGAGGTTTATAAGCTTCAATAAGTTATTCCAAAATTAAATAATTAAATTTATTATAATTTTTTAAACATATATTCCCCATTACTGGAGAGTTAATACAACAATAAAATCTCAAAAGTAAAGTTCTTAAAGTCCACCCTTGAGATGTCTCCGCTAAGTGCCAACACCTACACAATTTTATGTGTTCGCTCAAAAGATTGTGAAATTGAATTGGTTCGGACACGTTCCAGATATGTTTAGTACCCTGTCTCCTTTGCTGGGGATATTGAAGTCCAGTCCAGTAAACTCCTGGTTCGGTTCCTATATAAGGCTCCTCCGTGTTATGATCTCTGTGGGTTAGAGGCGTGGGCGTTTCGCCGTGTTCACCGTTCGCATCATCAGATGGGTGGGCGGCTTCCTCGCCCCGCTGCACCTAGTATAGTTCCGATACCGCTCCGAGAACAGGCAGCTAATTATACGCTCCGATAGGCGGAATGATAGCAATCTTTATTATTATTTTAACTGGTTCGATCGACAGCTGGGCCGCTTTTGTTGTGTTTATTGTCATAACCTCGAAATTATCGTTTGTTTTCGACGCCTTTGCTCTGAATCGGATGTAAACGGAGTGCTTTTTTTAAGCATGTGAATCCAATTAACGACATTCTTGTCTGGTAAGGTAACCATATCATTAATATTCAGTTTGCAACGCTTTTTTAGATATTTCTTCACATCAAATCAACTGTCCCAACAAATATTGTCGGATGTGTAATTGGTAACTTCGTATAAAGCTTTTTAAAGCTTCTGTAATGCATATTTCCCATGAAATAAACGTGAATATATAAAATATAAAAAAGTCGTTTTTCTTGTTCTCAAAAACAGTTAAAATGAAGACACGAATCTCTAAACACTTCTTATGCAAAGTTACCTTTTGTCATTTGCTCATCAGAAATTGTTCGTTGGCACTTTTATTCTTTGCCTACAGTTTACTGTAGACCCATAGTAAATGAGGTTCTACAATATATTTTTTGGAATTAATAAGCAACTGCTTTTGAAGTATCTGTTCACTCTCACGCCACGTTTCTCTCCCCATTCGCTTTTGCTTTTAATTCAAACTCTAGGTGACCAATGACCAATGCAATCTTACCGTGGCTCCAATGTTCATAGCGCAGCATCCCAGAGACGTGAGATGGTAACGGTCCTCGAATACCTGTGGCTTGTCCCTCCATATATGAGGAGATCGAGTCTCTGACCTAAAAGCGTTCCGCTAATGGCTCGTGTCTGCGTTCCTCGAGTAACCAACAAACAAACACCTACACGGAATATAGACATTTTTGCTCAAACGCTTCCGGTTACTTTTGGCTAATCCTTGGTTTTTGGTAGTTTTAGTAGATAAAGACCTTTTGTAAATTTTGCAGTGGTTAGTTTCCATATTTTTTACCTTTGAGAACTTTGTGTACGTAATTAAGGATATATTTTTTTTAATTTAGCCTTCAAATAAAGTCTTTTTTTAAATCATTCCTCACATATTTTAAGAAAATATTACGCATTCTTCAATACTTTGTTTAATACATACTCGTATATATATATTTTAATTTATAGTAAATCTAAATGACATCATTAAGTTCTGCAAGTGTTTTAGTTTATTTAATTTTGTGACAGCTGTTTCGGCATTCAAAGCCATTTGAAAACTATGGTTAGGCCACATTGAGCCGACTTACCTATATGATTTTTTTACCCCTACCCAATATTTATTTTTATGATGTTTGAAATGAATTATTTGTATTTTCTGTAAAAATTGATTTGAAACTCTGTGAAACGAAAATGTGAAAAAATTTTCTTTGCTAAATTCGAAAAAAAAGCATTGTGAATCCATCGATCGAGCCCGTTCTCCTACGTAATTTTGACGTCATACCAATCCCTACATAATACTTTTTTTTACTATAGCGTAACCATAACTAGAATTTCTCCGCCCGCACTATGACACTATGACGCGATCGCGGACACGCAGGAGGATGAGAAAACTAGTTTAGGTACATAAGCTCAGAACCGGATCGAGGTAATAACTTAAAGAACGTATCCCCGTGGTAAGGTGATATTTTCTCACACTTTCCGAAAAGTAAAAAAAAAAATAGATGCATCGTGACGCTTGGTTAATCCGTGTTCTAGTGCAAAAATCAAACATTATACGAGACAATCTTTTATTTTATAATGGTGTACTCGGGAAATTTTTTCTTGATCTTTCTAGAAATTTACTTTTTATATTATTGTATAGAATGCTTTATTTTTCCACCCACCAATTTGGATGCTCTTGGGTCGATGTGCTGCTAAAACCCATAACATCAGTTAAAAGAGACAGAGTCTTGAAGAGATTGTTGAAGATGCTACATTCAATTTGAACATGATATTTAAAAAAAATCAGTGGCGATAAATCGACGTTTATTGAAATAAAGTAATACGGTCTCATACAATACGACATGTTTAAACATAAGTACAATATGTTACATAATTATATTATTGCATGGATTACATTACCTACTTCACTAGGTGAAACCAGTTCTGAGGTAGGTGACTGGATGTACAAAAAATATTTAAGTGTAATATTATGACAGATTAGGCATTGTCAAATTAAAGGATTTAAAATGTATTTTATTAAAATAGGTGACAAAATTAATAAAGAAGGTAGTATGTAAACGCGTTTTTTAAATAACTATACGATAAAAAAAAATTTCAACAGCGTGTTAATTAATTCACCTTTCAAAGTAAACCTTTGAAGCAATCGTTGAATTAACGAACAGATTTACTTTTTATACACCAAACTGAGATACCTACGAAATTTCTAAAACTGGACAAAGCTCATAACTCTTCCAATATCCTCCTATATATATTATCACTCCTGGAGCAGAGCACCGGTTTCCCCATCCTTGTCCCGGCTCTGCACTCACAGTGTTATTGTCATAGATAATGAACGATCATCAGGAGTCTCGATAAACGTCGTCCGGAGTCCGGATTAACTCGGGTCAGCAATACCGACCGGTGGGAGTGAAAGAGCAATAACAATAATAATGTGCTTGTCGTAAACATGACATTTCATACTTCTGCGTGTATAACTCTAATGTATTCCACCTATAAGATTCCCACGTGTCTGCCATTTTAGAATATTCAAGATCGATGATGGTCCGAACCCGCTTCGTACCTACTGAGGCCAATCGGTGACATAAATGAGGTGTTTACTGGAAAACTGTTTTCCATAATTTACGACAGTGAACCTTGACTCAATTCAGATAATATCAAAGCGTAATATTATGCATATTTATTTATTATCTCTGTATGACATGTACATGTAGGTACCTACATAATATGCAAATCCCGATATGAAAATGCAAACGTTGCTGTAACGATTACTAAGAAAATCCCAGCCTTGCGTAATAGGTACGTTTTCTTTGTAAGTAAATTTGGAAAGGCGAATTTATATAACATTTGAGTGGAGTCATTTTCAAATAATAGGACCCTGAACAAAATCTCTTTGCTTAGAGTTCAATATCATCGGCCTCTGTCGAACAATTTATTGTATCATAAACAACATTTTTACGTGAATTGCATTTAGCTGCGCTGCTGTTCTCCATTGGTGATAAAAAAGCTGACATTCGAAAAATCTGCACATAATGTTGTGTAGGTACCTAACGACATTCAGATGAGTAGGTACTTCCTTAGGGAATTTTCCGTGATATTTTAAATGCGGTGTACTTTTTTAGGTGTTCTAAACAACAACAAAAATGTGGGTGGTTTTGATATATGGATTAATGGCGGGAAAACAGATGCTTGGGAGGGAAAACGATAGAAAAACAGTGGGATTAGAAATTGGTTTGGTATTGGGTAATGAATCAATCTTAAATCGACCAATTGCGTCACGATAATGATCGAATCGCCTTAACAACAAAATGCCTAGGGTACGAACGGGATGAAAATATCTACTACTCGTAAATCGTTGGCTATGCAGACCACAAATCAAATTAAGTAATTATTTTAATTTGTAAGTAGATCGTAACTAGACATTACGAAAAGCAGCATGCCTTATTCGCATGACAATAGATCGACTAATCTAGGCCTTAGTCCGTAAAGTTGTTTGAACACAACGCTGCCTTAATAGGGTCGTAACTTGTTTCATAATCAGACCTTTTATCCATTTTCCCTCTCGTAACGTAGTACTTTTACACACATGATCGACAATTTGAAAGTTGTCTTTAGGATTTAACGAAATGGTCTCGGGCCACAGCACCTCGACGTATATGAGACCAGTCGTAAACATTATTCTCGAAGGTGTGATTAAGAACGAGTCTAAAGTTAGCAGTGAAGGATTTCCATTAATATAACTTTAATATTATCTTTCTTCCGTTCTAATGTAGTTTTTATTGGCGATTTGAATGGCATTATCGTTAATTGCTAAGAAACACCGGTCATTAATTTTTTGGTCGATTAAAATTCCTTGAAAATTGACAAGCTCTTCTTTTTCATACGTTAGATTTGCTAATGAATGGTTATTATTAGCAGCATTGCCATCATGACGGATTTCCCGTCATTTCAAAACGGGAGAATTTTAAGTCTAAGATAACGGATTTTCTAGCGGAATCGAATAAAATTATTTTATTGAAAAAAAAAACAAGGTATTTGAAGTCTTTAGCGATGACTGTTGCATCTTTTTTTCGTGGTTTTAGTGCTCAAGATCAGCGGAATATCTGACGGAATATCAGTTTTGACGAGAATCTGACGGAATTTACATATATTCTAACGGAGATGTCAATTCCAAGATGGCAACCCTGTTTATTGGGTGATAAAACTGTTAGATATTTCCGGAAACTTCTGATGATACAACAAGTTAGAACTTTTTAAAATAGGCTCATTCCACATGATGCATCATTTTAGTATCTTTATACACTAATTCATGAAAAACTGATTTGTTTTATGAGTGTAAAAGTTTATTCTTTCCCCGTTTCTTGGACACTGACTCAGTGTCTATGTCGGTGTTGTTGCAAGCAAAGGGCCACACAAACAAAGCTGAGCCTTTGCTGTGTGTGGGAGATCGTACCTTTGTGTCGACCTCGGCCTCGGCGACACTATAATATAATATTACCAGTATGGCAGACTATGTATGGTAGTCCAGCTGCTGCCGACCACTCTTTCAAATGCCAAATCCTTATTTAACAATGTAAGTACCTACCTAAGCCCTACGACCTGATCCTTCCCTCTCTCGCAAATACTGTACTTATTTAAATTGTGTTGTATTAGTGTCAAAAAATCATGATATTCATTTGAGGTACTTACCTAGATACAGATCCTTTTGAAACTTATGGAGGGGATTTTATAGGTACTTTAAAAGTCTGGATTGTTAGCAACAGTGCCGAATCTAGGGGAGCCAAAGACAGGCATCCCTGGTGGTACATCTGGGGAGCGACAAAATTGAATTCATTTTACCAAACCACTGCATCATTCCCCCCCACCCGCATTCCCAAAATGAATTCTTGACTCGCCACTGGATGGCAGTTGATATAGTAAGTAATTCATATTTCGCTAGCTCTAAAAACCAAGATTCTACTTTTTAGTTTAACTCCTGTGATCACGCTTTAGCAATAAATAGTATGTTGTTATAGTTGTTTGAATTGTATATATAACTACCAATGGCGTTCAGTTCATGAAGCCTAAAAAATCTGTGCTTACCCTAAAAAAATGTTCCTTAAAAATAAATAAATTAATAGGGAATGAAAAAATTTGATTAATTTCTGATCAAAATGTTTTTTTTTTCCATGAATTTGTTAAAGAACTTGTACACTAATCTATTCAGTTGGCCACAACAATCAGTGGGAGATGATCGCAAAATGGCCAATTTCAAATATTCAATGATACCTATATTGTTTCAATTTTAGAGTATTCAACCATTTTGCCTTTCCTTCCAGTTGATCTTGATTGTTACCTAATTGTTGTCTAATTTTCTCTTTACATTTAATAATAATACTATTAGGATGATTTGTATAGCGCTGTTTTTATGATAAATTACCTCAAGGGCGCTATATCATATATTTATTTATCATTTAACGGTACTTGTATCTATCGTAAAACAAATAAATAATTTTACTCATCCACCAATTCTCCCTTCTTCCAGTGTGGACCTCCCGATCAGTCGCGAGTACGGCACCACGCCCCGCAGCCGCCCTGACCCCCTTCCCGCCCTCACCAACGGGGACGGAGATGGCCTCACCTGGCTGCAGCGCCAGCAGATGCGGCTGCGAGCTCACAAGGATGTAAGGATGCGAGCCAACCGTCTTATGGAGCGGCCACTGCCCACCAGGACTTCTGCCAGCCACAGGTAACACACTAATTTGTTCCTCTCAATGCGTCACGGTAGCTCTCTTGTCTATACTGCATAAAACATGGGGGATTATGTCACCATCCGGTTGGCCGACATTGTATAGAGGGTTAAGGAAAGGGCTGTAGCGAGGGATTTGTGTTTATCAATTGTTAACGGGAGTTCTCTGTTAGTGGAACTCCAATCTTTTCAATCTCTCAATGATGTGATTTAATCTTTACCATTTATCTGTCGGTGGTATGACTCCCATTTTGGCTAAAATGCTAATGGTGTGATTCAAAATGTGTTCGATATGCCTGTGTTTTTGTTTAATCTCCCTGATTTCCATATTATTATCAATATTTATTGCAACATTTTCTTATTCTTGTTGTGTTGATTCTCATTATTCTACATCCATTTTGGTTCCAAGACCTGCATTGTTCCCTCCCTCCTACCATGTCCCATTTTGTTATGTGTAATCTCTTTTTATGTAAATCAGCAAGTATTCTTCTCACAGTGTGCCTTGTATCATTACAGATTTGATGGCTACACTAGTGACACAACAGCCTTCGCTGACGACGATGATGACTTCAGTGTTCCCCTGCATATACAGACCATCAATAGCCGCAATCGGACCAGCCCCACGGAACCACTCTTACCTAGCAGGTTACTTTCTTTCTCTTTCTTTCGTTTTCCCTTTTTTCTTTCTCCTTGATCTGTCATTTCTATCAGATCTATAAAAAACGTGCAGTTTAATTTCTTTATCCCTTTTTTTAAATTTAATGTAAATCAAATTTAATAATGTTATTATTAAGTTCTGAAAGTATTTTTAGTTGTTATTATTGTAACAGCTGTTTCGGCGTTTAAGGCCATTTTCAAACTGTCCTTCATCCCTCCTTACTTCATTTCCCTGTCATCTCTATCAGATCTATAGAAACATGCGATGACTTACTACCTAACGTCAAATACCATAAAACGGGCATGTGCCTAGTTTGGTGGTAAAAGGTTCTAAAATGTAAAAATAAATTTTACAATTAATGATGTTAATAATAATAATCATGATCATGACAGAACATAAAAATTTAACTTTAAAAAATTGGAATTTTAGCAAGGTATTTTGTTATATCAATCACAAAATGAGATCAGTACGCCTTTTATGTAGGATTTCTTAGTTGTGTATAATAATTTCTCCCTTTATTTCCAGGACATCGTCTCGCAAGTTCATGAGCATGGAGAGGAGAGTTTTGAGAGAAAGAAGCATCTCCCCTGGGCACGATATGCTGGACTCCCCACGAGACATTGCCCTGTTCTCGCAAAATGGAACTATGGTAAGTTATTATGTTATTAATCCAACATAAAAAGTACCCATCTTAATATTAATTAATAATTTAATTTGGCATATTGAGGTAAAAGCACGTAAGACTGTATTACCAATGATGAGATCCAAAAAGAATGCTGAAATGCTGATATAAGCAATGAATAACATTAAGAGGGGATGCTAATATGGTTAGGACATATATAGCCGATTGACGGAGATAGGATTATCGGGAGACGCGCAAGTAAAAGAATCTGGGTCGATAAAGTGAATCATGTTCTTTAAGAGAAGAACCTTGTTAAAAGTGGAATACCAGAACAGTATGTATGCGTTTGAATAAACCCAGGGAATTTTTTTTATCCACACATGAGGCCCTGAGGAAAATAATTTCCCTCAGGGCCTAGGTCATCTTTGGGGATCCTGTGTGGAAGGTCGTTTTGGGGAAAGGAAGAAGAGGAATTTCTGGGAAGGAAAAAGGTATGAGGGATGGGTAGGCATCTGGGGGTTAGTGCGTCCAGGAGTGACGGATGTATGAATCCAACCCTCCCACTGCGATGCAAAGCGATGATGAGTCGAGAGATTCCGGCTGGAGAGCTCAAAGAATCTCCCTCAACCGGCCTGCCATTCAGTTGTTGGGCAGACGCATCCGCCGTCAAGACCTCGACAAACCTCACCCTATGAACCCAAGCACCTCTGCTAAGTCACCAAATATAGCCTCCACTTGGGGTGACCTACGAGTGTTGATTATCCAATGAATGGTTCCCGGGCCAGCGGTACCCATACCCACCTCCCAAATTGTATAGGGATATGCTCCGAGAGAGATAAGTGTTGCATTCTGTCCTCTCTACCCACTCCTGCACCCCTGTGGTGAATTATGATTCAGTTAGCTAGTTTTAATTTGAAGATGGCCAAATTCATTCACGTCAAGACATTTTATTGATTACTTCTAATAATTGATAATGAGCTATCAGTTTTTTTTTCTTGTTTGCTGTTGCTAAAATTCTTTGTATAAAATCAATTTTAGTAACATTCTTGTTTCGAGATATGGAAACATCACGTGGCTCAGAAAACTGACTATGCAAATACTGTAGTATAATGTTCAAGGTGGGCGCATTGACAAGTGAATATTCCAATTAATTCCAGCCTTGTCACTTGGTTCAATGTCAGATTTATTTATCTGTGTGTAGGTCTGAATTAAATCTAAAGATAGCTTTTGGAGATAAATATTATTCAACGGTAGGCACTTGTATCTTGAAGATGTAAGTTTGTCCAGTTGACCAGTGATGATGATCTATCGATGAACTTAATCTGTAACAAAATCTTATAAACATTTCGCAACACAAATCCTATGCATAAATTAAACCTTCTATTAGATATTTACAGATCTTCCAACCCTTTCGGGTTGAAACACATGAACCACAAATTGACTACAGACTTGCAGCAGTTAACTCTATTGTAACTTCTCCATCTTTCTTATTTATTTATTTAACTTAAAATAGAACACGTGCACAATTGGTTACATGTATTCTAATATGAACATAACATTGACACACAAACATTTTTACAATTTAAGTCACAATATACAATTAAGAATTACAAACCAAACTTTACAAATTATGACATTAAATATTACACTTTACGTATTTCGTCACTTCCTTCTTGAATTTCAAAACTTTTTCCTCTTCTTTTATTTTGGCCGGTATTTCTTGGAAGATCTTCATGGCTCTATATAGTAACGAGTTTTGCGATTTTGTTTTCTTTCGAAAGGGAAGTCACATTTCATTTCTTCTTGTAGAGTAGCTATGTCTGTGTTGATGTTTATTAATTTTTATAAAGAATTCAGAATTTTGTTGGCCGTTAAACATTTTAAAGAGAAAATGTAATACATTTAAGTATATTATTTGGCTTTGTTTTGCAAAACTGTTAAGTTTTCTAAAACTCTCCTCTTTTGACAAAACAAAATACTGCTACAATAATTAATATTAGGAGCAATGATGGAATGGTATATAGTTTTACAGGATTCTGCACTAATGTATTTTCTTATGTAACAGTAAGCAAGGTTATCCAAGATTTCAGCCGTAGGACCATAACTAAATGACGTTCTTAGGTTAGAAAGTCCGCCTTAATCCATCGATACACGTTCTAAATATAATTTTTTGTATTTTGCAGACCAGAGAAGAGTCGCTGTCATCTTGGCGCAGCGAGTCGGTGTCCGGCTGGGAGGGCACGGGTGATGGGGATGACAGCCGGGGGGCAACCCCCGCCTTCCCCACCACCCCGCGCACACCCTACCCGCCCTCGGCCACGCCTCCGCCTCTGGGACACTCGCGCCTCCCACCGCGCAGTCCTTTAACTCAGCGGTCAGTACTATTTACATTTCTACATATAAAGAGGTAGCATTTCTCATAAAATTTCATCATTTTTGAAACTTTACCAAACATTGAATCTTATAACTACTGTTAAACTAATGTTATAATCTACAATTGTATTTTTCTAAACTTACACAGTATTATTCTAGAAAATCGTAAGACTTACCCAGAGGCGTATGTCAACTTTTTTTTACCTGTCTAAATTAATCGAAAACTAGATTAATTTATGAATAATAAATTATATTTTTAGAGGCGCAACTTTTTCTACTTGCTATTTATTTGCATTGATAACAAAAACATAGACCTATTTTATAAAGTTTCAATTTCATAAAACCTTTTTAGCCAAAATTAGAGAACTTGTCTCTATGTAATAATAAACATTTTATTTTATTTTATTTTTTTAAAAGAAAGACAAATATTTCCTGGTTACGAATAACCTGACAATATTTGAAAATCTCCTACTACCATCACAGTAAGCGGAAGATATTGCTTGTGTCATGATGGAGGACTTAGCCAGCCGAGGAATTGAACTCAGGACACCTGGGTGAGACCCAAACATGATGCCAACTCGATGATTTTTAAAAATCTGGAATCTTACCAATGACTGGAACCATTACATATTCCATGGTTCTATAACATTGAAGCTACATAATGCATAATAATCTTTGTCAAAATGACAAAGATAACATCAACACCTAATAATTCATATATGTATGCACATTATAATGAGATTTTGTGTAATTAAATTGCAGGAAGGACTTTTCAACACTAGTCGGCAGGAGTCCCCCCTCTCCGCTAATGCAGTCCTCTCCCTCCCCTTCCCCCTCCACCCCCGTGTCCCCTGAGCTGCTGGACGTGTCGGCGGACCATGTCAAATTCGTGCGTGACACCTCCAAGTTCTGGTACAAGCCGCACATCTCCAGGGATGAAGGTAACAATATCTTGTACAATTATATATTTTTTTTTAAAATTTTTATTATATTATATACGCCCTATATGAGCTTTTACATACATATTTAGTTACTTATAATAGTCACACAGGTGCAAAACACATTACAGTATTTATTTATTTTTTAAACGCTCATAGGGTTTTTTATACAGATACATAATTTTAAAATCACATAAAAAAATAAAAAATAGAAAACTTGCACTCAAGTTAAGTTACACATGAAAAGCAGTTAAGTTACATTTCAAAAAGAAAAAACTGCACCAAAATTAAATAGAAAAGAAAGAAAAAAAAAAGTTCATTGGGTTGGTTATGCCATAAAAACAAAGAATCACTTAAACATAAATTGATCATATATTATTATAGTTACCTAGAAAAGGGATGTTAAGAGAGTTTATTATGATGCATAAGTGGATAGAAGAAGTCAGGGACACCCCAGGAAGAAATGTCACTGGTTGAAGTGAATTAAATACTTAGGTCGAGCCATTTTAAAAGTATAAGCATAAGCATAGCATAAGAGTTTAGTATAATCACTGACATCAGAATGAATAGACCTTATGATTTACTTAAATTGGTAGCACACCTAACTCGCCCCTCGCACCCCTTATGTTGGTTTCTTCCCCTTGCGTGTTATGGCATCTCTATGTATTATTTGCTCTATGAGTAAAATACATAATAAATTATATTATTAGATAATGTATGAATAAGAATGAAGCGAAAACGGTGTTTTAAAACAAAGATGTGTGACATCTTATCTACTTACCCCTGTATCAAATGGTGTGATGGTCAGTTAGTTAAATATTGTATTTTTCATAGTTATAAGATTTTTGTAGTATTTTACTCAAACTTGTTTGTGTTTTTGTTTCAGCAATTGCATTGCTGCAAAATCAAGAAGTAGGCGCATTCATCATCCGCGACTCCAACTCTTTCCCCAACGCCTTTGGCCTTGCCCTCAAGGTGTACGCCCCGCCCGGCGGCCCCGCGCAGCCCGGAGACCTGGTGCGCCACTTCCTCATCGAGCCCACCTCCAAGGGAGTCCGGCTCAAGGGCTGCGCTGATGAACCCGTCTTCTCATCCCTCTCCGCTTTAGTCTACCAGCATTCTGTCATACCTCTGGCACTACCGGCGAAACTAAAGCTACCAGGATCAGATCCCGCTCCCCCGATACCAGAAGGTGCTGCGAGAGAACTCCTCGCAGCGGGAGCAGCTTGCTCCGTCCTTTACATCGGAGGACTCGGTTGCGAAGCCCTCACAGGACCTGAGGCTATTGCCAGAACCGTCTCGAAGCTTTTCCCTCAAAGACCAGAGCTAAAACCGGCGATGGTGCACTTCAAAGTGACGGCGCAAGGTATCACACTGACTGATTCGGCGAGGAGATTGTTCTTTAGAAGACATTACCCCAAGACATCTGTGTCGTACTGTGGACTGGATCCCGGAGATAAGAGGTGGAGTCATACAACTGATGCTAATGGAATTCCTAGCTCTAAGTAAGTATTACTTGCAAATAATCAGTATTTCATTCAATATATAATAATAAGTATTTGTTGTACTTTTATTTATGGTATAGATAAGGCGGTGGTCAAAACCAATAGTCATATAGTTGTTTGACCAAGACTTACTACCCCCTTTAACACAAAATTTAAAAGCTTTTAGTGCTAGAATGGACTTAAAAAATTAAAGTTCTGATTTAATTGCTTTAGCAATAATTAAAATAATCAGTCATCAATAAATAATAAAAAATAAAAATAATTTTTCTGTAAATCTAAAAAGATTTTACTGTCTTCTAATCCGATATGTAAAATTTAAGTAGATTTCCTGTTATCTGAAACCAAGTGAAAAAAAAGTGGAGTTAAGCTTAGTAATCGATTAGGTTAAGTTAGGTTTGGTTGATGAATTGTTGTTCAAACAAATGAAACAAAAAACATGTTGTTTCTTCAAATGGTGCCAAATCACGCTAGAAAGTACGGAAATTGTATGATCCTTATATTTTTGAAACTAATTAATTCCGGTCTTGTCTTAACAGTAGAATCTTCGGCTTCATCGCCCGGAAGGCGGGCAGCACCACGGACAACGAGTGCCACATCTTTGCCGAACTGGAGCCGCAGCAGCCGGCACCGGCCATCGTGAACTTCGTGTCCAAGGTCATGCTGGGCCAGTCCTCCGCCAACCACATCATCTGACACAAGAGGCCGCCCTAGCTGATGCTGCTGGCCCGCCCTCCCCGGGGTGCCAGGAAGATTCCAACCATTAAGTTCAACTGAATACTAAATGATACGATTCAATAAGGACAATGAGGTTTGAGGTTAGGATGCCAGTCACAATTTATGAAGTCACGTAATCGTAAATAAAACCTATATGGCAGAATTTCATTTATTGGTGAGCTCTGAAGATATGTTATATCCAGTGTGTGAAATTTCTCAGGTAACGCAAGTAATTAAAGCCCACAATTTAATTTCATTTATGATCTACATAGCCTTCATATTCATGTAACCGTCAAAAACATGAGAGACACCATATTGTTTGTTCTATATTTTTCAAATTGTTCAATAAGAAAAAAATATTAAGAAAAATAGTGTTGGAACATTCCCCAAGGTTGAAACTCGTGTGCAGTGGGGTACTTGTTTTCAATAAAACAATCAATAATAAAATGGTTACATTCTTATTCCTGTGAGATGTAGTTTCTCTCAGAAATACTGCTAAATGCAAACATTTAACGGGCATTTAACATTGAAAAATAAAAAAAATTCTTCAACTTTATTTTGTCACGTTTTTTTGACTTCATAATTTTGTGAACAGGCTTAAACATAACCTCAAATATGTGAGTCAAGTGAAGATCTATGATAACAATTCTTCTTTAAAATATCTTACTTCATAGTGCGAGGAAATTATCTGCATGCAACAACACTCGAATAGCTCTTTTGTGCACTTAATTCTATCCATTTTGATACTAAAAATGTCATTATCGTAGTTTTAAAGTTGGTTCTTCTTGAGCTTGGTGCGCTAAATCTTATAGCTAATGAAAAACTTATCTTTACCAGTGCTAGTGCTTTGGACAATAGTGCAGTTATATTATACACAAACATTACCTTCAATACTACTTCAATTATGTTTAATTTAATTTATGAGTTCTACAATAGATTATATTATGAACGATGAAATGTTTTAATTTAAAATTACATATATATCCTTACATTTTTAATATATTATTTTCCTCTTTAAAGTTTGCAATAAAAACTCAATGTTTTCAAATTATACACAAATTTTTGATGGCTGATAAGTTTCTTAAATTCATTTTATGTGTAAAATTAATATATTTATAGTTATTAGAGTCCCACCGAAGAAATAAATATTTCTAGTGAAAATTCAATAGATTCAAACATAAAAGCGCATTATTATAATGTACTTGAATATTGAGTGTTTTCTTGCAAACTGAAAACCAAAAATCCAGTATAAATCGCAATGTTACTCAACTAGTTCAGTTCAATAAAGGTAGTACAATATATTTTTAAATAATCAACAATATGACAAATATTTTGGCATGAAATGATACCTTCTTTACCGCTTTTTCACTAAGACGGTTCAAGATTTCAATTAAAAATTAACACTCGTTAAGAATTTTTAATGAATAAACAGAAGAAAGCTTATTTTTCACAAATAAATTATAAATTTACAGAAAAATGTTGTTCTTCAGTATAAACAAACCATTTACCTTTGTCACAACTTTTCATAGATGAAATACATAAGTGTCGAAGTGTCAAAATACTGCCATTTAAAAAAAAAAGTATTTGAATTTCTATGTAGTGTTGCGTGTGGTCATTGACACATTTTCAATTTGAGACAGATTTTTTTTTCTCTTGAAGCGTTGTAATTTATATAGATTTTTGTCTTTTAACAATATTTTATCTTTTTTGTTTATTGCATGTACGAAATAACTAGTCTTGAGAAAATGATGTTAACAATAGTATTGAAATAAAATATTTCGATTTCTAAACCCTAGTCGTCTCCTTATGGTAGATATGCAAGGTGTTGATTGTATTACTTCATCTTACAGTCAATTTATTTGTTAAATATTAATTATACTTGTAATTCAATGTAAACTAACTTTGTGCCTAGATTAGAAAACTTAAGTGTAAATTGGTTAAGTCAATTAAAATGTATTGCATCTGATTAATGAATCAAAAACGAAAATATTTAACATTACCAGTGAATTTCAGTATTTTTAATGAATGAAATAAGAATGCTGTTACTGATTATGGTTTTCTGATTTCATTTTATCTTATTTAAACCAGATATATCCGTAGTTTATTCCATTAAAATTACTAATGTGCATTTATATCACCTGGAAGGTACTTCTTTTGTACAAATATTTATGTCAATGAAATTAAAGCTTTCTCAGATTTATAAAAATATATGTTAAACATATTTTACCAAAAACTGAACATTATTTTATATGCGTAAATTATTTTAAAATTAATTTGCTTCAATTTTCGCCTGAAATGTATCGGTACCTACATGCTACTTTGAAATTTTTGTAAATTAACACCTTTTATTGCCAATTATTATTGTAGAAGTTTAGTGTTTCTAGGGTAGGTATAGATATTCATTAGCGGTGGTGCATCTAATGTTTTCGGAAGAATTTAGATAGTAAGGAGATTAATGTTGAGAATATTAATAATATATATATATATATATTATGTGTAATATCTTTGAATGTACATTAACCTGTACTATTTTGGTTTGCCTAAAGAAAAAGTGTCCTTAAATTAAACTCACAAACTTAGGCCTAATCCAACTAAGCCTGAAACTAAGCTTAGGCGTAACCCACACAACATTAATGATTACATATTAGTGCTTAACAACATAAATGTTTAAGTTGTATTCTACTTACCATATTATACATTTAGTGTATTTATTGATTTGCAATAAATTCTACGATATATTATTTAACAAATATTAAACAAATTGTGTATTTATTCAGATAACCGATGGTTTTCTGTTGTGCCTAACCCCTTCCTCTCTGCAATCGTGATATGTGATGAAGATGTCTTTGGTTGTGAAAACTGAAAAAACCTTTATCGCTGATAAGGATCTGAATTGATTAGACAAATTATATAAACAATTACTAAATTGTTGGTTAACCGCAAAAGGTTCTCAGGTTATCCATAATAGCATTTTAAAACAATTACTAAATTGTTGGTTAACCGCAAAAGGTTCTCAGGTTATCCATAATAGCATTTTAAAACATTTCAGTTGTAAGTACTACAGCAAAAATCAAACTTATATTATTTTTAAAAAATTCAATCGATTTTTCTAGGATTCTTGATTTCTTGCAATGAAAGAATACATTGCAAAGTTGATTAAAAGTTCAGTACAAAAATATATTAGTGTTGATTATTTCCAGCAATTCAATGAAAACAACATTAATATTACAATAAATATTGTTTTATTACATGAGCACAACTTTCATACAATTAATTAAAGTAGGTAATAATGTTAAGCACTGGCCGGCAAAATGGAGAAATTGACTGTTGAATATGTACGGCAAGCAGTGTGCCGCATCATCTTTACAGCTCAGTAATAAGGAACGCTAAGCTAAATATCAAGACAAACTTGGTAATATACTCGTACAAGTCAGTGTATCACCCCACACTTATGGTCACCAGATCCAGATGATGAATGAGTGAACACGATCCAGGGTCCATGCTACCGAAATGCGATTTTTTAAAGTAATTGTAGGAGTCATAAAATGCGATTGAATAAGAGGCTCGACCCGGTTGACGATCGGAGATGGGGTAAACATCGAACCACTGATACTCTTCATAGAAAAGTCACAACTGAGGTGGCTTGGGCATATATTAAGAATGCCAAAAGATTTATTTCCGCTGAAAATTCTGAGTGCTATTCCAAAGGGAAGACTTCCAGTGAGCCACTCCAAGCACAAGTGGGAGAAGCAACTCCAGAAGCTGTGCAAGGAGAGACTGGGCCTACTATGGACGGATGCCACTGACGTTGCGCCGGACAGGGACACCTGGAGGCGTCTTGTCGATGCGATGGGTCCCCGACCCGAGTAGGACAAGGAGAAGAAGATGTATGTATGCACGTAATCATATTAAAAAAAGGTTTTCTAATAGCAAATACAATATAATTCACTACCAAAACATACCGTGATCCAAATATAGCTCGAATCACTGATGATATACATTTCAGTACAGATGGAATTCCAGCCACCTAGAGTATGTTTTGGGGGCAAACAAAAACACATAAACTTGCGAAATCAAAATAACATATTATTTAATATATAGATTGGTAATGAGGAATTTTTCTTGCTATGTTACCTACAACATTTACATGTAACTAAACAACATACATAATTTAACATGGTAGGTACTCATATAAAAAATAATTTGCCATCATTTTGGGATGTCTAAATAAATCAAAGTACTTGTACTTATAGAACAAAAATATTCTGAGAAGAAAATGTTACAATGTTTTCCATATTCACTAAATATCCCTATCACTAAATATTTTTTCAGTTATCTTAGTTTAAATTTTAAAATAAGTGGGTTTATTAAATATTCTATAGGTAATTATATTATGTGGCTTTGTTGATCATTTTATTTTCCATTAGAAGTCAGCGGTCGGTCGAAATCCTCAATAGATCACACTCCTGCATTATTCAACATCTCCCCGGCCAAACCTCAGATGCCCGTAGTCGTCAAACTGGTCTTCCCGTTTCCCAAATCGAAGGTGGCCATAGTCATCCATCTGCTTCTTACTGAGTTCAATGATGTCGTCGTCTTCGATAACAAATCTCTCTGGGGGGCCTGGGGAGAGTCTGGCGCGGTACCTGACTCTAGGGGCCAGAACTAATCCTGCCCCTCTTGCCCCAATGCTGTTGCCAACACCACCCCCTCCATTTCCAGATGGCTGCTGGGCCTCCCTCGCCCTTGTTCCCATGGTGTAAAATAATGCAATTACCAGCAACACGGAGAATATGCCGTGGAAACCCATATTCATTGTTTAATCTTCTGTGTAAATCTTAACTCTTACAAAATCGGTATTTCTCGCTAATGGCAACACTCGAGAAATTGTATTATTTTTACTTGCATTTTAAAATCGAAAAACGTGATTATTATTTTCAATGTTTTTAAACTTCTTTTGAAATAACTTCTTAGACCAGTTACTGTTGGAAAGCTGAGCTTCTCTGACTTCCTCTGAAAGAATTCGCTCCTTTTATGCAAACCTCCTGGGGAATTGCAAATCCCTTAGGTCTTAGTATTCAGAACGAATACTCCTTTCCGCGCAAATAAGACTTGACAGCTGATATCAAATTATGAACGTTATCAAAGGTTATTATTATGGCATGAATTCTTTAACACAACAACAGTGGCTCTCATTTTTAAAAAGTAGCTTCGTTTTCAAATAATACTTTTTTTATATAGTATTTTTAAGTACCTCAATATCAAAAGGTACCTAACGACCACTAATGCCTTTTTTTTAATTTGAGAGCATCTGCGTTCGCTATGATAGTTTCTACATAGAAAATATAATTTAGATTTTTTAAATAATAATAATAATAATAATAATAATGTTTTTATTTAATTTCTAATACAATTACAAACATGTTATATTTAATACGTAAGAGAAATTACAGGTACTTATTTAATATTTGTAAAATAATGTACAAGGAAAAAGAAATATACTAAAAATAAAAAAAATAAATTCAGAGATATTTAAATAAATTCAGGCAGTGGTGAAGATCGCGTCAATGAGAAGAGATTCTTTCAAGAATCAATAGAATTTCCCTTTTGAATCTTTCCTCACTGACGCAAAATATGTCGATATCCTGTGAGATTTTGTTCAGGAGCAATATACTCCTCCCCACCGGGAGAACCATTGGCAGGTTGGTTCTACAGGTAGGAAGATAGAATAATCTATGACGACGCTGTCTTAGATAGTCATCAGGAACATAAAGACTTATGCGTTCCAAAATAGCTGAATTCTCTATGGAGCCTCGCAGTAGTCTAAAAAAGTGGGTAGCGGCATACCCCTCTCTTCTGAGCTGCAGGGAGTGAAATCCAAGCATGCCCAGAAGAAAGTTAGTTGGATAAAGCCAAGGATAGAGTCCGTACTCCCTCATGTAAAGAAATCTCAAAAACTTTTTCTGAACCCTCTCTAACATGAGGGAGCACCCCGTCTCGTGAGGATTCCAAATAGCCGACCCACTCTCCAGCCTACTACGGACTAAAGAGAAGTATAATATTCTAAGAGTACGAGTATCCCGAAAAACCCTCACGGTCCGAATGACGAATCCTAACATTTTTAATGCAGATTGACATATCCCTTCGATATGAACACGAAACGTAAGTTTACTTTCATACACGATTCCAAGATCCTTTATAGTAGAAACACGTTTGAGATTATGACTGAGCATAGTATATCTGTGGTAGGTGAGACTAAATGCTCTGGTGAAAGACAGGACTACGCATTTTGAGATATTGAAATAAAGCTGATTTCGTAGGCTCCATTCAGAGATGTTATCAATGTCAGCTTGAAGATGTAGGCAATCTAAAATATTTCTAATTAGTAGAAATAATTTGAGATCGTCAGCGAAAAGGAGAAAGCGAGAAAAACGGATGACTTTTGCAATGTCATTAATGAAAATAGAGAAGAGAAGAGGCCCTAGGATTGACCCTTGGGGGACCCCAGAAAAAACAAGAAAATCAGCGGATTGAAAAATTCCGTGTGTGACAAATTGCTTCCGGTTTTTGAGATAACTTCTAAAAAACTTTAGCATACGTAGGGAGAAACCCATTTGAGCAAGTTTTGTTAGTAAGATATCGTGATTCACGGTATCAAAGGCTTTGGAGAAATCATTATACGAACAGTCTACTTGGTATCCACTATCTAGGGACCTAGCAACATAGTCAGTGAAAACCATCAGATTGGTTTCCGTAGATCTTCCTTTTCTGAAACCATGCTGTTCGGGGATAATATATGCGTCTATTTGAGGTACAATGAATTTATGGATTAGTTTTTCAAATAGTTTAGCAGGAGCTGAAAGTATGGCAACAGGTCTATAATTCTCGATTGACTTTTTGGAACCATTTTTAAAAATAGGACATATTTTTGAAATTTTCCATAATTCTGGAAAAGTGGAGGTACTAATAGCTAGATTAAATATAAAAGTTAAAGGTGCTTTAAGGAATTCAGCGCACCCTTTAATAAAGAATACGGGAACGAAGTCGGGGCCGATAGAGTGCGAGTTCTTCATGTGTCTTATGGCATTCATAACATCAGATTCCGTAAATATACACAAGTCAACGTTAGAGGCTCCTCTGGTATTAAATGCGGCAGCATTATTAATATCTAGAAGTGGAGGATCTCTACTGTAGACAGATTGAAAATGATCAGCAAACGCGTTTGCCACACCCGAGCCATGAAATTCCTGATCACCTTTCATCATGGTATCTTCAAGACCACCATCCTTCCGAAGGGTTTTTATGTAATGCCAGAACATCTTGGGATCGTGCATGATGTTACCTTCGATTTCAGACACGTAAGCTCGATAGGCCACTCGAACCTCGCGCCTAACCAATGCCCGGTAAAAACTAAAAAGATCGTATTCACTCTGAAGTCCTCCTGCCTTCCAACGCTTGTGAAGGGCATGCTTGATCTCTATATTCGAAATGACTTCTCTCGAAAACCACTTCGGATATTTGCGACCACCACTGCCTGCATTTTTTTTGGGAAAACAAGAATCAAATACATCGTAAATACAAGTGTAGAAATATTGCGCCGCCTCATCCACTGTAGCAAATGTGAAGAGGTTTTGCCAGTCCACCTGGCTCATCGAATCGTACAAGCCGGTGAGATCACCTTTGTTGAAATTCCACCCCCTTGAGATTTTATTTACAAGGGAGGGGGCTCTATTACTTTTTAAGGGGGATCTGATCAAACTGGACTGGAAATCAATGGCCGGATGATAGCTATCCTCTAGCAACAGTGGAAAAACACAACGTCTCACCTCAAGAATGGCATTACACAGAACAAAGTCAAGGATTCTGGAATTGGAATTTTGAATATTATTACACTGTGAAAGACCGAAGACTGCGCATAGGTATTCAAAGTCGGATTCTACCTTAGGGGCGTCCCGAGCGGAATGCAAATTAAAATCTCCCAGTATAATAATATTCTTTTTACCAATTTCATCAAAATTAGCGTGTATTTTGTCAAAAAAATGCTTAAATACTTCCCACCTACTGCTAGGCGGGAAATAAACTACGCACATATATGTGACAGACAGTTTGCAAGATACTTTTACCCATAAATCCTCTTGCTCAGTTTCTAGGGCGTGGATGCGTTCGACCTTTAACCCTTCCACGCCCTTAAAGGCAAGGAGACAACCGCCACCCTGCCTGTGGCCATCTCCATTGTCTCGATCCCTTCTAAAAACTAAGAAGTCACCACCAAAAAGCTCAGAGGTTAAAACACCCGCATTCAACCAAGTCTCGGTCAGCGCGAAGACATCATAGTCACCGGCCGCAACATTATTGTAGAAATGCGAGCATTTAGTTTTCAACCCCCGAACATTCTGGTAGTAAAAGCACTTTTTTCTATGTAAGTCCAGTCAGCTGTTGCCGACCACGACAGCTGGAAGTCGCGGCGCCGCCAGCCTAACTTGCCATTCTTTGATGAATGTGCCGCGCGGCCAGTGTTTTGATTTCAAAACCTCGGCAACGGCTGACTGAGGCATGCCAATTTTAAAAGATGAGTACTCACCCTTAGATTTAATTTTTGCTATTGCAAACGAAACGGTATTTACGAGCGAATTAAGGTAAAGCGACATGTCATCACAAGAGGTGTCAGGATGTAAGGGGTAACAGTGAAAAAAATGTTAGTTGGTGCCTCAGTTGCGCACGTTTTTTTGCTACCCCTTACGGTGACACGCCGCTTATTTGTAATTTTGATCCATTCGGGTGTTTTAGACGGACAAGAGGGTTGTGAAATGATGGCATCGGCTGTAACTGTCTCCCTAGTAGCCGGAGCGTCAGATGTTACCGGTGTAGGTGGTAAAGATGGTAGAAACTTCTTAACCTTTGTAATTGGAGCGGAACTATCAATTGCAGTCGATGTACACGGCTGCTGTGTAATCTTCAATAGCGAAGCAGATACAATCTGTGAAGCAGGAGATGTCGAAGATTGCACGCCAACATCCATCTTGCCTGCAACTTGGGTTTTAGTTGCAGATCTAGTTGTAATCTTGCGAATGACAGGCAGCATTTCACGAGTGTTGTTTATAGTTTTGTTTACAACAGCGGGGAGTGAGGGGAACGAGTCGGGCAGCGACAGCTGGGCGGACGCTGAGACCGGCGGACGGCACTGCTTGCTTGTACCTTCGGCTGGGCGTTCGGCAAAGTACTCTTAAAAAAAAACAAAGGTGTTATACTTGTATTCCACATACAAGTGTCATAGCGAGCATAATTGCATTCAAGTTTAGAACAAAGTGTAAATGGTCGTTAGGTGCCTTTTGATATTGAGGTACTAATTTACCGAAAATGTCATATTAGAAAGTAAGTACCTACCCACTACTAACAAAATCTTATTTCTAAAGATGTGAATATTTTTTTTTATAAGGCTACAACAAGAACGCAACAAAAGTAATTTCAAATTTTAAATTTTGAATTTGTATTTTCGTCAATATCTATGACAATATTTGACTTTGACGTAAGCTATTAATTGTTGTGAGTTGTGAAATATTTATAAAAACCAATCGAATGACGAAGTATTGTTTTACTGAAATATTATCAAATGTAAATTTAACCGATGTGTCTTTAAAACTGCAAACGAGTTTGACACATTTTCTTTTGTGCTCTCCGAAAATGGCTTTTACTGTTGCATTATTTACACTTTTGTAGACAGAAAAATATTGTTGTGAGCGCTGCGAAATTGTAGATACTTGGAGGAGGTAATTGGCTCTGGCTTATTTTCCCTTAATATTAATATAAAAAGGTGTTCAATTCTAACACAACAAATAATTGAATTTGAACGTATGCACTATTTACTTAGAAAAGCGATTATTTTAATTCCAAAATTACACTAACACGAATCTAATGGGTTTACAATAATAAACTAGATTGATTTGTTTCACCTTCTTTTATTTGGTTTTTAATTAGAAATGTTTTTTGCCTCAGCTACCCACATATAAGAATAGGAATTAAAGGAAACAGAATACAAATAATTAGCTCACTTTGATCATATTTCATTTGATGAAGAAATAAATATTTGAGATGCCTGTTTGAGATCACGTTTAAAAATTCTCTTTTGACACTAATTGGTATAAAAATATTAAATTTGTGCCCGGCGTGACTCGATATTCAGATGTAGCTTTAATTTAAAACAGATACCTAGATTATATCTACAGGCAATTTTATATTAAAGATTTTGTTCTCTTAGTGGGTAGGCACCTTTCTAAAATGGACTAGGAAGGGGTTGTGAAGACAAAAACTGTCTACATTATGTACCTACAAAGTTATCAGTGCAGTCGGGACGTTGCCACTGACAATATTGTGGACAGAGTATAAATACATTTATTTCGTTGTTATGTGTTTCCTCTTTTGACCAAATCTACCGCGTTTAATACAGTTTGTCATTGGTTTTAACAAAAATGATTCTCTGCAGGTAACTTTACCTATTTAAACATTTAATTGTAGTCATTCAAAATCATGCCCATTCCACTAGGTGCAAAAACCAAAAAAGGGGTATTACAGCTGAATCAACCTGGCAGATCTTTAGCACGAATTAGTATCCAAATTACAATGTCTTAAAATCAACTTATTATAACAATAATGTTTTATTATCTTCTTTTTTTATAACAAATAATGATATCCTCACTGGGATTTCCCGTGCTGGGGATTTCATTTACAAAATATGAAATTAAATTGATGAGATTGCTGAAAAAATAAATAATTAGTGTAAAGTAAGGTGGGGTGTTTTAAGTGGAGTTGAGTGCATTCGGTGTTAGTCTGTATTTGGTGTTAATATATTTTCTATTTCAGATCTACCTATGTAACGTATCCTGTGTTTTATTTAATTTCTAAATTTATTATTGTTGTGATTTTAAAATTTATTGTTGCTGTGCTTTTCAAATTTATTATTGTTGTGATTTTAAAATTTATTGTTGTTGTGATTTTTAAATTTGTTATTGTTGTGATTTTTAAATTTATTATTGTTTTGATTTTTAAATTTATTATTGTTGTGATTTCTAAATTTATTGGTGTTGTAATTTCTATCTTTATTATTGTTGTGATTTTTAAATGTATTGTTATTGTGATTTCTAAATTCATTGTTGTTATGATTTTTAAATTTATTATCGTTGTGATTTCTAAATTTATTGTTGTTGTAATTTCTATCTTTATTATTGTTGTGATTTTTAAATGTATTGTTATTGTGATTTCTAAATTTATTGTTCTGATTTTTAAATTTATTATTGTTGTGATTTTTAAATTTATTATTGTTATGATTTTTAAATTATTTGTTGTTGTGATTTCTAAATTTATTATTGTTGTGATTTTAAATTTATTTTTGTTGTGATTTTTAAAGGAGAGTGGGATTTTGTTTTAGAGTTTGGTACCACAGTATAGGAAGTTTTTTTGTCCGAATGTTGTGTTTGGATGTGTTTTTGACTCTGAGATCTAGTATTTCTAATGTGTGATTGTTGTTATTTCTTGTTTTTTGTATTTATGAATGTAAAGTAGTATTGTTTTAGAGTATAATTGTCTTATTGACATAATGTTAAATTTGTTGAAGATTTCGTCGGTGCTAGTTCTTACAGGGACTTGTATATTTTTCATGGTGGCTTTTTGAGTTCTAATGAGTAAATTAAGTAACATTAGCACTGCCTCATCAAATAATAATACCATAATCTAATAGTGATCATTGCATCTCTATAAACCGTTATGCGGAGATAAACGCAGTCAAATTTATGAATTTCTTGAAAAATTTTATGTTCGCGCTTTAATATGGTAATATCTTTGGATAGCGAGTTAAATTACGGTTTCCTAAAAATCTATCTAGCGGCCGCGATATGTTGTGATGCGATGAGCATAACACGACGGCCATCTTAACGGTGACCAGATATGTCAAGTTAGACGACGGACACAGTGACGTTTACGGTGGAGAATGGACTATACAATAGATCCCAAAAAAGTCATTAGCATTCCATAATTTATCAATACTAGAAGATAGAAGAAATATATCCGACCAAATATTCATTTACAAATTCATTAACAACGTTGTTGACAATTAATACCTTAATAAAAACATTAATTTCCACTGTCCAGTACGAAATACACGCTCAATTCAACTATTCCATATCCCACGCTCAACAACTAACTATACAAAACCCTCATTCTTCAGAAGAACGTGCACCAAATACAACCACATCTTTTCAGACGCTGATGTTTTCCATTTATCATCAGGACAATTTAGTAAATTCCAATCAGATTTTTTTTTAAATATAAGATTAGTTATAACTCCCTGCCCCTGCTGCTGTGTGTTATAATGTTAGATAAATGTATTTTATTTAGTAATTGGATTTTACGTTATCTATGTAAGTACATATTTGTAATTTGTTTTACTTAGTGTTTGGATTTATTTTTATTATGTTCTTTTTCATTTCAATTTCACAAATGTTTTATATTTTTTTCTCTCTTTCTGTTTATAATTTTTCGTATTTTTTTTATTATATAGCGGAAACTTCAATGTTTAATGCAACAAAGTAATAAGTTAATCTATGAAAATGTTTTGTATTATAACTGTATATTTTCGCAAATAAAAAAAATAAATAAAAATTGTATATTTGGAAGGTGAGAACTCATAGGTAGACAACTATCGTTTGGAGGAGAGTGAGATGGTTAAAAATCGAAGTGCAGTGTGTATTTAAAATTTTAGTGCATCGCCAATAATCTCTGCGTATTAAGAACGAGTCTGAACTGTAAAACTTCACCCAAGCACCTTATGTGTAATATATTTTTATGATTAACATAATATATAAGTAGATACTATATTGAAAATTACATAATACCTATTTGCATGTTATGCATACTTACCTGATTTTTCAAGAACAGGCTCTTGATATTCCTCTTCAAAGCTTATTTTATCTTGGCTTTTCTATAGTCTTTGCTCTTCACATTACATGAAACATCGTGATTTCTTACAAATCAATCAAAATTTCGTCACTTTCGCTGGTAAAAATCACGTTTGCACTCATTTATATTTTAAATGTTCACCGCCACACGAAAAAAAAACGTTCCACAATTGTTTGTCACCGCTATGATGACCGTCATGTAAATAGCGCCACCGCGATTTGGCGTTCCGCTCAAAATCAATGATAGAACCTACGCCATCTGGTTTATATATATACCACGTTTTAGTGACATCAATCACCGCTACCTTACGACCTCTAGATAATAGCACCGCTTTCTTACGAAACGCTAGCTTTAGGGATGCCATATTTTTACACATATAAATTTCAATTCTCCTTAGTAGAGTCTAATGTCTAATTCAAACTGATTTTCGACAAAAAGTGCAGTACAATGTCTTTGCTTTAAGTCATCGAGAATGTATACGCGCACATGTTCCTCATTCTTCCATAGTTCGTTTTGGACCTTTAAAACAACCATCAATAATATTAATCATCACAATGTTCCCAGCGTAATGTCGAGTCCTCCGGGTTTCGAGGAGATGCTGGAAGAGCAACTCCAGCAGACAGCAGAGGCCGGCGCTCCAGGCGCCGCTTTGCCCACGTGGCAGGGGGACCCGACGGGTCACGTAGCCGTCACGGAGGAGCTGCTGCGGCAGCTGCTGACGGAGCTCCAGGGCAAGAGGGTATCTAACCTTCGATACTTTTTTTTTTTTTTACATGAATACCGCACAAGAGTCCCAACTGCTCCCAACCGTCTGGAGCCAGTGAGACTATGGCATTCCCAATTGGGGAATGTTGTGAGGCTGGAGGTATTGGGGAGGGGAAGGAGAAGGAGAAAGGGAAGAGGGAGGTGGGGAAATACCTGGCTATTCAGATCTGGTCACCAAACACGGCTAAAAGCCATTTCAAGCAACGTTTCAATTCTGAATGGTGGTCTTTCACCAGGGCGATACTGAGAGTATCTTCCACTCTGAACGTGCGCAAATATACTATATATTATTTTTAAATTAATTAATTGTGAAACACAAATTAATTAAATAAAATTTACTTGCGCACGCCGGGATTTGAACCCGCGACCTTCGGATTCGTAGTCGAGAGCCTTACCCCTCGACCATGGAGGCCGTCGATACTACTGCTCTTAGAAGCAAAAAACAATTTCATGAAGAGCTTTTAACTCTCCTTGATGCTACCATCTTGCTCCATTCAATCCTCCTTCCCAACGTCTCCAGGGGAAGTATCACTAGGGTCTGATGGGTTCCAGATGACTTGCTCGTGCTCTGTCCAATAAATTGCTATGTATTCTTTCTATTAAAAAACATAACATGTTTATTCACCGCGCTTCACACATTTTTAACACTTCATACAGTGAGTTCGATTTATTTAACACAGCACTTCAAACTTGAAACCAATAAATAACATTCACAATACATATTACTCTACACAGACTAGATATATCCCTTTCCCCTCCCGTCGTCGCATTCCCGTAAGCAAAACTTGTTTCTTTTTTTTTAATTGAATAATTAAATCACTTATTATTGATCCAGTTTTTTTGTGTATTTACCATACTTCATAAATATTGTAGACTATTGATTTTCCAAATAAAATAAAATTAATAATTAAAATGCATGCTGTCTATTCCAGAATGATTCCTCGTTTCTGGAAGCCGGAGCGTCTTTCTCCAGCGGCTGGGCGGGGCGCGTGTGCCAGGCCGCGCGGGTCGCCGAGCTGGCCAAGGAGGGCGCGCACCAGGCCGCCGCAGCCGCCCGCCGTCTGGCCGCCGAGGGCGAGGGCGGCGCCAGAAAGGCGGCGGAGATGGCCCCGAGGCTGGAAGCGACGGTAAATCACCACCTCACCAGCCTTGTATATACATTTAAATCTGCCAATCTTTCGATTTAAGGATACAGAAGCAAATAAACAATACATAATAAGTACAAAGGGGATATAGCATGGAAACTGTCGCCTAGCCCCGATCAAAGTGAACGAAGTACAAAGAGGCGGAGTCAATGAAAGTTATGAGTTTGGTGTGTAGATAGAAACAAAGGCGGGAGACAAATTCGTACATATAAAGCTACTAATTGTAGGGTATGAATGTAAATACACCAACCTCAGACATAATTTTTTTTTATTGTTTATTTGCATTACGTATATACATTTATATAGCATAATATAATATAATAGAAAGTATATACAGGCGGAACTCGACGTTCGCACATTGACATTCGCACAATTCTCTATTGCGCACATTTTTGAAAAATCTTTTTTTATTTATTTTTTATTTTCTTGGTGATAATGAAAAAATGTTTTGTTTCCATTCAGTTGTTTCCCTGTCGCACTATGAAATGCATATGAACGAGGTCCGTACTGTGAAAAGTGTTACGTTCTGTTCGCACATACGCATTAACATACGAGAGCGAGCGAGTCCGGACGCATGCGTTTGTATGTACTAATTTGTACACGCTCCCGTCTGATCTCGACAGGTTTAGTCTTGCGTCAGCGCACGTACTGTTCGCATTGTTCTACGAGTTTTGTTTAAAATATTTCGTACCCGTTATAACATGAGTGAGAAACGAAGAAACTGCGAATGGCTAAAAAAAAATCAAGAACCCATAAACTTCATACAATCGAAACGAAGATGGATATAATAAAACACTCTAAAAATGGAGAGAAAGATAAAAACAGGGAAGATGTTAATAATGATTGAATCTCATTCTGAACCCTTGTCTAATGGATTTCTAATGGACCGACAAAAGAACGAAAATAGTATACAAATTGAAAGTGAGGAAGAAGAACCAGAAGAAATCATCAAGACCTTAACAATAAAAAACATGAACGAAGCTTTTTCGCATCTCGAGACATTTTTTAATATTATGGAAGAATGTGATCCCAATGGAGAGCGCATATCTCAAGTGCGTAGGGCGATCCATAGTAGTACTGCATGGTACAGAACTCTCTATGAAGAAAAGAAAAAAGTAGTAAAATACAACTAACCCTTGACAAGTTTTTAATAGAATATAATTTTGTATTTCATATGTACTTAGTTAGTCATTTTTGATAAATAAAAATTTTTAAGTACAATTTTTGGTGTTTTTTTTTTTACATCCCTCTACTTTCGAACATTCAACTTTCGCACACATTTTCAGGAACCAATCGTGTGCGAAAGTCGAGGTCCGCCTGTATTCTTGATAAGGAGCTTCTGTGAAAAATATTATGACTTAAAAATGTATTCATATAGACGAGCAAACACCGATTCTGAATATATAACTTTTATTGTAAGAATCATAGGTAGATTTTATAAATCGTTATTCAAAAGTTAATAAGAAACAACTCTTCAAAATAGAGGTGGGTGAAGCGGTTCGGTTTAGTGAGCCGGATCACTAAATCAGCAATCTGTAAAGACAATCCACATGAAAACTGGACGAAAAAAGTATCGTGTAAGAGCGTCTTAAGGACGTCTTTAGGAGGGCCAAGGGAGCGAGGGTGAGGGCATGGTGCGGAGGGACTCGAACCGTCGTCCAATCGAGCCGGATCACCGAACCGATACACTACAAAGAGCTGATTTAGTGATCCGGATCACTAAACTGAGCCGCTTCGCCCACCACTATGGTACTCCAAAACGCCCCATTCTGGTATTGCATTTGTAATATTTTTAATCATTTTTTTTTTGCTGATTATGTTTGTATTTTTCAGTTTTGGCGAAATTAAAACTGAATTTGGTTGACTTTAAGCTCTATAATCAATATTTAAAAAAAAACTATATTATTAATTACGTAAAGATGATTATATTCATAGGCAGACCGAAACCTGAAGTTATGGTAATGAATCATACACATACACATTTCTTTTTTTTATATTACATTTTCTATATACATTTTCTTTTTTTTAATATTATTATTTAACCTTTTTCATTTTTATTATTTATTTATTTTATTGTATTCATTTCTCTATATATATTGTATGTGTTTCATGTGATATGGCAGACTGAGTTTGCCCTACCCACCCAGTCCTGCTGGATGAAAAACTTAAATAAATAAATAAGTATTGTTATTATTCTATAAGTTAAAGTTTCTAATTCGGTACATAATTTTATTACTTATATTTTACTATGAATATAACATAAAATTATCTAAGGTAGAGATGATTCTTGTTTTGACATAATCTCAAAAATGAGGTTCGGGATATTCGAAAGACAGAAAAGGGAATAAAAGTGCCGCTACGGCTGCATTTTTACACTTTGGTACACTACAAAAACAATAGTGACGACATGCTAACATTTTACGAAGTGTTCTTCAATTAAAAGCTGTTATTTTTTTGGAATTAAAAACTTCTCGAATTTTCGCATACATAATGGAGTATAGTGAATCTATCCAGCCGCAAATTCGGCGGCCAAGTGACGTCACACCCAACAAGCCATAGATTTCGTGCGTTTTAGCGGTCTTTGAAAAATTAAGACTAACAATTATTTTAACTATGAAAACAAACTTTAAAAAATAATAAAAATACTGATTTTAAGTTAGAACGTCAATATTGATTAAAACATATAGTAAATAAATAAATGGACTGGAGTTATTTCTTGAGAATATTTAAACAACTGACAATAATTAAACATTTTGTTAACCTTTCTTTCATGAGTATGTACATATTGTGCATAGATAAAAAAATAAAGATTGTTTCAAATTGTTCGTACTTTCAAACATGTTATCAATGTGAAGTCTAAAAATCGCAGTTTCTTTTAAAGTTGACAATGCTACACAAACCTTTTGATAATTTTTGTCCGTTCATTTTGCACCTTGTCCTCATTTAAAAAAAATAGTCATATCACAACAGGAGTTATTGAGATTTCTCTCAGAAGCTACGCCATCTCGGGGGATACTGATTAAGAGTATTAATTATAGAACCTGGATCTTGAAGAGACCCAAGTTGTAGAAGAGGGGAAACACAAAACTGGCATACCATTCCACAGCTGAGTTTTTGAACACAAGATCATAATTCATATGCACTCGTCGTGTTTCACTTATCCCCTGAACGCTTTTCGCTTGTGGCATATATTTTCAACGCTACCATAATCTCATCTGTGCTTTTCCACTTTAACTGTTAAAATTCTCATAGCTCCAAGAAAACCAGCTGCTGCGAACACGCGTGCGCGAGCTGACCTCCGAACTGGGCGAGCACGCCCGGCGCGAAAGGGACGCGCACGCGCAACGCGCCACCCGGGAAGCCTGGAAAAGGTCGCTGACCTCCTCTGTTGAAGATGCCAAGGCCATGGTAGCTGATATTATAGAGTAAGTGGGTCTTCCATCTTCAATAAGCCTCTACCATTGTGATTATGGTTGCCCACCCCTTTCCGATCTTTGAAATATTGGCTCTACGCCAACCTTCTGCTTTTGTTTTTGTTTAATACATCACTTATGTTTATTATTTCTGTTCTATTGGCTTGCTTACCTATCTACTTCCTTTTAGCATTAACTGATTCCATTCAATCGTTTTTTTTTACTTTTTCTGGATTACTTTCAATACTCTGGCCCATATTGTCTCTTTAGTTGCTTTTATTTTCTTTACAACTCGTCATTGTTTCAAAGTAAGTTCTTAGCTTCCTTTACCCTTTCTAGTTTCTTTTATTTTGCCAACAAACCATCTTCTTAATATTTCCGTTCGACCTTCGAATTTTCAGAGCGAATATTTCATTTGGACCCAATATTCTCTTTTTGGGTGTTCATTCTTGGGCACTTTACTAATTTGGTCTAAAAGTCCATATTTATTTTGCTACCTATAGGAGACAAAGGCGTTCTGAAAGCGCAGTGGCCCGCCTGGAGAAAGAGATAGAATCGGAGATAGCCGTCAGGGAAAGACTACTCGAGGAAAGGCTGCAATGGGAACTGAGAGAAAGGGCACTCCAGAACCAACTGAGGCAAGCTACGGAACAGGCCGCGGAGATGACAGGTAATATTTATCGGCCATCCTTAGTCTCAAGTCTTTAACTCAAATGTCTGGCGGACAAAATACAACTAGATCTATAGCAATCATTTGAAGAATCGTCGATCGCAAGATTCATAAAACTGGGATACGTAGAAAGATATGCTGAGAATGTAGAAAAGTTGTAAGTTAGCCCACCACCAAAGAGGCTTCTTCATAATAGATTATTAGGCTTACAGTATTGTAAGACCTTCACTTAGGTTACTAGACACACTGGACAGCGTGGAGCTAAACTTAGACATAAGGAACTGGTGGTAGACAAAGGGAGATCAGCAAGAGTGACGGTATTTCCTATCTTCAAAGGTTTGAGGTTTGTTGATGTGATGGATAGGTTTAACAATTTATTTCGTGTGCTCTTTATTTTAACTTTTGCCTTTTTTAACGTTGTTTTATTATTTTCATAAGGCTTTCAATGTTTTCCAGCAACCATCAGCGCCCTTTTAGCTGACAAGGCTGATGTGGACATGAAAAAGACGTAAAAACCCACCTTTTCATTCGCGATCAATATTATTCCGTTCGCATCGTTTACTCTCACAAATAAGTCGAGTTTTAATTGTACCTTTTTAGATGTAAATATAATAAAAACCCCTTTAAAAACCGCGAAAGTTATGGGATACAAGCAGTTTCACTTCAAAAACTTTTTTTTGACATAATATAATGTAATATCTCAATTAACATTAATTAACAAGAAATATAATAAGTTCAGAAATAAAACCGTTTTTTTTTTGACACGTGTACAGTTTTGTAAAAAACTAATGTGGCACACGCCAAATCTTCTGAAGATGGAGTTCAGAGTTCAAAATTCAGAAGTGCCAGTTCCACTAAAATATCCTTATCTTGACTGCAGTGGCGTGCAGTCCATAAAGGCTGAAAGCTGTGCCTACCCTGGGAGAAAAAACGGACCATTTTAAAATGCGACAATTTTCTCAGAATTTGGTAAGAACTCGTAAAAAATCTCATCAAGTGAAGATTGCATCTATTTCCAAAAAGACTTGTCTTCTCTTCATGAATGGTATGCACTTAATGATTTAAATTTTAATGTAATTAATAATAATTTCCTTCACAAAGAACAGGAATAAATTTTCAAATACGTATCACACAAATAACGTCGCTTTATTGAACACAACTTCAAGCAAAGACTTGGGCGTGACATTTGACTCGTCACTTAATTTCAATAAACGTATAGGTACTATTTCAAAAAGTGCATCACAAATATTGGGATTAACTCTACGAATCAGAAATTCTTTTAAAAGTGCAGAATTAACTTCAACATTATATAAATAGATTGTGCCAAGTATTTTGGAATACGCATCCACTATTTGGTCTCCTAATTACGAGATTCATAATTACAGAATCGAATCCAAACAAATAAAATTAACCCGTGTGATCGCATATCTTGAAGGTTTATCTGATCACTTTGGAACGTATAATGATCGAATTTCGCAATATTAACTACAATCTCTGTCAGTCAGACGTAAACTTTCTGGTGTATTCCTTTTGTACAAAATTATACATGCATCAATAGATACACCAAGCATTTTATCACAAATCAACATTAATACGCCAACAAGAAAATCAACACGGAGAATAAAAGACATATTCTATATTAAAGCCTATAACACAAATACGGGATATTTCTCTCCTTTACCGTAGACATAGAGAAATTACAATGCTGTACATTAGTGGTGGGCGAAGCGGCTCGGTTTAGTGAGCCGGATCACTAAATTAGCTCTTTGTAGTGTGCCGGTTCGGCGATCCGGCTCGTTTGAACGACGGTTCGCGTCTCCCCGCACCATGCCCTCTCCCTAGCTCCCTTGGCCCTCCTGAAGACGTTCTTAAGACGTTCTTACACGATACTTTTTTGGTCCAGTTTTCATGTGGATTGTCTTTACAGAGAGCTGATTTAGTGATCCGGCTCACTAAACCGAGCCGCTTCGCCCACCACTACTGTACATTACTCTAATAATGAAATGTACATGTTTAATGACATAATTAATCAATTTTAAAAAAAGTTTTACCATTATTATCGAACTGATAAAGCGATGATACCTTTTATTATGTATCAAAACAGTGTACCATCAGCACAGGTTAGTTTATACAACAGGACTTAGTTTAGACACCTACCTTAAAAAATTTTCGATCTTTCACTTCTTTATCATTTTTGCGAAATAATGTTTGTTTTTGTTTATTGTACTTATTGATTATTATTAATATGTAAACATTCATGTATGTAAATTTTGGGCATATTTCCTGTTTTATGTACTAAAATAAAATAAAATAAGTGTATTTAGTAAGAATGTATAGTTAATGTGTTGAATTGGTATGCGTACTTTGAATTTAATGAAACGTAAAATTTTGCACGGGACGCGTTCAATATTTTTTTATATGAATAAGATAGTACGGGGACCACACTATTGAATTGTATTCTCATAAGCTGCGCACTAACTATAAACAAACGATCAATGAAGAAGATAATATTAACACATCCCAAATGAACCACGTAACCGAAAAATCAACAGAAATTAAAAAGATTTCAGTCGCATCTGGGACTCGAACCCAGGACCTCGGTTTCGGTTTCGTGGTTCATTTGGGATGTGTTAATATTATCTTCTTCAGTGATTAAATGTTACAATGGGGTTTACAAACTTCAATAAAGTTATAAAAAAAATTTGAATATTTCTTTCCAGACTTCTAAAATAAGTCAATAGATGTCTCATATAAATAAAAATCGGGTAGGTTTATCCGAGACTCTATTCCGATTGCAATTGAGTTCGGGATGAAACTTTGCAATAATCATAAGAATAGCAGCCAATAATATGGGATTTATAAAAATGGAGAATAATATTAACAAGTCTTGAACTTGAACTATGATATCGGTGTAAATGGCGTAAATTGAATTGGTCTCATTAGCTATGTTGGTTAAGCGGTTACCCCGGATAGGTAGAGGTCCTGGGTTCGAGTCCCAGATGCGACTGAAATCTTTTTAATTTCTGTTGTTTTTTCGGCTTCGTGGTTCATTTGGGATGTGTTAATATTAGCTTCTTCAGTGATTAAATATTACAATGCGGTTTACTAACTTCAATAAAGTTATTAAAAAAATTGAATAAATAAACGATTTTTATAACTTCCACCGAATCAAAGTCTTTCATAGTTCTGATTATAGAACCCAGTGTTTTCATGCCTATGTTAATTTTTTTATTGTATGTGATTTACAAAATTTAATTGTGAGTCAAACAAAACTCACAGATCCTTAAGTTCGTTGATTTTTTTCCAAGATTTTGTTATCTTTAGCGTAGTCAAATGATAACGTGATCTCTATTCGATAAAATGTTAGTGTGTTACATTTATCAACGTTGAGAAATAAGTTGTTAGCGATTCACCAGTTGTGTAATTTGTCGATGTTTAACTGTAAGATTGGGCAGTGGTTATTTTTTTACATTTCTTCGTATAATTTGATATTATCCGCAAAAAGCAGAACTTCAACATCGTCGAAACAAGTTATGATGTCATTTATGAATATAAGGAATAGAATGGGACCCAGATGACTTCCTTGCGGTAAACCACTAGTTACATTAAATACCTTTGATTTGAAATACTTTGTATAAGTAACTCGAGAACCAATCCAACAATTTGCCTCTCAGTCCTAGTGCATACAGTTTACTGACTAATAATTTGTGAGATTCGAAAGCTTTTGAATAATCTGATATTATTATTGACAATTATTAACAAAGTTGTGATACACTCGTTTTTTCCCTTTAGGAACATGCAATTATTATACACGTAATATGGCGTAGTTTATAATCACTGTTCTGGTACGATATACATAGGTACCTACTTATATAGTGTAGACATACTCTGTGCGCGTCACACCGCTTTCGAGTGGGATTATATTTTTCAGATCCTTATAAAGCCCTGCCGACCTTGTCTTGCCATGTCTGATTTGTCTTTATCATTATTCATTCATAGATAATTTCGAAGTAGGTATTCATTATACACACATTCCAAATGCCATCAGGGTAAACTGTAAGACAAAGAGGACAAATAGTCTTGTAATATATATATTTTTTGAATTTAATGAATATAAATTTATTAATTTCAAAGCCATTTTCAAACTGTAGTTAGGCAACATTGCGACGACTTAATACCGAATTTTAATTTTTATGGTGTTTGAAATGATTTATTAATATTATCAGTAAACACCGATTTACTCAGAAATAATTGTGATAATTAATATTCTCTCTTCTGTGAGGTGCTTAGAGTTGAAATCTGTTTTCCCCGCTTTTAATAATGTTAGGTTTTTTAATGACTTGACTGCTATTAAGGCAATGAATTTAAATGTGTGGCAAATCCGTGAATTTGTTTAAAGAAGTGTAATGTTTTAATTTTGTGAAAAAGCGAAGTGGTGAATAGTAGCTATTTTTAAAGAAGTGTAATGTTTTAATTTTGTGAAAAAGCGAAGTGGTGAATAGTAGCTATTTTTAAAGAAGTGTATTGTTTTAATTTTGTGAAAAAGCGAAGTGGTGAATAGTAGCTATTTTTAAAGAAGTGTAATGTTTTAATTTTGTGAAAAAGCGAAGTGGTGAATAGTAGCTATTTTTAAAGAAGTGTATTGTTTTAATTTTGTGAAAAAGCGAAGTGGTGAATAGTAGCTATTTTTAAAGAAGTGTAATGTTTTAATTTTGTGAAAAAGCGAAGTGGTGAATAGTAGCTATTTTTAAAGAAGTGTATTGTTTTAATTTTGTGAAAAAGCGAAGTGGTGAATAGTAGCTATTTTTAAAGAAGTGTATTGTTTTAATTTTGTGAAAAAGCGAAGTGGTGAATAGTAGCTATTTTTAAAGAAGTGTAATGTTTTAATTTTGTGAAAAAGCGAAGTGGTGAATAATAGCTATTTTAAAGAAGTGTATTGTTTTAATTTTGTGAAAAAGCGAAGTGGTGAATAGTAGCTATTTTTGCTTAGGTTCCATCTTGGTTTTGCAATGCTAGGGATAACTGGTATTCTTAAACAAATTGTCAGCGACACAGGCCTATGTTGTCCCTTCTGGTCATTCTTACAGGTTCGCCATTCGGGTCGATTGATAAGGTCCACAGGTCGGGTGTGTAGCTCCGGGACCATAGGGCGGAATAGAAGGTTACCTTCTATTTTGCATCGCAGCTCAAGTGGCTGCCTATTCATTAATATAACCAACAGTAACATTCCACTTCAAGATGCTTCCTGACATCCAGGAAACCTTTTTTGGACTGAAGGCGAAAAATTGCTTCTATCACAATACTCCCCTGAAGAGTCGTAGCGAACTCAGTGGCAGTCCTCGGATGTGAAAAACAAGCACCTTGTTGTAGACCCTACTATTAAATTGCCAGGGTTCTCTCTCTCTCGGAAGACGTGGGCCTCATTAAAACGCATTCGGTGCGGTCACAGCCGTTGTGCGTACGAGTATATGATGCTTAAATGGGGCCTAAAGGATTCTAAACTTTGTGATTGTGGACACATTCAAATAATAAAACGCATCGTAGAAGAATGTCCCCTTCACCAGTTTCCCTATGGCACATCTGTTCTGAACCGAATGACTTCCGATGCCGTCGACTGGCTGAATAACCTCAGCATCCCACTATGACCTCTGCCAACTCTTCTCCACCATACGAAGAAGAAGAAGGAGCTATATATTCTTACTTTATTTATTAACGTTACATTAGGATCTAAGTTCGAATTATGTTATATTATTACACCATTTACATTACATTTCCTATATTACATTCGATGAACAAAGCTTCAGAGAATGGATATATGCCAACGTCCCATTCCCAAGATAGGCAATCCATTTTGTACAATTCTAACTAAATCGAAACGTTGCATGAAATGGTTTTAGCCGTGTTTGGTTATCAGATCTGAATAGCTGATAAGGTTAAAAACGCTACTTACCGCCGGCCGACTGTTTCAATTTTATTTTCGTAAGTCAGTATAAAAAACTTATTTTTCCACATCATGCAATAAAATAAAATCTTGAAAAAGGTTACACAGCTGGAACTTAATTTTTTCTCGGCTTCTCCATAAAAAGACAACGATGTGTTCTACTAGTAGGAGTAGGTGTAGGGGTAACCAATATGGGTATCAAACTGCGCGTCTCAACCTACATAACCTGATTCGCTCAGTGAAAAATTAAGAAGCAAGCTCCTTGGACTTTTTTGCGAGATAAGACTCACACTAAACCTTATAGGGGTAGGGGTAGGGGTACAGGTAGGGTTATGGGTAGGGGTTGGGGTAGGGTAGGGGGTAGAGTAGGGGGTAGGGGTGAGGGTGGGGGTAGGGGTGGGGGGTAACGGTAGGGGTAGCGGTAGGGGGGTAGGGGTAGGGTGGGGTAGGAGTAGGGGGTAACGGTAGGGATAGGGGTAGCGGTAGGGGTAGGGTTAGGGTGGGGGGTAGTAGTGGGGGTGGGGGTAGGGGTGGGGGTAGTGTAGGGGTCAGGGTCGGGGTAGGGTAGGGGTCAGGGTCAGGGGGAGTCGGGTCAGGGGTCAGGGTCAGGGTCGGGGTCGGGGTCGGGGTCGGGGTCGGGGTCGGGGTCGGGGTCGGGGTCGGGGTCGGGGTCGGGGTCGGGGTCGGGGTCGGGGTTGGGGTTGGAATAGGAATTGGAGTAGGAGTAGGAGACACGCACACCCCTTTGTTTCATACACATTACAACACACATCCCCATTATTTCACCACCAATTGCAAGACTGCGATAAAATTAGGCGAACAAGTTTTCATTTTAGAGATTCAATCGACATGGACAGTCTGAAAATATATACGAGGTGTGTTCAAAAGAAAAGGTGAATTTTGAATTTTTTCGAAAAGTATTTATTTATTCATCAATATCCATTTTCTCCCCTTCAAAGTAATCCCCCTCAGATATAATGCACTTATGCCAGCGCTTCTTCCAATCCTCGAAACACTTCTGGAATGCGCTTTTCTGTATGCCAAATCTGGTGAATACGGTGGTTGAGGCATGATTACGGTGTTGTTTTTGGCCAAATAATCACGAACAAGCATTGATGTGTGAGCTGGTGCATTATCGTGATGCAAAATCCATGATTTGTTTTTCCACAATTCCGATCGTTTGAGCAGTATTGCTTCACGCAAATGTTGCACAACTTCCTTGTAGTATTCCTTATTAACCGTACGACCTGTTGGCAAGAACTCATGATGCACCACGCCATTGTAATCGAAGAAAACAGTGAGCAAAACTTTCACATTTGATCGAACTTGCTTTTTTCGGTCTTGGCTCTTCTGGCCGCTTCCATTGGGATGATTGGGCCTTAGTTTCGACGTCATAACTACGAGTATATTCCCACGTTTCATCACCAGTTATGATGACCCTTTTGAGCAAATCTGGATCGTCGGTGACGTCATTCAAAAACTCCTGAGCGATACTAATGCGACGTTGCTTTTGCTCAAAATTTAGCAATTTCGAAACAAACTTCGCTGCCACACGTTTCATGCCCAAAACATCCGAGAAAATTGCATAGTATGAGCCGATTGATATGCCATCATCCTCTGCAACTTCCCTAATAGTGATTCGACGATTTTCCAAAACAATTTTCTTCACTGTTTCGATGTTTTCTTCGTTTGTTGACGTGGTTGCAACTCCAGGACGCTCATCGTCATTAACATCTTCTCGGCCTTCTGTAAAGCGCTTGTACCACCTATAAACACTTTTTGAGACAAAGTAGACTCGCCGAATGCCACAGTCATCATTTAAGTGCGTTGGAGCACTTTATTTCATTTTTAACGCAAAATTTAATACATATTCTTTGATCCATTTTTTTTCAAAAGTAAAAAATCGAAGAACACACAAAAACGTGACTAACCTTTCCAGTTGTCAAAAACAAACCACTAATCCAAAATGGCTGATAATGCTAACATATGATAAACATATGTGTACCAACATAACAAAAAAAATCGATAATCGAATGTACACAGCCTGCGAAAATTCAAAATTCACCTTTTGTTTTGAACACACCTCGTATATTCCACTCCATCGAACGAGGTACATATTCCTCTTTGCAGCCGGATTGCTAATCTCGTAATTATTAAAACGAGGTGAAATTAGAATATTCCCACGTCATGATAAATTTTAGGAAATGTCAAATCTCACACGATATCCGTGACCAACTTTTCCTTTCGAATAAAACACACTAAACAACTATAAATATTTATCATTTCCACATTGAAGTAGGTACGCAGTATGCATACATTTGTAAATACGAAATGTTTACGTTTACGGAACACAAAATGTATTATCAATACTACTTGATAAATACCCGGTCTTGGTCGGGGTTATTTTTTTTTTGGAATAAAGTTATGAAGATGTGAATTCTTGTTTGTCGTTTGGGTGCCATAATTTATTTGACAACGAAAGTAATGCCTAGTGACGACTATTACTATCTCTAAGCAATGAAACAATCATTTGAAAATTTTATTTCATTCTAAACATTTATGTTCTTAAGTAGGTACCTACTTGTGTTTTCCATTTTGAAAATATTCTACCCGAACAAACCTTCTTCTTTTGAATGTGTAATCTATGACTAAGAAGAGTGGTATATCTATGGGCTAACCACAATACAACATTGCGGGTTCAATGTTTTTCATACTTATTTTAAAATGTTATAGTAACAGTTTTACATATTGGATTTCATTCAAACTACTCTTTAAACCTGTATACGAGTATGTTATAATATAAATATTATTAATTAAGTTGGGTTAAGTTTTCGGGCTATTTTTTTCCGACTTGTTAAAAAGTGTGCCGATTGATACGTGTGTTGAATTATCCGATCACCCTCGTATACATACATGGCAATACTCGATTCAAGATTTGATTTACCTGATCGTGCCATGCTTTGAGTTTGTATATTTGGGAAGTATGTTTACGAGAGATGGAAAGACTGATATGGATATTTAAAGGAGGGTGAATGCGGCAAACTGCGTTAACGGAGGACTGAACGCGGTTGGCACTAACAAAAAATTGTCCAAAGAAGCGAAGCTAGCAGTCCACAATGGAGTGCTGATACCAACCCTGATGTATGGCAGTGAGGCATGGAACTGGCAAAAGAAGGATGAAAGTAAACTGAATGCTGTGGAAATGATATCTCTCATTTGGAACATCTGACGTCACATGTGCATTCTGTTTTTGGATTAGTATAGACATTTTTATTATTTGATTTTTTTTGTTTTTTAAACATGTGTTTTTTTTTACTTTTGGCGAAATTTTAACTTTATTTGGGTGATTTTAAGCTCTATAATTGTTGTACAATATAAACAACTCAAATATTCATGAAAGAAATTAGAGTATTCATGATCAATACAGATATTATGATAATGTTAATGTTCAATACTATTATTATTCTTATAGTTATAGTTTCTAAAAAGGTAGACGATTTTATTAATTATGTTTAGTTATGGTTTACTTTGAATGGAATATAAAATTATGTGCGGTAAAGCCCATCCTTGTTTTGACATTCGCCATTCTAACCTCAAAACTGATCAAAACCGACCGGCATAGATTTGGAGTGTTTTGGCGTGCTTTCAAAAATGGAAACTTTGAACATTATTTTATCCAAGTAAACTAACTTTATAAATAAAAAAAAAGTAAAATACTGGTATTTAAGTTTGAACGTCATCATTGATAAAAAAATGGACTGGAGTTCCTTATTGAAAATTTATTTGAATTATTTGAAGAAAGCAACTTGTATCCAAGAAGAAAAATAAATATAAACTACTGAAGGTAATATGAATGATTAGATTCTGTTCGTATTTGATTATTTATCTTCTTCTAGGAAGGCTTATTTCTATATTCCTTTATCCGCCTTTGACCTTAATCCGAGCGAGGCTTCATTAGAAAGGCCAAGCTTTTCAATTCGTGTTATATTTGATATTTTTTTGTTTATTATTTATTTCTTTGTTCGCCGAAAATTACAAATAAGGAAGAAATCATTATAAATATTCTCCCTATTATTTAGTGGCGTGTATTCCACAAAAACTGAAAAGCTAAGAAAAACGAACCATAATAAGAAGAAAAAAAATTAAATTAAATTTCTAATCAGCGGAAGGTGATAATTGGGATAAACATATGTCCAAGGTTATTTTTTTCTTTAATTTTTATATGAATACCGCACAAGAGTCCCAAGTGCTCCCAACCGTCTGCAGCCGGTGAGACTATGGCATCGCCAATTTGGGAATGTTGTGAAACTGAAGGTAATGGGGAGGGGAAGGAGAAGGGGAAGAGGAAGGTGGGAAATACCTGGCTATTCAGATCTGGTCACCAAACACGGCTAAAAGCCATTTCAAGCAACGTTTCAATTCTGAATTGTGGTCTTTCACCAGGGCGATACTGAGAGTATTCGCCAATCACCTTATTGATAAAGATCATACCTTCATTCAAAGCACCGGTGCTAATATTCTTCATAGAAATGTCCACGGAAACAGATTAAATCATTTAGAATGACTCGAAATAAAGAAAGTAGTTAAAACCAAAGACAAAATTCTTAAAATCAACTAAATGTGTCCAATAGCCCAATATTAGGCATATTTTCTATAATCTCGTAAAATTTCCCCTTATCACCTGTTCAGGTATTCCTTGGTATTCCATTGTGTACACTTCTGTCTCTTTCTCTGTTATTATGTCAGATTTCTATTTCATGTTATCTCGTTTTTTTTTGTTCTACGTTACGTTCTTTCTCATTCTATTTTGTATATATAAATACACACTATGTATTTTTAATCAGTTTAATTTTGTACACTGATGATGCTTATGTTAAGCGAAACCGGCCGGTCCTAATAAAATTATATAAAATCTCGTGGTTATAAACAAAGTTATTGTTTTATTTTCATTATTATAATTATTGATCTGAAAAATACTGGCGTCGAAAAACCTGCCCCTCATCTCTTAATATTGTACTCGTACATGCTAATCACGCGACACGCACCAACGTTTGGCAGTTGGGAAGTTGGCAGTTAGGCTATGAAAGCGAAAATACGCAATATGGAGTGTTGACTGCCGAGCGGTGGCGACAGGGACACCTCCCTCCAGTGCCTCCTCGCGGTGGTTATGTTTTGTCAGCTGTAGCCAGTGACTTGCCAGCTGGTGATCTGTGGGTAGATGCCTTGAGTGGTGACGTAAAAGTGGTAACAATAAGACGATAAATCCTTGCTTTTTTATATGACAAGACCGACTCTCAACTGATCCCAACCCAGAAACCGGTAGGACTGTGGCATCCTGAGTCAATAAGGGACTCTTCTGAAAAGTATAATACCTCTAAAAATATGTATTCGTATACATCAGCAAACGCTGATTTTGAATATATAACTTTTATTATTTACAACGTAGAATTTATAAGTCGTTATTTAAAAGTGTATAAAAAATCATCTCATCAAAACACCTTCTTATGTTGGTACCATTGGTGCACTTGGAACATCTGACGTCATGTGGGCATTCTATTTTTGGATTAGTATGGAAATTTTTATTTTTCACTTTTTGTATAAAAAATATATATATTTTTTAGTTTTGGCGAAATTTTAATTTTAAGTTGGGTCACTTTAAGCTCTATAATTGTTGTTCAATATTAAAAAATATTTTATTAGTGAAATAAATTAGAGTATTCACGAGGAATCCAATTATCAATACAGATATTATGATAATATTAATGCTAAATACTATTATTATTATTTGAGTTAATTTTTCTAAAAAGGAACATAATTTTATTGCTGATGTTACCATGATAATATAAAATAAGGTACGGTAAAGATCATCCCCGTTTTGACATTTGACATTCCCTCAAAACTGATCAAATCCGACCGGCCATAGATTTGAAGCGTTTTGGTGGTCTTTGAAAAATTGAAAATTGTTTTACTAACAATATGAAAAGTATGAATACTAACTTAAAAAAAAACGAAATATAACGGTATTTAAGTTTGAAAGTCATTAAGTCATTATTGATAAAATAAATATATATAAATATATATATTGGACTGGAGTTCCTTATTGTGAGGCTTAAGGGAGTGAGATGATAAAAAGAAAGGTTGGGATCGCTGGATATTCAGATCTAATCACCAAACACGGCGAATATCATTTTAAAGCATTAAAATTTGTCGGAAGAAACGAGTACCTAACTCGCCACTTTCTAAAGCGTTAATCGTTATATTTATCTGACACTGTATTGTTATATATGACGGGACACCTACATAACTTCCCGCGAGACCTGAAAATATCGTTATATTTATCTTACACAGTATTGTTATATATGACGGAACACGTACATAACTTCCCACGAGACCTGGAAATATCGTTATATTTATCTGACACTGTATTGTTATATATGACGGGACACGTACATAACTTCCCGCGAGACCTGAAAATATCGTTATATTTATCTTACACAGTATTGTTATATATGACGGAACACGTACATAACTTCCCACGAGACCTGGAAATATCGTTATATTTATCTGACACTGTATTGTTATATATGACGGGACACGTACATAACTTCTCGCGAGAACTGAAAATATCGTTATATTTATCTTACACAGTATTGTTATATATGACGGAACACGTACATAACTTCCCACGAGACCTGGAAATATCGTTATATTTATCTGACACTGTATTGTTATATATGACGGGACACGTACATAACTTCCCGCGAGACCTGGAAATATCGTTATATTTATCTGACACTGTATTGTTATATATGACGGGACACGTACATAACTTCCCGCGAGACCTGGAAATATCGTTATATTTATCTGACACAGTATTGTTATATATGACGGGACACGTACATAACTTCCCGCGAGACCTGAAAATATCGTTATATTTATCTTACACAGTATTGTTATATATGACGGAACACGTACATAACTTCCCACGAGACCTGGAAATATCGTTATATTTATCTGACACTGTATTGTTATATATGACGGGACACGTACATAACTTCCCGCGAGACCTGGAAATATCGTTATATTTATCTGACACTGTATTGTTATATATGACGGGACACGTACATAACTTCCCGCGAGACCTGGAAATATCGTTATATTTATCTGACACTGTATTGTTATATTTGACGGAACACGTACATAACTTCCCGCGAGACCTGGAAATATCGTTATATTTATCTGACACTGTATTGTTATATATGACGGGACACGTACATAACTTCCCGCGAGACCTGGAAATATCGTTATATTTATCTGACACTGTATTGTTATATATGACGGGACACGTACATAACTGACCTGGAAATATCGTTATATTTATCTGACACTGTATTGTTATATATGACGGGACACGTACATAACTTCCCGCGAGACCTGGAAATATCGTTATATTTATCTGACACTGTATTGATATATATGACGGGACACGTACATAACTTCCCACGAGACCTGGAAATATCGTTATATTTATCTGACACTGTATTGTTATATATGACGGGACACGTACATAACTTCCCGCGAGAACTGAAAATATCGTTATATTTATCTTACACAGTATTGTTATATATGACGGAACACGTACATAACTTCCCACGAGACCTGGAAATATCGTTATATTTATCTGACACTGTATTGTTATATATGACGGGACACGTACATAACTTCTCGCGAGAACTGAAAATATCGTTATATTTATCTTACACAGTATTGTTATATATGACGGAACACGTACATAACTTCCCGCGAGACCTGGAAATATTGTTATTTTTATAGAAAAGTGGTACAAAATATGGTTTTGGTTAGTAAAAATCATGAAAATTCGTTGTAGCTGAGTTTCATAAAATCACACAAGTTGGACAACATTCAATGGCTTATTAAGTTTAAAGTTTACTGAATAGTACCACTAGTTGGTCTCCTAATTACGAAATTCATAATTACAGAATCGAATCCATACAAAGAAAATTAACCGTGTGATTATATACCGCGAAGGTTTATTTGATCAATTTGGAACATTTAACGATCGAATTTCGTACTAAACTACAATCTCTGTCAGTCAGACGTAAAATTTCTGGTGTATTCCTTTTGTACAAACAAAATTATACATGCATCAATTGATACATCAAAAAACTTATCACAAATCAACATTAATACACCAACAAGAAAATCAACAAGGAGGATAAAAGACATTTAAAAAATATATTAAATCCTATCACAAATACGGAATATTTCTCTCCTTTACCGCGGATATTAAGAAATTACAATACTATTCACTGCTCTGATAATGAAATAGATATTTTCAATGACACAATTAATCAATAAAAATAAAAGTTTTACCATTAATATCAAACTGATAATGTGACGCTGCTATTAAGTATGAAAACAGTGTACCATCAGCACAGGTTACAACAGGACTTAGTTTATACACCTACTTTATAATATGTTTTCGACCTTTCACCTCTTTTTCATTCTTATTATCATTTAATATAATAATGTTTATTATTGTTTATTGTACTTATTGATTATTATTACTATGTAAACATGTATGTAATCTTTGGGGATATTGCCTGTTTTATGCACGAAAATAAAATAAACTTTTCATCTCTTGATTTTGAGTGAAAAATATAAAAAGGACATTAAAATTTCTGGAATTGCTATAACGAAAATTAACCTAATTATATATATAAGTAGGGAGCTGAATATTTCGCGTTATTGTTGGCGAAAATGTCGCTATTTTTGGGAAAAGTAGTGTTATTTCTCAACAAAATCGGTGGTATTTTCCAACAAGAGCCACAACTTTTTAATAGTTATTTTTTCCAAAGATTAATTAAAAAATATATTTTGAAAATCCACAAAAAATTACAAAATGCGGCGTTTTCGACATGAAGTTAGCAGCGCTCTATTTTATGGCTATTCAAGCTTGTCAAAACCATAGACAATGAAATATTTAGAACGTATAATAATATTTCCTTATTTTAAAACGCGTTTTAAAATATACATAAATTCGCGTTAAAATATTCAGGATTCTATACATATACATATATAAGTAATTCTCTTATTTAAACGAGGTACTTTTAAAAATTATCCACCTACGTAAGCAGTGGTATTAGTCGTATATATTAATTGTTTTTTTATGTTTAATTCGTAAATTTCCTTTATTATTTTTTTAATTTAATGTAAATCGAATTTAATAATGTTATTATTAAGTTATGAAAGTATTTTTAGTTTTTATTAATGTGACAGCTGTTTCGGCGTTCAAGGCCATTTTCAAACTGCTGTTAATCCACATTGTGATGACTTATTCATATGATTTTATTTACTCCCCCCCCCATTCTTATTTGGACCGGTTTTTTTAAATAATGTTTTATTATCGGTAAATTATAAAATAATTAAAATTCTCTATTCTGTGAGGTTTTTACATTTATAATGTGTTTCCCCGTATTAGTCGTGTTTAGTCAGGTACTTCCCGACGTTCCCTTTCCGCATTCCCTCAGCCGCACATTAGATTATTGGTGAAACGTTTTATTAAAAATATTAATTTAAATCACACAAACGTATATAATATGTACGAGTTATCATAAAATATCACAGTTTCGGAAGAAAAAAGACACAATTCACTGAACACACAGCCATAACGAAAATAATATATTGAAATTATATTGTTTATTCAAGTTCCGCATTCCGTGTCGAGGAAAAGTAATTCAGTCTGAATACAAAACACACTATTATGTGTGCATATTTAAAAAACATTGTAATTATACCATTATTTCTATCAGTTGTTTGTTTATGTATTGCTAAAATAATAATGTTTGTAAAGTGAAGGTGTTCAATATTTCCTTGCAAGTCAAAATATTATTTCTTTCGACCAGTTTTCGAAGTAAATATCGGTTGCACTGTCCTACTTTGAAAGATATTTTTTTATTTTTTAAAATCACTTACACGCACTGAACATACAAACCGATAGAAGTGTCCGTCGGGCCACAGTAGGGTAATTTTTATCTTACTTCTGATGAAGTAGATCAAATATCGAAATTCCACACAGGAGGTTCCACAGGGCAATGACGTTAGAATTAATAGAATTTCCCTAATGTACCATTTCGACGGCTGGAGGCAAAGGTCACGTGACCCATTTTGGCACCAGGCTATTTCAATGTCGTCCACGTTTGTTTCGCCGAATTTTGACAGCATTAAGTAAATTATAAAACATTTATAAAGGGTCAAATTAAATATTCAGTATAAATGAATTAACAATTACTTTGTAATCACCACGTATATTTCTGATGAGGAAATCATCGCTATCGAAACATGTTGATATGTATATATTAATAAAGTGGTGATTACAAAGTAATTTTTAATTCATTTATTAATAATGACGCCGCAAAGTGAATACCAATCTTTTGAAGAAATTATAAATATTCAGTTTTTTTAAACAAGCCTTTTTTACTTACTAGTTATTTTACTTAATTTGGCGGCACGCCTATTTCGCCCCTCGCCCCCCCCCTTACGTGTTAAAACATCTCTTTATATTATTTGCTCTGTTATGGGGGGTCTTTTTGGGGAAAGGAAGGAGAGGATATTCTGAGAAGGAAAAAGATATGAGGAACCAGGAGGTCAGTGTGTTAAGGAGTAACGGATCCCTCCCACTATGATGCAAGGCAATAGATCTAGAGAGTCCAGCTAGAAAGATCAAAGGGTCCCCCTCAACCGGTCCCTCCCGTTTCGTCCTGCCCCGCAGTTGGTGCCGACCTGGACAACCTCACCCAATCAACCCGGTCACCTCTACTTTGTCATCATACGTAGCGAACCACTTGAGGTGACCTATGGCAGAGGTGTTGGTTATCCATTGAATGGTTCCCGAGGCGGCGGCATCAAGTTCTGTTTTTCAAAAGATAATTAATTTCATCGATCTGTTTGGGGTCTGGGAAAGGAAAGGTCTTATATAAATTGGCGTATAGATCACATTTCTAGGGATTGTCTGTTCAGTTATTCCAACCTTCTTCGGTTTAGGACAGAAATAACATTATCCGCAGCTGTTTAAACATTTTGACGTGTGTATTTTTGTTAGGAAATTCCTGCATAACTAGTTCAGCGTTCATTTTAAAATCATTTATTTCGAATGTGTAACTTAAGACCCAGTATAATTGTTCATAGAAGTATACAAATGTAGTAAACATATGCGTTTGAAATATGGGCAACAACATAAGGCCAGTTGGCATCATAGAGATAAAACGGGCTTCAGTCGATTGGAAGCGCTTGCCGGGTATGAATCTCCAATGATAACTGCAAAATGCCTACATGGAAAATAACAAAATAGTCAAAATAACAATGAAATATGGTTAACAAAGGAGGTTTACAGGGTGCTATTATTTTGTTTAGTAAATTTATTTTTTTTATTTCTTAAGTTTCTAAGGAGCACAATTTTAAATATGTATGTATTAATATTTGAATGTTTAAACTTAGTTTTTTTCTCTATTGAAGCTATGGCCTGTCTCTAATAAATGATTAGCAAACTCGGAATAGTTATTATTTCGTAAACAGAGTTCATGTTCTCTGATTCTAGTTTTAAAATTTCTAGTATTCATACCTACATACTGTGCGTCACATTCATTACATTTTAAAGTGTATATTCGGTTTTCTCAAATTTATTAGAAATGTCCTTGTTGTTAATTAGGTAGCAAATAAATAAAATTATGTAACAAATGTACACTGTGAACTGTACAAAATAAAACATAATATAACATACACTTGTATAGGATTGTGTGTATTGTACATATGTATTCCCTTCCGGCGGTGAAATCTTTGTAGCGCGTCACTGAGAAACGTCATTTTGTCTTGCTTATGCCGACTTATTGTTTTTAGCGAAAAAGGGACAACAATCGTAGAATTTGTATATTTTAAAAGTGTTACAGTGTGTTCTTTTTATCATATTAAAATTGATATCTTTCCAATTTCGCTGGAGTTTTCATTTCTGATTCTGATATTCTGCCGAATAACAAGTTTGAAAGATGGTGTATCGAGTGATGCGTCTGTGTGAGTACTGTGTTCGTGTCAAGTCAATAATACACACATGCAAACGTGCCAGAAAGGGTACTTAGATTTGGTTGTTTCATCCTAAAGGCGAAGTATTATAATCGCCGAACTTACATTTTATTCCGTTCGTAATTTTTGACGATGTGAAATATTAATCTATGCCAGCTAGCTTACAGTTTTAAAGCGGAGTTAAAAATTAAAGAAAAGGAGGAAAATCTATCTTCTTCTTCTTCTATTATATAAATAAGAATGTCGTGGACGGCCGGTGTGAGTTTGTTTTGTATACAAATCTATAGTTTTATTCCGAGCTTGGAAATTTTGCACACTCTACCTTCAAAGCAAGAGGACGATCACTCTCTACATAAGATATTTAATAACCACCCACCCCCTTTTTCACACCTTAAAGCAGAATTTTGCTACCTCTTGATGGCATTTTGCACACTTAACTTTCGAAATAAGAGGAAAACTACTGGGTAACAACACGTCACAACCTCAAAACTTCCCTCTAAATCATTCATAACCCCACGCAACGCCGGGGAACTATTGCTAACAAGAATATATATAAAAGTAAAATACTAAAATTATCCTAACAGACACGTGTTGTAGGTAAAGTTCGTGGAAAAAAATATTATGGAGTTTCTTAATATAATTCCTACTGGAGAGCCGGTGAAAAATTGCATGCAAATTGAGATTGACAATGAATTTTAAATTAAACACTGTAGAGAAAAACCGATAGAAGTGTGTTGTGGGCGTGCCTTGTGCCATATGTAAGGTCATTTTTATCTTACTTAATCAACTTTGAGTAAAAAAAAATATTAAGTAGGTAGAGCTTGAAAACTAAAAAGCGCGGCTGACCCTTCGTGTACTGCGCAGCTTTACCGAAGTTATTCTGAAATCCAGAACGGTGATTGGTGATTTTTTCCACCAAAATCGGTTTCTGCGCATCGACCATCAGGAGCTTTCTCTTGTTGGCCAAGCTCTACCTACCAACTAATTTTCTGTGATAATTCCATTATGGAATTTATTTATTTATTTGTAAGAAACAAACAGCGTTTAATACAAATATATATACAAAGAAAGTTTAACAAAAGGTAAGCCAACAAAGTTGCTTGTGTTAACAGTGGTTAAGTACAGATGTTATATTAGAAAAAAACAAAATAAGAAGGGAGGGGGGAGAGGAAGAGGAAGATAGGATCGGGCCAGGAGATACTCGCGACACGTTTTATACAAGTGCATCAATTTATGGTCGTACGTATTACTTCGGTTCGACATTTTGAAAGGGTATTATGTGAAATGTCGATATTGTGAAATTGTGCGTTATATTGCGCATAAATACGGGGAATTGAAGAATTTATTCTAAGATTGGTCCTGCATGAGTGCAAATGAAAAAAAAAATCGGTTTTTCGGGTAGGTGTAAGTCGGGTGGAATCATTACCTCTGAACTATCATATCATTGAAGTTCTCACGAGTATCAATCATAAATAATAAAAACAAGAAAGAAAGACCATGAACCGTGGGCAATACCTATGAAACCGCGCGCACAAAAGCGATGCAAAAAACGTTCACCCATAGTGCTTCAAATCGCATTTAGCCTTTGTTTCCACTTACACACCAAATGCATAACTTTCATTGACTCCACCGATTTGATAGTATGTCCAGGTCTGTCGTAGCTCGGCGACAGTCGGCACGCTTCCATGCCATATCTCTCTCTATTACTACAAATTATCTACTGTACCAAGAGTAGATACTTATGGAGAAATGAGAGATCTCAGATCTACTTCAACGGTTCTTGATTCCATTTCCCCCGATTGTCCACAGAGCGGCCCCGCGAACAGAGCGCCAGTGTTATGCTGATTTCGGCGTGGCGCGTGTAATTAATTGTTCCATTCCCAGACAATGGCCGGCAAAAGAAAGTGAGTTGTGTTGGTATTGTTACTCGTTGGAGCAAAAACAAATTTGTTCCCAATTGAAAGGCGTGGGATTACGCAGTTTCGTTTTCTAGCGTCATTTCATAATATTGTTTAAATTTACATAATTTGCCATTAAGTAAGTAATTATCCGGATTCAACTGAAGTAAAATAACATGCGGGACTTTTTTATCTTGTCATTGGAAGAGTCTAGGGAGACAACATTAGCATTCCTACTAACTGTTACTTATTCCAAAGTAATGCAACAGTTTGTGTTAATTGTTTCCTCGATAAAAACTAAGCGTTCCATCGAAAAAAATGTCGAATACGAATACTACACATAAGCAAACAAAATATATAGCTGTATACAGGTTAATGAGGTAGTCTTGTGTGGGTGGGAAGGAATTTATTACCTGTCGGCTTGAAATGACCGCCACATATCTTCTCTATATATAAAAATGAATGCTTGTCTCTCTGTCTGTTCTGCGCCGGGTACTTCAGCTAGTTGATCATAGAACTAAAAACAAAATGAATGATATTTTTCGAAGGCTCTCAATAATAGCAGACATCGAATTGTGATGTTGCTATATCAATTTTTTAACCTTTTTTCGGTTTACTTTATTTCACGGTCCGTTTAGTGATATTCCTGTTCCAGTTAGAAACTATTTCCCTATTCTAAAAAGTAAATACAAACTACAGTGGTCATCTGAATGGAAAATAGATTATTTAACAAAAGGTTATCAGTACTCATTAATACAACCTTTTATTACTGTCAAGCCCTGCTTTCATAAATACACTTGCATGCCAAAAACTATATTTCCTCCATAACTCGAATGAGACTATGCCACCACATTGTCTTAGTCATCTCGCCAGGTTCTACATAGTCAGCTTGCCTTACTGTGATTGTGGGTCAGAGGATACTCTGGACCATAATTTCTTTGAGTGTCCTATCAATGACCAATTTCCAAATTTCCATAAATGGGTAAAACTTAAAATTGAACTCCCTACCAGTATTCGCTGCCTTCTAAGTCTCAACGCCCCTGAAATTAATATTTTATTAACAAAATATCTTTATTAAAATTTAAGTCATTTGGGATTAAAAACACATAAATTTACACTGTAACTTATTAACTGATTAAAAACATGGACAAGATCGCCCTTAATGGGTGAAAGCCATTAAAAATATGTCCTTAAATCTGATTTACTTTTTAAACCTAAATACTAATACCTACGCACCGAGCATTGTCTACAGTATTATTTGCATTATTAAAACGTAATGTGTCATATGTGTTTCCGCATAATGAAGTGCTCCGCTCGCGTAGCTGTGCCAGCTAACTAAATAAGCATTACTCCCACCTCCCACCTTCAGTTCTAGCTCCATTACTCAATACTTCGATGAAGGTGTAGAGTTTTCTACGAACGAATGTCTCATACTCGATTTTCTTGCGGTTAGCAGTATTCGCATGACGCATTTCAGGCGATGATTTAAAACGAGACATAAATATGTTTCGTAATATGTCGATTTCAATAGTAAGATCATTATTTGATTCTTTATTTTTAGTTAACCTATTTTTAGTTCAATTCACTTCAATTCAATTAGATATTACTTAGTGTGAACATAACCAAATAATAGACAATCTTTCTCTCAAATAATGCAAAATCATTGCGTTCTATGCTTTTCAGCCTGCCAAACTTATAAATAATGTCAACCGCCTTATTCGGTCTTCTTTATCACCAAATGCTCAGTAAAACAACAGCCTACCTAGACTTCATAGTTATTTCCTCTGATCCTACCCCTACCCCTACCCCTACCTAACCCCTAGTTAACAATACCCATCCGAGTCAAGAGCTTCCCGAACTTAATCTATCCATAAGTCCAAGCCTTACAACCTTGGGCTGTTTGAAGATCCCTGGTGAATTCATAGGTAATATATTTAAAAACAGGTTCATTATGCGGTTTAGACCGGTTAGTGGATGACTGGGCAAATGCGTCAGACTCCAACCTAGACTTCATAGTTATTTCCTCTTCTCCTACCTCTACCCCTACCCCTACCTAACCCCTAGTTAACAATACCCATCCGAGTCAAGAGCTTCCAGAACTTAATCTATCCATAAGTCCAAGCCTTACAACCTTGGGCTGTTTGAAGATCCCTGGCGAATTCATAGGTAATATATTTAAAAATAGATTCATCATGCGGCTTAGACCGGTTAGTGGATGAGTGGACAAATGCGTCGAATTCCCACTTACCCTTCATAGTTCTTTTCTCTGCCTCTACCCCTACCCCATCCCGATTAGAGACCTAGCAACAAGATACAATTTGATGATTCATTAAAGCGCAGTCTGACATTTTATAGTAGATAAAAAGTGAGGGCGCTGCGATCGTTTAAAAGGTTTTAAATGACAACACCAAGATGGCTCATAGGAAGATTATTGTAAGTTTAAAAAGCACAATGGTTCAAATGCATGTTTTTTACTGTCACCAAATGGTGTCCAGAAACTAGTGGTACTTTCCGAAAGTACATGTTACATCATATTTTAAGACAATTTTATATTTAAACTTTTTTTATTATTTAAGGCTTTTCGAGGAAGGCAATTACACAGAAAGGGTGATTTTTGTATTTCTGAAATGTAGGTATCGAAATATCCACGTATTGGATGTTAGATAAATAAATAAAAAAAAATCTAATTCACAGACCAATAATACAAATAAAAGAACACGGATTTTGATGTTTTGGGTTGTTTCTTTAAAATGAACTGACAAATTCAAAGTTTCATGGGTGCTGAATTCAAATCGCACGTATGGGATCCATTTCGGACTCGCTCTTGGACAATATTAATACGTACGGGTGGATTTTGTGTAACGGAGTTTATCTTATTTTCTTATATTTTTTATGGCAGTTCACTGTACAAACGCATTTCAGAGAAATCCATCACTAATGACGACCTCCGTAGCAGAGGGGTTAGCTCTTTGGCTCTGACCCAGGGGTTCCTAGTCAGAACCCCAGAGAATAATCGGAAAATAAAATGTTATTAAACTGTAATGTGTTATTTCACATACAATTAAAATGAAAATATAATATTTATTATATTTACCAGTCGAAACTTTTACCGAGTAGCATTATAAAATTATTCGTTTATTAGATTCTATGTAAAGATTGTACATGAATATGTTTATTAGAATCTATGTAAAGATTGTACATGAATATGTTAATTAGATTCTATGGAAAGATTGTACATGAATATGTTTATTAGATTCTATGTAAAGATTGTACATGAATATGTTTATTAGATTCTATGTAAAGATTGTACATGAATATTTTAATTAGATTCTATGGAAAGATTGTACATGAATATGTTTATTAGATTCGATGTAAAGATTGTACATGAATATGTTAATTAGATTCGATGTAAATATTGTACGTGAATATGTTTATTAGATTCTATGTAAAGATTGTACATGAATATGTTTATTAGATTCGATGTAAAGATTGTACATGAATATGTTTATTAGATTCTATGTAAAGATTGTACATGAATATGTTAATTAGATTCGATGTAAAGATTGTACATGAATATGTTTATTAGATTCGATGTAAATATTGTACGTGAATATGTTTATTAGATTCTATGTAAAGATTGTACATGAATATGTTTATTAGATTCGATGTAAAGATTGTACATGAATATGTTAATTAGATTCTATGTAAAGATTGTACATGAATATGTTTATTAGATTCAATGTAAAGATTGTACGTGAATATGTTTATTAGATTCTGTGTAAAGATTGTACATGAATATGTTGTTTATTTATTATCTCAGCCATGTTTAGACTTTAGTTTTGAATATTTTAACTTTCGCAGCTTAAAATTTAATTTTTCTCTGTCCAAAAGATGTAATCAATTTGGAAATAACCAGTATATTTTGTCTTATAGCCCTGGTTGAGTATGTATGGTGAGCAGATGCGTATTCAGATTTCGGTTGTTGTTTGAGTTAAAAAAATATATTTTTGAGTGAACGTTTTTAAATATTTCGTCCGACGGAGTTCTAACCGGAACTTTCAGAATTGCCTTAACAACTCCTCTTTGGGTTGTAATAATAATAATAATAATACATGTTTCTTCCGGTATGTGGGGAGGTTAGTACAGTCCCACACATTCCATAATAATAATAATATATGTTTATTCCGGTATGTGGGGAGGTTAATACAGTCCCACACATTCCATAATAATAATAATACATGTTTATTCCGGTATGTGGGGAGGTTAGTACAGTCCCACACATTCCATACAACAATATACATGCAATAGTTATAAAAATATGTACAAAATTTTTTTTTTAAATAATAAGATATACGGTGAATGATACATGACACATAGAAAAAAAAGTTGTTGAAAATAAAGTCTTTAAGGTGCTGCGGTATTAAAATTGTGAGGGGCCAATATCTTTCTCCAGTATTCGTATCTATATATTCCTGATCAAGAAAGCATCGCTGTCGAAACGTGTTGACATCCGTGTATATTAATAAAGTGGTGAATACGAAGTATTTTTTTTTAATTCATTTAGTATAGAAACAATTTTAATAATTCGGGGTTTAATTTGGAGAACTTTTTGTGGATACCAGCCTTGTAAATAAAATCATTAATTAATTTTCCCCGTCGTATAATCGCATATCACCAATAATGGTGGACAGTCAAATAAGTAAAAAGAATAATTACCATAATGCATATCTGTAGGCATGTCATATAAAACATGAAAATAAATCTACACAGATGAAAGTAAATAAGTACATAATATGTTCGGTATATTTAGTAGTATGTGTGTGTGTGTGATGTATGTGTAATAGTATGTGTTCATTTAATGCACTTTCTGATTAGAACGGTGTAGGTATACGGAGTCGTTAAGTGATCTTTTAAATGTAGGTAGCCTTCGGGCGCTACCAATGTCAAGTGTGCATATATGGATATAATATATAGGTAACCTTTCATCTCGCTGATCGGTTTATCGCAACTGCTACACGAGACACGTAGTGGTGTGCTACGTTTACCTGTATTGTAAATTGTCTCTAATACTGCTATATGTAAAGAGTTATATGCAGTGTCTATTGGTATTCTGTCATATACGTCAATAAGGAACTCCAGCGAAAAATATAATGACTTTAAAAATGTATATTCATATAGATCAGCAAACGCCGATTCTGAATATATAACTTTTATTATATATAATTATACGTAGACTTTGTAAAACGTTATTTAAAAGTGAATAAATAACCATCTCATCAAAACACCTTGTCATGTTGGTACCGTTGTATTTGGAACATCTGACGTCACGTGTGTATTTTGTTTTTAGATTAGTATGGAGATTTTTATTTTTCGATTTTTTTTTGTATTTTAAACATGTATTTTTTCAGCTTTCGTGAAATTTAAACTTAATTTGGGTGAATAAAGTCACCTCAATTGGTTTTCTCTATAATGATTGTTCAATATTAAAAAAAAACTATTATTAATAACAGAATTTAGAGTATTCATGAGCAAACCAATTGTCAATATGGATATTTTGATAATGTTAATGCTCATTACTATTATTATTCTTATAATTAAATTTTCTAAAAGGGTACATAATGTTAATACTTATTTTAGTTATGGTTTACAATAAATAAAATATAAAATTGTGTAAGGTAAATCTCATCTTAGTTTTGACATTTGACATTCTAACCTTAAAACTGATCGAAACTGACCGGTCATAGATTTGGAGCGTTTTGAAAAATTGAAACTTTGAAAATTATTTTAACTAGGAAAACTGACTAAACAGAAAAAAAGCAAAATATACTGATATTTATGTTTTAACGTCATTATTGATAAAAAAATAAATAAAAAAGAATAGACCGGTGTTCCTTATTATCATCATTTTATTTATTTAGTTGCAAAACATATTTTTTCACTAAGTGAATAATTTTTCACAAAGCTAATAAGAAAATTGTTACTTTTTCTTAGTTCTCCTCGCTAGAAGTTCCTGTGGTGAGGCGGACTAGGTTTTATTTAAAAACTGATTGTTTTGAAGCTCCTACGAAGTTCTTTTCAAGATGCTGGATAATTCTTCTTCTTTGATTTCTTTGAGACGGGTTTTGGATTGATTTTTGGAATTATTTTCCTTTTATGTTTTTTTTTTAAATTATTTTTTTATGGCCGGTGAAAGTGAATCATATAGCTTGGTGTGGAGATATTTATAATTCCTTTGTACAAAAGCAATTTTGAATTTAGGAATATTCATAATGTCATTTTGGTTCGCACTTGTGTGGTGAAAATTAAATTTATTCTGTTTTTTTTTTTATGTTTTTGAATGTTTTATTAAAACATTCATAGTATAGATATTTTGGAGGTTTCAAAAGATTTGAAAAATTCTTTTAGCGTTCTTATGGGATATCATTGATAAATTACATGTTCATAAATCTCTGTAACGCGGTGGAGCCGGGAAAAACTCTAAATGTCCGGAATGTCCGAAGCCAGCAGGACTCTGGATATCCAAAAACTTGCGAAAACGTGGCATTTTTTAATTATTTTAATATTTGCGTAAAAAATTTTTTTGAAAATAATTTAAAATGAGCCATTTTTGTTTTGCCACCAAAACGACATGTTCGTTTTTGTTCTTGAATATGGCGTTGTTGACGTCACGCCGACCAACGTCGGTGACAGCCGTCTTATCAGCCAGTAGCGTTATCTACATCAATATGGTATGTAAAACTGTTGCGGAATAAAATAAAATTTTCAAATTAATGTTTCATTGTAGATAGTAATGGTAGTCGTAAGGCATTACTTTTGCTGTAAAATCATTTATGGCATCCAAACGACAAGCAAGAATTCACAATTTCATATCATTGCAAGGCCGGGTACACATCAGCCAGTATGTTTTTATTTTATTTTATTTAAAATTTGTTTAATATCTATTTGTTAAATGAACATGTAATTTTTTAAAACTTTTTCTAAGTTTTAGTTTGTAACCTCCGGGTCCAGAGTCAATCCTCAATCCGTTCACCCACCTCGTCACAGATCTCGTATGATGCAGTATTATTTATATGTGTGCGAGCTAATTTTGCATTTGGGTATGATGTCATTGCTTATTCTGGAAAGGATGACATAAAAGATAGTCGGACTAAAATACACCGATCCTTGCAGTCATTTGTGAAGGTTTTATGTACAAGTATTAACAGAAAAAAAAAATATTTAGTTGCATGGATTTACAAAATTTTCGTAGAGCAGAAGTACGATTGTATAAGCTACCTGTTTATAAAGTGATTCACTCATTTAATGAAGTTTTTACTGCATTCGCTTTGCCTGTAGAACCAGCCTGAAGGTTATCATTCTCTTGGGAATATGAAAAAGGCTTTATTACGGATCGCTAGTTGCGGCTCTCTTCGTACGATCACTTCCGTTATAATAATACTTAAGTGGATAAATTTGCAACTCATGTTTTGTGTAATATCCCTAGGGCGCCACGACAGTCTAAAATATTTTTTAAACACAGGTACTTTAAAGATCCCAGTTATTTTTACTTAGAATGAGGCTTAATCTAAACTAAAATTCGTTGTAATTTACATATTTATAAACGTTGCGGGCTGTAAAAAAGTTCCTGTTTTACAGCCATTTTACCTACCTATGTGCGTATAGATTTAATGAGGCACGATCAAATTAAAAATAAATCAATTTGGTACTTCTATGTAGTGACATTACGGTCAGGCGACTTTTAACATGGCAAGAGTAACGATGTGACATTAAGGTGACTTTTTAAAATTTTAAAACAGTGACGAAACTGTTGCCGTGACACGAGTCACTCGTGCGCGCCTGGTCTTGGGGTATATACCTGGCATGCCATTTCTGTGCCAATTTTCGTAGCCATCAAGATAAGTAGAAGTTACTGCATTTATTTTTTTGTAGTGAAACGAAATTAAAAGGTAATAATAAATTCGATGAATTTCTGATCCACGTGAATTTTGGCAAAAGCTTGTATGCTCATTTATTCAGATGATCGCAATAATCAGTGGAATGTGATCATGAAATGGCCTTTCAAAATATTTAATGCGCAATTCATACTCGAACTTGAAAAACTACACACAGCCTAACTATGGTTATAGGGCAATGCACGCCACTACATGCACATGCACGTGAATAAAAGATTTCTCGACATACTAAATAACTCCACCCTTTGCAGGAAATGTTATGAAAAAATATTATAAGTACCACATTGGTTAAATTATTAGCTCATAAAAGTTTATACGAACAAAGGCATAATATTCCATACTTTTATCAGAGTCTCAAAATTCTTTCAGTTAGATCAATTCTGTGGTACAAAATTATATTTCAGCACATTAATAACCCTATATTTAATACAAATAGACTAGAGCACAATTACAATAATCGTCTCAACTTTAATGAATGAATAATGGCTCCTAAGCATAAAAGCAAATATGGATAAAGAACTAGATCACATAATTCCTATCTGTTTAAACATGTTACCCGCTGAAATATAAAAAAAACTGTATTAAAACTAAACCGTTAATAAATATATTGAAAACATGGCTAGCCGAAAGAAGCTATTTGTATTACATAATAAGGAAATATTATTTTATGTACGATTTATTGTTGTCGTTTATGTTTTTATTTTATTATGTTTTAAATTATGAGATTTGAATAACAAGCTCCCGTTAGACAAACTACAAAAAGTAGTTTATCGGGAATTTTTTCATTGCATTTTTTTGTAATTTTTTTTTGTAAAATGTAAATAAATAAAAAAAATAAAACGTAAAAAACATGCTTTTCTCCAGTAAAGAAATATCCTATGGCCTTTCTCATAAAGTGTAATACTAAATTCAGATGTTTCACACACGCCTTAAAGATGAACATATCATGGTTTTTCGAAATGTTGGCTGCAGAAGGCAGAGGAAATTCAACACGTATCAACATCCTGAATATCAAACAAAAGTAATAAAACTTAAAAAAAAAAAATAATAATAATACATACAAATACAACCGATTTACAATTAGACGCATTTGAAATTTTAGAAATTAGTAAAAGTCAATTAAATATAATTAATAATATATATTTTTTTTAAATAATAATAAATAAAAAAATAATAATTTCTAATTCAGATTTGTTATTCAATGTTTTGTAGTATATTTTTTTAACATTTTTGATTAATTACTTACCTACTTTAATCAATTTTTGTTTATGTTTATAATTTGTCTATTCTTGATATTATTGTTTTTTAGTATTCTTTATCTACTGATGAGGAATGCTTATCTTCCGAAACATGTTGATATGTATATATTAATAAAGTGGTGATTACAAAGTAATTTTTAATTCGTTTATTAATAATGACGCCACAAAGTGAATACTAATCTTTTGAAAAAATTACAATAAGACTTTGTTACATTTTTTTTTTCATAAGAAGCAATCACTTTGTGGTTTGACATTGTATTAAGTAAATGAAACACGTTGTTATAAACCATGAATATATTTTATTTTCACCAACCGGTTTCGCTTAACTCAAGCTTCATCAGGCTAAATATAATAACTGTTATTATATTATATTTACCCTGATGAAGCTTGAGTTAAGCGAAACCGGTTGGTGAAAATAAAATATATTCGTGGTTTATAACAACGTGTTTCATTTACTAAATTTGTTACATTTTTCCGAAATATCTCCTCAAGGACACAAAACTGTTTTTTTATTTTTATTTATATTTTATTTTTATTTTAAATCACTCATGCACTCTCAAAAATATTAATACTTTAGCCGACCGGGTTTCGCTACACCGTAGCTTCTTCAGGGCAGTATACAACTAAACTATGAACTAAGATGCACATGTGTTATAGATTGATACAAACAGGCGGGTGAAGGGCCAAGGGTAGGAGATCAGCAGGTACCTGCTGACCTGGAAGAGTGTGATGATTGCCCGGCGTTCTATGTAGGCAAAACGTCGCGTAAAGTTAATATCCGGGTAAAAGAACACTTAAGATGCATAAATAATAATGGGTTCTCCGAATTTACTAACCATCTCTTAGAAACAGACCACACATTCAATAAAAATACAGGCACTAGTTTACTACATAAAAATGGAACCGGCATTCGACTGGATAACTTAGAGGCATTAGAAATAAGAAAAGCCAAAAACACTAATAGTAGACTCATAAATAATCAAATAAATTTTAATAAAAGTCCAATCCTTAAATTATTCCCAATAAACAAAGTACACACCCTTCCAGGTCAGCAGGTACCTGCTGATCTCACACCCTTGGCCCTTCACCTATAACACATGTGCATCTTAGTTCATAGTTTAGTTGTATACTGCCCTGAAGAAGCTACGGTGTAGCGAAACCCGGTCGGCTAAAGTATAAATAAAAGTGATGTAAAACAAAGTTATTGTTTTATTTTTTTAAAAATAATATTATTATTTACAAAGTTTTCAAAGCAAATATCTACATGAAAATGAAAAAAAAATTAGGAAAAAAACATAAATAAATGTACAGCCTCGAAATATATACCTGCAATAAAAATATATAACAATATTTTACAGGCGAGAAATGAATACCTACATCAGAATCTACAAAGTTTAACAGGACTTCTATCAGAACAGAGTTGGTACTGACAGTAAATCGTTTTCCAAATAATATTTAAACAAGTAATATTTCAAAATACCATTTCGAGGTTTATTCAAAGCATTCACATGTCCTACTACCTCTGGCAATTTGTTACAGTTGGTGTAAGCAATGTATTACGATGATTTCAGTTGATATTTTGTCGAGTGTAGTCGAGTTATAGTCAGTTTAATTTAAAAACACGTTTTTTGCTTTGAAAAATGGAAATTAGCAGACATAGAAAATACTGAAAACAGGTAAAGTTCACATTTAGCGTTCTTCGCCATCAACGAAAAAAAGGGACACAGAAAATCCAATTTACAAAATATAGTAAGAATATATCTCACTTTTGAATTTAGTTAGTACGGGCTAGTTCTGAAATAAGGTTTTTGCGAAAGAGACTTTCAGGAGGGATTATTTTTATGTATCATTATTAATGCTGAATTCTTTAATTCAACTTTAATTCTAGAATATCCACAAAAAACATAGGAAAATGTTAATTTAACTTAACTCTTAATATATATAATAAACGATAAACCCCATACATACAAACACAGGTACACACACACTTTACACAACAATATGTAAGCATGCATTTACACACTATACATACACAATATGGCAAGCAATCCATTAGCTACGAGGGGGGCAATTGAGATTAAATTAACAACTTCTTTATCGGTCTCTATTCTAGTGGTACTGATACTCCGAAAATACGATAATGACGCATAAACAAATATTGCACAGAGGTATAGAGCGACTTCTTGGCGGCCTGACCAGTTTTTTTGTCAACGCGCAAACCAAAACAAAAGAAAAGTCGCTGAATGTCACCTGAGCGAAACGGCAGAGGCTCCGAGATAATGGCTGGCCGCCTGGCTGGCTTACTAAGGCTGCTGGAGAGGCTGAGGGGGGTACCCTGCTCAGAATCCTCCCACACCTCCCGCCGCATACCAGCTACAGCTACCAGTGCTAGAACGAATCTCAGCGAATATAACGATATCAAAACCAAAACCCACTCTCTTTAAATAATTCCGAGAGGTCACTTGCTTTTACAATAAGACAGTTTGAATATTTACGTGTCGATTTTCACGACAAAGTTAGAGTATTGCCCGAGTTCGCCGTGTGTTTTGTTGGATATTCAAACAGTTGTGCGGGTGATGTCATGTCGGCCGCTTTGGCAGATCTCTCTTTTAGTCGTTTATTACCTTTGAGGCGAGCTGCATCGCCCACTGGAGCGCCTAGCACTAGCACACTGGTACCGGTAATAGTGCCCACTGCCTGCCCGCTCGCCGCAGTCGCTCCGGCTCTTTCGCGCGATTCGCCTTTACCGGCGGGAAAAGTGCTGCACTTTTGATTCCAACGAGACCACGAACTGATCATCAGTGCTAACAACGAATACCGAGAAGTGACGTAAAAACACAGCCAAAGGAAACGTTGTTTTTAAGTAGAGCGTTTATTTGTTTTAGTTTGATGTGTACGCAAGTAATTTGTTGAGAAAACAGTGTGTGAAAATGTCACGTAATACTTAGTGACATCAGTTTTGACAGCGGGAGGTTTAAAACCAAAGTGAAATATAGTTATACGAGTACAGTCAAGATGTTTGTAAGTATAAGATAAACACATTATTATTTTGTCCTTGCTCCCAAGGAGTTTTGCCTAACTACCTTTCAGTTTTATCTTTCTGTTATTATGTAATATGCAAGCACTGAACAACCATAAATTCTTTTGAATTATATTCTTTTTAAATATGCCAACACTACAAGACAAAAGGCGATCAGCCTGCCCTCTTTTGTTTGTAAAACAAATCTTCATTCGCTTTCCTGCGTCTTGCTGAATCGGACGTGTTCTACGATATACTAGTGACTTGTTGACTCGCATATTACAACCGATCCTAGTTATTAAATTTACCTTCTGAACATTGTACGCGTTGAGAAATAAATCAATCAAATGGTGACCCTTCTTTTATTAATAGCTCCGCGACAAACTTTAACGAAAGCGCTTGGTAAGTATCGTGATTAATTAATTAACTAATTAACCGTTACACCCCATTAAACCATTTTATCGTTAAATTGGTGACCCCGAATAAACACGCGAAGAAGTCGAACGATTCAGTGAGATTCAGGAACGCGGATCCTGAGGCTTTCTACTGGTAAGTCCATTTTTAATTAATAATCATTAATAATTGTTAAAAAATAAATAATATCTAGCCTCAGTAATTTAAAAAAAATACGCCTCGCGTATACTGGGATTACTACGGTAATTTCAACCAACACGTGGAATTGGTTAGAAGCTATCGGATCGAATAATATCATAATCCATAATTAAATATGCAATCCACAAATATGTCTTGATTTTTATCGAATAATAACAAAATATTATTTCACAGCATTGATTTTATTACATTATTTATCGTATTCCTAAATGAATTACGTAAAATCTACCACAAATCAATCAACACGTGCTCAAATAAAAACGTTGTATGTAAAAGGTCTCTAAAATATTACAACTCAACGAAATATTGACTTAATTAAACATTCTTCTATTCATTATTTTTAAAAAAGAACTAATCTCTTTTTTACACTCTATTCCAGAAAAAATTAACCTAAAAAACATCGTGGCACCGCATGGCTGAACAATCGCCGCTGCCGACGGAAAGTTCTAGAAACAACGAATAGCCCGATCGCAGAGCTACATAAGAAGAACATCTACCACGTAAATGTTTAAAAAACAGTTTAATCTATAAGTTTGTTAGATAAATATCAATATTTAGTTTCATTTATTTAATATTTAGTGATCGTTTACTAAACATTTTGCAATTTTAAATGTGTTTCTAAAAAACATGCTACAAAGAACAATTGAACATCAAGAATATTACAATTCATTTGTTTGTCAAAATTCAAATATTTGTTAGAATTCATTTCTTTAAACAATTGACAAACAATTTTCAAATATTCTTTTTTCATAACCTATGAAAGATTTCAACCGTTTTTACATTTTAAAAAAACTTTTAGAGATTTAAAATTTTAAAATTAATATGGACAACGAATTTTAAAATTAAATTATTTTAACATACTTTATAATCTTGACATATTTGTAACATTATCTTGCCATATTTGCCATACTTTTTGCCATTTTTACTGCATAAAACTCTGACGGAATTATGTAATGACCAATCGTGAAGAAAAACCCAACGAAGAACCAAGTACAACAAATCTCATCGTAATTCCGAAAGAAGACATCGGCAAATTGAAGATGGAAGAACACAACGCATATATATTAACGAAGCCGTAAAATAATCCCGTAACAACGTTGAAGGACGTAATTTCATAATATATACTGATCACAAGCCGATCACCTTTGCCTTTAGCAAGAAACGAGCCCCTAGCTCTCCACGTCAAGAAAGACAGTTGGATTATATATATTACACAGTTTTCAACTGATATTAGGCACATCTCTGGACTCCAGAATATAGTAGCTGACACCCTATCCCGCATTGAGGAGATATACTGTCCTACTAAAATTGACCATGGGAAGATGGCAGAAGCGCAGTGTCAAAACGACGAATTTATTAAGGCGAAAGATGACACCGGCCTCTCCCTGCGTCAAATGGTGATACCCGGCACAGACAGATCACTATGGTGTGACATATCAACTGGCCATGTCAGACCTTTTGTTCCAGCTTCCATGCGAACAGAGATGGCGAAAAGCAATCAAAAGCTTCGTCAAACAATGTATCCCTTACCAGAAAGCGAAAGTCTCAAAACATACAGTAGCTCCACTCTCGACATATGTTTTACCAGAAGACCGCTTCCCTAAGCTTCATATCAAATTAGTTGGCCCTCTGACAGCAAGCAACGGTTATCAATACCGGTTGACAATGATCGATAGATTCACCGACTGGCCTGTAGCTGTCCCACTGAAGGACACGTCTGCAGATGCAGTAGCAACCGCACCGATGGACCACTGGTTAGATCGTCACGGTACCCCGGAGACGATTACTACAGACCAGGGACGCCAGTTCGAGAACTTCTTATTTAAGAAGATAACAGATAAATTTGGTATCAAACATACAAGGACCACCGCTTATCAAAAAAGGCCAATGGCCTAATAGAGAGATGGTATCGTACGCTGAAAGCATCTCTTATGGCGAGTGGCGAGCCGAACTAGTTGAAAAATCTCCCACTGATCCTAGTTGGATTGAGATTTACAGTTCGAGAAGATCTATAATGTTCCCCTGCTGAACTCACCAGGTAGAACATTAAGATTACCTAGCGATTTCCTCATCGAAACGCATAGAGAAGAACCTGATACCTACGTCGATCGATTGCAGAGAAAATTTGAAAATATCAAGCCAACACCTGCCAGCGCTCATGGATCAAGAAAGTGCTTCGTACATAAAGACTTAGCTCAGACTACCCACGTCTTTCTGAGAACAGACAGTGGAAGAAAACCCCTTCAAAACCCTTATGAAGGTCCTTACAAGGTAGAAGAACGCGATGAGAAGACTTTTGTCATCAGCGTAAATGGAAAGCCTAAACGTGTCTCCATAGACCGACTTAAACCTGCTTTCATACCTGTAGAAGATAACGTGCCAGCTTACGCATCTGTCCAGGAACCACTCCCAGAAATCAAGAGAACAAGATCTGGTCGCAGAGTACATTTTCCCGACAGATACCTGTCGTAACGCAATTAATGTGGCAAATAAAACTAATTATTTTCTTTCTACAAAACCATATTAAGCTAAAAAGAAATAAAAAATAATGTTTAAAGAACATATTCAAGTCATAGCTAACCATGTATTTTTTAAGTTACTGATACTAAAGTTTACAATCTTTGTATGAAATTTTGAACTCTAGTATTATTGTTATTTAACTTTTATTTAAAAACATAGCGCAGAGGCACTATGTGTAAAGAAATAAATCTCGGTTATCGAAGAGATGAACCGGTGTAATAATGAAAAGTTTTCATTTTAAAAAACATGTAAACCATGTGACTAGTTTTAAGAAAAGTTCAAATCTCTTTATTAAGGTAATATAAACCATTTAAATAGCTAAAGTAATCTTAACATTACACAATGTATCTTACGCTAAATATAACTTATTAGAAAATATATATTATATTAAATATAATCGCATAAAGATATCTGTTACCAAATGAACATACTAATGTGTCTTATGTTGGCCATATAATCAACATAACACATATTAAGGTTATTACTATTAAGGTTATTATTGTTTACCTTTAATTACCTACATGTTAATTAAGATTATTGTTTACCTTTAATTATCTACATGTTAATTAAGATTATTGTTTACCTTTAATTATCTACATGTTAATTAAGATTATTGTTTACCTTTAATTATCTACATGTTAATCAAGATTATTGTTTACCTTTAATTATCTAAATACTAATTAAGATTATTGTTTACTGACATACACACACTCCTACAGAAGTGTAGGTTAACAAATAAATTAAAAAAATGTAACTTTTAAACATGAATTTATTAATAAGAGAATCCTTCATATTCCAGTGATAAGAAAATCACTTCGTATGAATAATTTCAAATACTTCTGTATTACATTTAGCAGATATATGTACATTGTAATTAAGCTTAAATAGTCTGAATTAACGATTTGAATTCAATCATAATTCACTTGATTCTTTTCTTTGCTCAAAGCAAAAAATGCTTATTTAAGGAAGTAGCTTAAGTATTTTTATTTAAACTAATAATTTTATATACTAATAATACATTTTAAGGTGACTTATAAAAATGATGATGCATTTTTAAATAATTTTTACTTCATCTTTAAATAATTTTTACCTAAAGATAAAAATATGTTGAATGCGATTATCTTAACTTATTTGCAATATGCAAATTCAGCGCAATTATTTTAATTTACTTTAATCTTGTTAAGACATTATTCTAAAAATAACTTTATGTTTATTAATATACATCAAAGATAATTGTAAGAATACTTAAGGAAACTTATAATGTTGCATCCATATTTTACAATTACATAATTTTAATTTTATGTCGTTTAAAAAACTGGGTGGGAGGTATGTAATATGCAAGCACTGAACAACCATAAATTCTTTTGAATTATATTCTTTTTAAATATGCCAACACTACAAGACAAAAGGCGATCAGCCTGCCCTCTTTTGTTTGTAAAACAAATCTTCATTCGCTTTCCTGCGTCTTGCTGAATCGGACGTGTTCTACGATATACTAGTGACTTGTTGACTCGCATATTACAACCGATCCTAGTTATTAAATTTACCTTCTGAACATTGTACGCGTTGAGAAATAAATCAATCAAATGGTGACCCTTCTTTTATTAATAGCTCCGCGACAAACTTTAACGAAAGCGCTTGGTAAGTATCGTGATTAATTAATTAACTAATTAACCGTTACACCCCATTAAACCATTTTATCGTTAAAAGTTAATTAATTAATCACGATACTTACCAAGCGCTTTCGTTAAAGTTTGTCGCGGAGCTATTAATAAAAGAAGGGTCACCATTTGATTGATTTATTTCTCAACGCGTACAATGTTCAGAAGGTAAATTTAATAACTAGGATCGGTTGTAATATGCGAGTCAACAAGTCACTAGTATATCGTAGAACACGTCCGATTCAGCAAGACGCAGGAAAGCGAATGAAGATTTGTTTTACAAACAAAAGAGGGCAGGCTGATCGCCTTTTGTCTTGTAGTGTTGGCATATTTAAAAAGAATATAATTCAAAAGAATTTATGGTTGTTCAGTGCTTGCATATTACAATTTATTTATTTACGTCCTTTACAGGCTTTTGCATGGATATTTACAAATAATATAATAATAAATAACATAGAAAGAAACAACATAATTTGACGCTTTTATGTAGAGTTAAATAGTTTCAAATAAGCTAACTCTACTCGATGAAAAACATCGTACTAATGCATGCTTATACTGTAACATTGATGTGCCAAATATGTCAACAACATCCAAGTATTTGTTCCCCAGATGTTGAATCCGTCGCATAGGGGAATAATATTGCGACGCTGAAGTTGAATTGTCACAATAAAATGGTAGGTACTGTCTTGTCCTATCAGGTACATGAAAATAAATCAAATATAGCAGTTCAGGGGTATAAAACATTGAATTAATAATCTTAAATAAACATGTTAAGTCGCAAATAATTGTACGTCATGAACGATTTTGCTTCTATTTAAAATTTAGTTTCATTGTATCCAAAGTAACGTACCTATTTATTTCTAGTTCCATATAAAAAGAATAAAATATCTTAAATATAGTATCTTATATTTGTATATAAGATACTATATTTAAGAATTTCTTTCAGGGCGGATTTTTGTCGCTTGACCGTGCGTTGAGTATTTACGTGACGTTCGCCCGTGGGAACATTGCCGGGTTCATAATGAATAATATTAATACTTGACAAGTCACTACTTTTTCTTTAAGGCCATCCACCGGCTAAAATTTTAACGAAATCACGCGCTCCTTATGCAGGTGGCGACAAGGTTGAAAATCCCACTGTACATCGGCCGCATGTTTCGATTTCGGCAAAAAAAAACATCACCAAAATGCCTATTTTATTCAATTCTGTAAAGCTCAGACCTAATTATTAAAATATTTTACGGTCATATTCTAAAAAACTTCATTTACCACAATGAGCAATACGAAAATATGGGAAAAGGTGTTCATAAGTAGGAGATTTTGCGCTTTAAACATTTTTTTAATGTCCATACTTTATTTTTTTCTAAGCTTATAAACAGACATATACTAAAAAAGTGCACTGTTAAATGAAAGGCCAAGGTGTGATCTACTTGAAGTATTTAATTCAATCATCTATGATATTTCTAGGCCAACAAATTCTCAAACCGAAAACACACGATTTTGCATTACTTCCCATTGCATCGCCTTAAGGTTATTCTAATAAATGAGACTTAAGATCCAGTCCTCCGAGTGGAAACTGAACCTTGTTTGAAAACGCGATATGTTAATATGGAAGAGAGAGGGAGCGCACTAGGAGTAAGCGATCGTATTAAAAATATGTAATAAAGCACGACATATTTGGAACAGAGCCTTCAAAAAACGCTGTAATTTTTTTTATTTATACTTATAACAAGTTAAGTAACAGAACCACAAATGTTATTTATATTTTTCGGAGAATACTTCGCGATTTTAACGAAGGAATTTCAAATAAAACCTTCAAGTTTTTAAGAAAAGTTTGCAATATGTACATAGAAATTCTGAATACGGAGGCTAATTACTATAAACGTAAATATTTAAAAAATATTGCGAGCTATGGAAAAGGTCAAGTGTATGGCCAAATTGACGAATTAATGGCACAAAAAAAAACTATATTTACATATCGATGAAATTATTATATCCTACCTCAGGAATCTAAATAACGTTTCCATCTGTATTTATTTATAAAAAATAAAATAACTTTGTTTTAATTCCACTTTATTATTTTTTCATACAACCGGTTTCGATTCAACCTGAACCTTCTTCCTCAGGGGTGAATAAAAATATATTAAACATAATACAGAAATACATGGTATTTAATAGAAAATTAGAAGAGAGAGACAGAACATCAACTTAGGTGGGGGGCAAGGAAGGAAGAGCTTCAGAGGGAGGGGTGAAAGTGGGCGGAGGTAATGGAAATATTTAAAAAATGGGGGTGTTAGACAAATCTAGTTGTTTATTAAGTAGATTGGTTTTATTGATTTTTAATGACTTTTTTTTATTTCAAGGGCTTCAAGATTAAAACAAAGTTATTTCATTTTTTATAATTATGTATTCCCACAAAGTGTTTGCTACATGTAAAGATGTATTTATTTATTTCATGATGTTTTACAAAAGTTGCAAAAAATGTGACCTTACTGGGATACCCCTTTCTAACGTCACATTGTACATGGTTATATATATGGATTATAAATTAGATCAAGTTTTAAGTAAGTTTTCGTAATTATGTTAAAATATTGCTAAAGGAACATTGTAATGTAATAAATGAATAAAAATTCTAAAATCTAGGAAAAAACATACCGTGACCGTTAAACTCTGTTGGGTTGCAACATTATATCTATATTCTTCCTTCGCGTGTCCTTAATCCATATCTTATTACTTCTTTTGAAGTCGGTTAATTTTGTAAAGGTTTTTATTGCGAGAGGGAGGATGTTAAATACTTTTATAGAGAAATATCGCTTTATCCAAAAGTTGTTTCAGTTGTAGTTTGGTGGAATGTAAGTTGTAATAAAGATCTTGTTAATCGACCCGAGTTTGTATGTGCCAAGTTATCCTGGTTTTTGTTAATGCGTAAATTAAAATGTCTTTTGAATGTAATTGTTTCAAATACATTAAATTCAGGGCATTAAAAACATAGTATGTAGGAGTACCGATGGGGCAACTACACTTGACATACATAAAAAAGTGTTAATTAAATTTAAACCAGTCGATTGTTTCGAGAGGTCATTTAATGATAATAAATATATCAATACCTAGCTGACCGCCCTGCCACGGATGGCATTGATTCGATTAACCTAATTACGGATGCAATTAAAATATATACACACCCGATTGACATCAGTAGGGACGATGGAACAGGTTGACACACAGCACTTCTTATGGGCTTTGAAGGAGAGTTCCATGAAGTGACCACCGCAACCCAAATTCACGTACATTAAAAACATATGTCCTAATGATGATGGGTGACTACAAGGCTTCCCGAAACATTTAAAAAAAAAACTTTGGTTCATATCGATATATGTCAGATGTTTTCAAACAGTTTCATAAGTTAAATGATTTTAGGCCATACATAGTTTTATCTATTTTTTATTTTTTCTAATAAAGTTGTGAATTCTTGCTTATCGTTTGGGTCCCATAATTGATTTACAGCCAAAGTAACGCCTTGTGACGACTATTACTATCAATAAACAAAGAAAAATTAATTTGAAAATTTTATTTCATTCCAAACATTTATTTTTTTCTAAATAATAAAGTTCTTAAGTATGTATCTACTTGTGTTATCCATTTTGAAAATATTCTACACAAAAAAACTTCTTCTTTTGAGTATGTAATCTGTGGCTAACCAGAGTTGTATATCTATGTGCTAACCTCAAAACAACATGGCGGGTTCATTGTTTATCATACTATTTTTTAAATGTTACATATTGGATTTCATTCAAACTACACTCTAAACCTTCTCTGCACTAATAAGAACAAATTTTGCTATTTTTAGCGAAACCGGTCAAGTAATTTTTGAGAAAATTGAGGACAGACAGACACACATTCAGTTTTATTATTAGTTTTGAGAATATGATGCCGTGTTGCGCTTCCTCCTCCTTTAACCAACTTTTTTGACAGTGTTACGTGTCTATCGTCAGGGCAGATGTATAGATTATAGTGAAATGTGTATTTACGTATACAGAAGTGATACCGTCTTGTACTACCGCGCACAACACGATATCACTTCTACATACATAAACACATATTTTGCCACAATCTACACATCTGCCTCGATGTTGGACACTGTAATGCTGTCCGAAACGTTGTCTAAAAGAGGAGGAATAATATCTTAAAAACCAATAAAATAAAAAAATGTTGTCTAAATTTAAGACGGATTTTTATTGCTTGACTGTACCTACACCATTCCAGCCTAAATTATTTTCCAATCTTTTCTAGGCTTTAAATCTCAAAATGATTCCTTCGTATGATAAAAATAATTGACGCCCCCCTAAATCTCGGCGCCCGGGTGTTCATTAAACTCAAAACCATACTTTAATCTACGTATCTTTTCCGGACAGTCCCACGGATGTTTGAGACAATATGCAATCTTCCTACGCAAAATGTATGATTTAACCATGACTACGAGTATTGACCAACCCACATACAAATGGCGCTCGTTCTGGCGTGAGAGACAACACCACAACACAAAGGCAATGTGGCGAATAATGCTGCCAAAGCCAAACAATGCAATTACTTAACAGCAGTTTACAACAAAGCGAGTTAAGAGGAACGGCTGCGCTGCCTGTTTCGTACATAACTTAATTTTGGATTTGAGGCCAAAATACCCATTCAAACTGAATGATATATTTTTTTTAAATTAAAGTTTAGTAAATATCTAGTATGGATGAGAAGTATTTTATTTATTTTTGTTTTAAATTACGAAGTATAGGCCATGAAAAAAATTGATTTAGATGCAACTTAGAAAATTATTTGCGGGCTTAGAGTATTTAAAAATATATATATATCGTATTTGCTATGTAAATATGATTAAGTAAATAAAAATATGAAAACAAAATATAAAAAATAACGTTTTTTCTAGTCGATATTTTAAATTATGTACGGCAAATGTGTGTTCCAACGCAATTTAATGTTAAGTCCATCGTAATGCTTTTTTTAATACATATTCTTAAAATTTTATATTACATTATATTTCAAAGCAGACGGGGTAAAACTATTTTTTTTTAAATCACCGTTGGCCCCCAAATAATTGTTAAAGGTGCCTCTAAAATCGCGAAATATCAATTATTTTAATGGCCTATATTTCATAATGTAAAACAAAAATAAATAAATTACTTCTAACCTGTAATAGATAGTTGCTATACTTTTTGAAGAAAAAAGGGTCATAAGGTTTAGGTGAGTATTTTGGCCTCAAATCCAAAATTAAGTTTTGTATCAAACAGGCCGCGCAGCCGTTCCTCTTAAATGGATACTGTTCTTAGATCTTACGGTTCATAGCTCATATGGCAATCCATCTATTTTCAAATGAATTAAATATCATATTCATCTGGACTATCTGTCACTCCAATATCTATTCCACCCTCTACGCCTTTTGGTCGATCTAAACCAAAGCATTCATAAGTAACTAACTAACCTAACCATCACGCCATTTCCCAAGAGGGTGGGCAGAAAGGACGGACCGCTAAACAACTCGTTCTTGGCATACACTTCTTGCTTCATCCATATTCATACAACGTCTCATACATTCTCTTCTGTTATTCCGTGTTCTGGCATGGCCCGACTCAAGTATTTGATTCACATGACTTTGCAGGATACGGAAGTCAACCAACGCCATTGTCGTGGCTTCATCCGGGTGGCTCACTGCCGTGGTAAAAACACACTATCTTCCTTAGGAGTCCTAGGGAAGATACTATGTTTTTACTTACAACGGCAGCTCAGCTCTCCACTCAATGAGCGATGGTGCAGATGATGTGACTACCACACTGAAAGACGATCCCTTAAATTAAATTAATATAATTTATTCTATGTTATTTTATTAACTATTATGTTTTTAATTTTCATTATTTTATTTTGATATAATAATCATTTGGTAATTATTATTTTTTCTTCTCATATATTTTTATTTTACCTTTTGTTATATTAATGTCTCTATTTATATTTGTATATACTTCATGTAATATGGCGGACTGGGTTTGCACTATCCTGCTTATTCTAACATAAATAAAAATAAATAACCATTACTTTTCTCCCCTCAGCCACTCACCCTCTCTTCATCTGCTTTGGGTGAACTATTGTTCGAAGAATGTTGGGAAACCACCATGCTAAACATCTCCACGTCTTCATCCAATCTATATACCTCCCCAACACATCGAACAATTAACAGACATGGGATTTTTCTCGAAGACGAAAATATTCCACGTCTTACACCCTGCGACCTTCCATTTCTCCTCTCATGACCAATTTTGGACTGTTGCACTCGTTGCTCCATAGCATGTTTCGGAGGCATGTCGTTTTTCCTCTTTTTATACTCTTCAGGAGCTCTCTCTCCTTGTTCAGTTCCCACAGTACCTGCTCGTTTGTAACCCGTTAAGATAAAATTGTACTCAGTGTATTATTAGAAAATTATCAACTTCTTGTGACCTATTAAGAAAAATTCTTTTCATGTAAATAAAGGTTTAAAATTTTTACATACACACAACCGGTTTACAATTACAATTAGACAAATTTGAAATTTTAGTGAATAAAATATAATTAATAAAAAAAAATTTAAATAGCTATCCCTTGAATTTAATTCCATATTTATATTAATAATAACATAAATTTATCTTTTAATTTCCAATATAAATTTGTTATTCAATGTTTTATAATATTTTTTACTAACATATTTTACTTTAATAAATTTTTGTTTATGTTTATAATTTGTCTATTCTTACATTATTGTGTTCTATGTTCATCATTTGTCTACACTTGACATTATTATTTTTTATTATTCTATATATTCCTGATGAGGAAAGTATCGCTTTAGAAACATGTTGATATGCATATGTTAATAAAGTGGTGAATACAAAGTAATTTTTAATTAATTTATTGAGAAAAAGTCTATAATTAGGAAAATCTAAACCTTAACTCCCGGACATCTATCTTACCCTCTCCTATATGAAACAATTCTTATTTTTTTTTATTTACGGTCATTACCATTCACAAGCATAAAAAATATAATATACCGGACATATACACAAGCCATTATTTTGGAAACACATTAATACAGTTACTATACCTACAGCAAAGAGCATACAGATTGGAACTTACAAGGCAAAACGGGAAAAAAATATTATAATTAAAGTCCTTCACATATTTAACACAATATATTGGCTTTCACTTGACCCAGGGACACATTAAAGTAGTAAATTACTTCACAGTACTAATTGCCATGAAATGGTAGAGAACATTTGATGGTTTGTTTCTGTAAGCGCAGTGTACTCCCTAGTGGTTCTAGTAGATATATGAAAATTTATCGGGTTAAGTAGATCAGGACACTTAATAATGGCGTTTATGGTTACATATAAAAAAATACACGTCTCTGAAACAAACTCAGAGCCTAAATGGTTACTATTTAGGAAATTCGTAAAACAACGACTGTTCTAAGGATTTCGTTATAAAATATTCTAGATTATGTATATGTAAAAACTTGTATATTTATATTTCATTATAAATCAATACATATTAAAGAAACCCGCTTTTGTTTTGCATTTATTCGTTAAGCTGAGAAATATTTTAAATGAAAGCATTATCAAAAATGTGTACTATGCCCTTGTTCACTTTTTGCTTATCAACGGCATTATTGGTTGGGGAGGATCTTTCACAAATAATCATCATAAATTAATACTTAAAAAAATTCCACCTTCTCAACGAAATCACTTTTCACACTGTTTCCAGTACCAATTGTAGAAGATATACTTAAGCAAGTTTCTATTATAAAAATGCGTAAAAAGAAAAATCTTAAAGAAAATCGGGTATATTACAAACTTGTGAGAAATGGAAATCAATTTATAAAACCTCATTTTAAAATAACTTATATGCAAAACCATTATATTTATCAAGCCATAAAACATTACAAAAACCTCCCAATTGAAATAGGCTGTATTAATGACCAATCAGAACAAATAAATCAAATTAAACTTGCATACGTACATATTTCATACAAAACATTTTATAAATAGAAGCAAATTAAACTTGCATACGTACATATTTCATACAAAACATTTTATAAATAGAAGCAAATTAAACTTGCATAAGTACATATTTCATACAAAACATTTTATAAATAGAAGCAAATTAAATATTATGCACGAGTACCTACTAAATTAAGAATTGTGGCTCCCTTACTAGACACAAGAACTCCTCTTTTCTGATAAGGTATACACGACCAAGAATACCCTTTAATTATTTATTTTTTTATAAAATACTTGTAATGCAACTTATAAGAAATAATAAAAAAGTAAAAAAATAATATATCATAACCAAATCTGGAACGCACTTTAGAAAAACAGATTCAATTTATTTCTGTGAAAATACGTCCGAACTTTGCCTGACCGCATTTCAACGGCATGCGCATCGATTTCACCACTGCCATTAACGGCCCTGGTGGTCCAGCGATCAGTCGCTAACCCGGAAGTCACGGGTTCGATCCGCGGCCAACGCAAAAATACTCTTGCGCAAATATGACTCCACTTATTTTCGTTGACTTTTAAAATATTCTGTATTTCGAATTGATTAGTTTTGATTACAGAAAACCGATCAAGAAGTTTATTCAGTTGCGGGAGAATTAATTCTGCGATGTATTTTTATTCAGGTTTTCAAATGTTATCAAATATGTTGTCAAATTATATAAATACAAACAATGTTTATATAGTTATACTGAATAATAAAATATTGCTATGTCCATATCAACCACATCATCAAAATCTTTCTATTGTTTTGAACAATGGGAAATTAAATCAACTATTCCTATTATTTACAAATACTATTATAAATATGTTAGAACATTGAAGCTATCCACGAATACGAATTTGACTAGCAAATGACAATGGGTCAGTGGACAAGTGGCCAAAAGCGCGAAATTTCCGTGCCAAACGTTGTGGGTTCAAACCTCCAAAAACAAAAAATAAATCTCCCGGTTCATCGCATTGGTTTTTGGTTTCAGTTTTATATATATTTCTAAAATAACTATAAGTATTTTTTCCTTCATAGTCTGTAGTTGTAGTGGTTACGATCCTCGGCTATGAATCCGGAAGTCGCGGGTTCAAATTCAAGTGCACAAGTAAATTTTATTTGATTAATTTGTGTTATTTCACAATTTATTCATGAAAAAAAATATATACTATATTTGCGGCACGTTCCAGAGTCGAATTCAGAATCGAATCAAAGTCAAAACGCTCCTTGAATGCTTTAGCCGCGTTTGGTGACCAGATCTGAATAGCCAGGTTCTTCCCCACCTTCCTATTCTCCATCTCCTACCCCTTCCTTCTACATTCATCCTCACGACATATCCCAATTGGGGATTCCATAGTCACACTGGCTCCAGCGGTTATGAGCAGTTGGGACACTTGTAGGGTATTCACATGAAAAAAGCAAAGATCCCTTTCAAAACAAATAAAAATTTAAAATATTTCGCCTGCGGCGTTCATTCTCTCCTTCATTTTTCTGGGAGTACCTAAGTATGTTGGCTTAATGTTTTATTTTCTATGCGACTGAGAGATGAACAAAACTAATGGCTCTTTGTATTTATTTCAGACCGTGCTAACTCTTGGCATCATCCTTGGCGTGGCGCTACCTGGTTGCCATGCTGGGTAAGTCTTAATATATGTGGTTTTTTAAACGATATTTATACCTTACTAGTTGATGTGTACCTGGACTTGCTCGAGTTTTTTGTTTGGAATAAAATTATGAAGTTGTAAATTCTTGCTTATCGTTTGGGTGCCATAATTGATTTGATAGCTATAGTAATGCCTTGTGACGACTATTACTATCTCTAAACATAGAAACAATTTTAAAATATTTATTTCATTCCAAACATTTATATTTTCAAAATATATCAAAATCGTAAAGTTCTTAAGTACGTACCTACTTGCGTTTCCCATTTTGAAAATATTCTTCTCAAAAAACCTTCTTCTTTTGAATATGTAATCTGTGGCTAACCAGAGAGGTATATCTACGGGCTAACCTCAATACAACATGGCAGGTTCAATGTTTTTCATACTAATTTTAAAACGTTATAACAACAATTTTACATATTGAATTTCATTCAAACTACTCTCTAAACCTTCCCGGCACTAATAAGAACAAACTGTGCCATTTTTAGCGAAATCGGTAATTAAGTAATTTTCGAGAAAATCGAGGACACACAGACCAACATTCATTTTTATATATAGAGATATAGATACGCAATCGGTGTGTACGTGAGACACATCGAGATGATAATAATGTTCTCAGTGAGTCCTGGAATGATTCAACAATCGTCATAATAGGTCATATGTTTCACACTAGCTGAGCTGATCATGGCACACCGTCTCATATGCTTGCTGGATTATTACGTATCGATAATATATTATAAAGTTCGAGTAGTATAATATACTTGGTAGAAAATATTCTTCACTATATGTACTTCTTTATCAGCTTTGTGGAATTCCGTTTAGATTTACCTCAAATTATTACGTCTAAAAGGGATCGAAATTTGGGAGGCGGGTATGGGTACCGCCGCCCCGGGAACCATTTTTTTGGATGACCAACACCTCTGCCATAGGTCATCCCAAGTGGTTCGCTACGTTTGGTGACTTAGCAGGGGTGCCCGGGTTCATGGGGTAAGGTTTGTCCAGGTCTTGGCAGCGGATGCGTTGGCCTACCTACTGCGTGGTGGGTCGGATCGGGAGAGAATGGTTGAGGGAGACCCTTTACAACTGGCTACCGTTGTCCAGGCCGCTCGATAGCACAGGGGCCCGACCCTCAGGCTCACGACTGAGGGTGGGCTGCCCCACCAGCGAGTGTAAAAACCCCGCCGCTGCTGTTGTGCCGATTCGTGACCGGAGGGGACCCAGCAGTAGCGTTTGGGGCGCATTGGGAGCCCTTCCCAGCCAGACTCTCCCAACCATAGCCTTGCACCGCAGTCGGTGGGATGGATTCATACGTCCGTCAGTCCTGGATACCCTGACCCCCAGCTTCCTACCCACCCTTTATACCTAATCCTTCCCTTGCTTTCCCTTTTCTATAAAACCCCCAAAAATAATTTAAAAAAACATGGAATCACAAAACAATAATAACATCATTACAACGGCGAGTAGTAGGCGTCCCCGGTGCAGGCCAAAAATGTTGGTAAATTTTACCAACATTCGAGGCCTGCACAAAAATTTAAATTCTGTCCATCATCACCTTCAATCCCAACGCCCAAACCTTTTATTCCTCTCCGAAACGCAGATAGCTGAGCCTCCAGACGCCTCCTATCTGGACTGCCCGGGCTTCACCCTCGTAGGCAAGTTCAGACCAAAAAGAGGTGTTTGTTTGTATAGCCGAGCTGACGTCAACTGTGTGCGACTGTTGAGTCTGGAAAATTCCAGATTTGACGTAATGTGAGTGCGCATCAGTCTTGCCAGTACGGTAAGATTTTATGTGTGTTTGTACCGCTCACCAAACCTCAGCGAATCAGACTCATCCGAGCTATTTAAACATTTGAGCGAAACTATTGATGACCTCTTACCCCGCTACCCTTCGGCCGAGTTTGTTGTTCTGGGGGACTTCAATGTTCATAATGAACCGCGGTTGAAGTTCTCATGTTCAACAAACTCGGCTGGCCGACAGGCGGAATTCTTTGCCCTTTGCCATGGGTTGGAGCAACTGGTTCAGGAGCCTACGAGGGTTCCTGATGTCCAGACTCACCGCTCCAATCTGTTAGACCTATTTTTAACCACCGAGCCACGTGGTTATGGGATTGATGTCGCAGCGCCTTTAGGATCGTTCGACCATTGCCTGGTGACGACATCAATCCCTATTAACTTCAGACCCCCAATTGAGAGGCTGAAGAGGAAAATGTGGCACTATAGGTCAGCAGATTGGTTCGGTCTGCGGGCGCATTTTAATGCTTTCCCATGGTCAGCTGTCTGTTTTCAGACTTCGAATCCGTCCAGATGTGCCCAGGAAATTAGTGAAGTCATCACATCTGCGATGGATGGCTTCATTCAATCAACCATTAAAGAAACTGGCGAAGGTTCAAAGCCGTGGTTCAGTCGACAATGCTCCGAAGCAGTTCGACGAAAAAACGCGGCTTACCGAGCCTACAACACATCTCAAACGTCAGAAAACAGATCAGCATATAACAAATTGGCAAAGGACAGTAAGAGAATCATCAATAGGTCAAAATTTGAGCACGACCAGTAAAAAGCTAGCTGCCTGCCGCATGGCAGCAGGGCGTTCTGGTCGCTAGCGGGCTCCATAGGTCGCAATTTCTGCAAATCCAGTCTGCCGCCTCTTACCAGACCTGACGGTTCACTAGCAAACACTGCTACCGAAAAGGCCAACCCTTTAGGGAAAATGTTTGCAGAAAACTCGGCCCTCGACGACCGGGGTGCCATCCCGCCGTCGGTTCCTCACTGCGGCTTCTATATGAAAAAGCTGAGGATACGGCATCGGGATGTACTCCTTGTCTTACGGAGGCTCGATGTTAATAAAGCTAGTGGACCTGACGGAATACCTGCCCTGGTATTGCAGAGGTGTGCTGCAGCAATCGCTCCAGTTTTAACAAAGCTCTTTAAAATGTCCCTGAAATGTGGCTCTGTGCCCTCTGGTTGGAAAAAGGCGGTCATTCATCCTATACCTAAGAAAGGTGACTGCTCCAACCCGGCCAACTACCGCCCCATAGCGATCACATCAGTTCTGTCCAAGGTGATGGAACGTGTGATCAACGACAAACTGCTTACATACCTCGAAAAGAACAAAATCATTAACGACCGCCAGTATGGATTCCGGCGGAACCGCTCGTGCGGTGATCTTCTCGCGTATGTGACGCATGCTTGGGGACGGTGCCTGGAACGTTATGGTGAGACTCAAACGGTCTCACTGGACATTTCTAAGGCCTTTGACCGGGTTTGGCACCGAGGACTTATCAACAAACTGCCTTCTTACGGACTTCCCGTTTCCTTGTGTACGTGGATTGCCGACTTTTTGAGGGAGAGATCAATTCAGACGGTTGCTGATGGTTTCATCTCTTCCTCGCATTCAATAAATGCTGGCGTCCCACAGGGATCGGTTCTATCTCCGACACTGTTTTTGTTGCACATCAATGACCTCTTGACATGTGCACCAATCCATTGTTACGCGGATGACAGTACAGTCCATGATTGCTTTTTGTTTGACAAGCCCCCAAAGGGCACACAAACTCCAACGGCTCGGAGGGCTTTGAAACAGAGAATGGACGGTTACCTTGAGAGGGTCTCCTCTTGGGGTAAGAATAACCTCGTCGAATTTAATGTTTCAAAGACCCAATCATGTCTGATTACGCCTAAAAGGGATCGAAATGACAATCTAGTCTCCTTTAATGGAAGCAATCTTCCCAACAAGCCCTCCATTGATATGCTTGGTGTAACCTTAAGTGATCAGCTCAGGTATGGGGTCTCCATCGAAACCCCAGTAAAGTTAGCCTCTCAGAAGCTGGGCGTATTGTACAGAGCCCGCAGATACTTTAATAGTACACAACTGCTGACCCTGTACAAATCGCAAGTGCGCCCCATTGTAGAATTTGGCAGCCACCTCTGGTCGGGAGTCCCAAAATATCTGAAAAAACCTTGACTCTGTGCAGAAACGGGCGGTCCGTTTGATAGATTCGCCTATCTTAACAAATGGGTTGCAATCTTTGGAGCACAGGCGTCGGGTGGGAATGCTGTCCTTGTTCTACCGGTATTTTAATGGAAGATGCTCCGAGGAACTAGCGTCATTGATCCCTTCGGCACCGGTGCATAGTCGGGAAACACGTCAAACGCGCGCCCAACATTTGCACACGGTTGACATTTGTCACATGAGAGCGGGTCGCTTCTACGACTCGTTCTTGTGTTCAACAGCTCGGCTGTGGAATGATCTGCTGGCCTCTGTGTTTCCTCCATCCTATAACATGGGTCTCTTCAAGACCCAAGTTCACTCCTTCCTATCCTCTAAAAGATCCTCCACACAGCATCCCCAAAGATGATATAGGCCTTGAGGGAAATTGTTTCCTCCTTGGTCTCCTGTGTGGAGTTACTGTAAAAAAAAAAAAAAATGAAAAGCTAGTCTCCTTTAATGGAAGCAATCTTCCCAATAAGCCCTCCATTGATATGCTTGGTGTAACCTTAAATGACCAGCTCAGGTATGGGGGCTCCATTGAAGCCAGGGTAAAGTTAGCCTCTCAGAAGCTAGGCGTATTGTACAGAGCCCGCAGATACTTTAATAGTACACAACTGCTGACCCTGTACAAATCGCAAGTGCGCCCCACTCTACAATTTAGCAGCCACCTCTGGTTGGGAGCCTCAAAAATATCTGAAAAAACCCTTGACTCTATGCAGAAACGGGCGGTCCATTTGATAGATTCACCTACAAACGGATTGAAATCTTTGGAGCACAGAAGTCAGATGGAAATGCTGTCCTTGTTATACCGGTATGTTAATGGAATATGCTCTAATGAACTAGCGTCATCGATCCCTTCGGCACCGGCGCATAGTCGGGAAACACGCCAAACGCGCACCCAACATTTGCACACGGTTAACATTTGTCAAGTGAGAACGGGTCCCTTCTACGACTCGTTCTTGTGTTCAACAGCTCGGGTGTGAAATGATCTGCCGGCCTCTGTATTTCCTCCCTCCTCTCTTCAAGACCCGAGTTCACTCCTCTAAAAGACCCTCCACACAGCATCCCCAAAGATGATATAGGAAGAGGGAAATTATTTCACTCAGAGCCTCCTGTAAAAAATACATTTATTAACCGTTATTCAAAAGTGAATAAAAAACTATCTCATCAAAACGGCCTATTCGGTTGACATCATTGCTTTCTCCTTTCTCGGCGTCTGACGTCGCACAGAGAGGTTGGCGTGTATTTTATTGTTGCATTTGTAATATTTGGATAGATTTTTTTTTTGATTTTTTTAAATGTTTATTTTTTAGTTTTAATTTGGGTACGCTCTGTAATTATAAAAAAACTTTTATAAATTACGTTAAAATTAATTACACTGTTTTTTTTTTTAACAATCATACAAGAAAAAATATAATATTTCGTATGTATATCGTAACAATTCATTTTCATAGTAATACATAATAAATATGTACTTTTGTGCCTATATTTTTTTATATAAAGATGTACCCCCATAAAAAGCAACGCTTGTGTGTATGGGGGAGGGGTGTTACTATTATGTATTTTTTTTATTATTATTATATGTTTTATTTAGATTATGTTATTTAAAAAAATACTTTGTAATCACCACTTTATTAATATATACATATCAAAATGTTTCGAAAGCGATGCTTTCTTCATCAGGAACATATTAATTTTCTCTTTGCCGAGGAAAGCATCGCTTTCGAAACATGTTGATATGTATATATTAATAAGGTTGGTGATTACAAAGTAATTTTTATTTCATTTATTAATAATGACGACACAAAGATAATATTAATATTTTGATGAAATTATATTAAAAAAATATACAGATATATATATATATATATATATATATAATATATATATATAAGTTTTCAGTACACTTTTTTTAGTTTTGTTTTGAATTCAATAAAGTTATTATTATCAAATCTTACATTTTCCGGTAATTTACTAAATTATTTTATTCCTACGTATTTGTAATTTAGTTGACCCAAAGTTTTTTTTACATATTGAAAGGATTTTTTTGCTTCAGATTTTGAGTGTTTCTGAATGGTTCATTTTTATTTAAAATATTTTCCTTATAGATTTGTAAAGTTGCGTTGTTATAAAGCAGAGTATTTAATTTTCTTACTTTAAATTCTTATATAAGTTCTGAAGGATATGTAACATTCATAAGCAAACCGAAACCAACCGCTGAACTTATGATAATGAAATGAAAATATACTTATTATTATTTAATTTAAAGTCTTAAATATATCGTGTTATTAGTTATTTATTTATTTATTTTTACGGCACAACACGTGCCATTAACATAAAGGTAAGATAAATGTAAATACAACAATAACAAAGAAACAGAAAATATAAGTATAACCAATATAAAATAAACTATTAAAAAGTACAAAAATGAGTACAGTATTTATAAAAATGCGTACAGTGTAAATATGATATAGTATGAAAACTTATAGAGTATAAAAAGTATAAAGTATAAAACAATATAAAGTATAGTTTTTTTAGTTGTTATTATTGTGACAGCTGTTTCGTCGTTTAAGACCATTTTCAAAATGGCCAGTACACAATAATAACAACTAAAAAACTATACTTACTTAATAATAACATTATTAAATTTGATAAAGTATAGTAACTAAAGTATAACAACTTTTAAAAATGTAAAGGGTGAAAAACCTTAAAAATATAAAGTATAATAATATGAATTATAAAAACATGTAAAAATATTAACTATGACAACTTGTAAAAATGTAAGGTATAAAAACTCTTAAAAATATAAAGTATAAAAACATGTAAAAATATGAACTATGACAACTTGTAAAAATGTAAAGTATAAAAACTCTTAAAAATATAAAGTATAAAAACATGTAAAAATATGAAGTATGACAACTTGTAGTAATATAACGTAAAAAAACTCTTAAAAATATAATGTATAAAACATCTAAAAATATAAAGTATGACAACTTGTAGAAATATAAAAACTTGTAAAAATATAAAGTATAATAATATGAATCATAAAAACATGTAAAAATATGAATTATGTCAACTTGTAAAAATGTAAAGTATAAAAACACTTAAAAATATAAAGTATAAAAACATGTAAGAATATGAAGTATGACAACTTGTAGTAATATAACGTATAAAAACTCTTAAAAATATCAAGTATGACACCTTGTCGAAATATAAAAACTTGTAAAAATATAAAATGTAAAAACTTGTGAAGATACAAAATGTAAAAAAAATTGAAATATAAAGATTATGTTTAGTTATTTTGTTTTATGTAAACGCCCAGAGGGCTTTGAGAAAATAATACATCTTTTTTGAAAAATTACAATATTTTAAATATGAAAAATAATCAAAATGTAGTTGTGCCCTACCATGAATGTAATATATAATTATGCATTGTAAAGTTAATTCTTAGAAAACCCTAGTTTCGAATTCTGTGACTTTATACTTTTGTTATAATAACACGCTTTACTTACATACTCTTCTTATAATTATGCTTTATACTTAAAAATTATTATTAAAGGCACATACGTGATGTAAAACCTTTATATAGACTAATAATTTTATTTTTTTAAATGTTGACATAACCTCAAAAGTAAACTTATCAATATTAGAAAGACCTAAAAGCGAATGAAAATGCGGCTATGGTTGTAGTTTTACACTTTGGTACACTGCAAAAACAATGGTAACAAGATGCTGACATTTTACAATGTGTCCTATCAAATTAAAATAAGTTTAAAAAAAAAAGAATTAAAAACGTCCCGAATTTTTTAATACAAAATCGAGTATATTGAATCTATCTAAAGGCAAATTCGATGGCCCAGTGACGTCACTCCCAGTTCTTTAGTTGGTCTTGCAACAAGCCATAGATTTCCTGCGTTTTAGTAGCCGTTGAAAAATTAAAACTTTAATAATTTTTACAATTGTCTGAACGTCAATATTGATTTGAAGTTTAAAAATTTAAATAATGAATGGAGTTCCATATTCTTGGATAGTGCTAGTGGCAATTGTTATGGCGCACTCGAGAATGGCGTATGCTCCCACCCAAACGAAACCGAGAGATCTCTTTCTTTATGTCACATTTATGATCCATTTCATTTGTGGGCGACCATTGCTTATGGCCCCCTAACAAGGGGGACACCATGGATCAAATAAGAATTCCGCCTGCATTCCATTCAGTAATGGTAGAGTGGTATATCTAGTACACTTAGAATTATGTTTTCACAGAAAGCAATTACTTTGTAGTTTGACATATTTATTAAATAAAACAAACACTTTGTTTTAAACCACTATTTTTTTGTAAATTATCACCAACCGGTTTCGCTTATCTTATGCTTCATCGGGGTAAAACTTAAAACTCAACTAAGATACATAGAGTAAGCATATACGAGTATATAGTTGGAATATACAAAAGAATGATAATAATATTCTTAATAATCAACTTAATATGTCTTACAGTCCCGTATTACATATATTTCCCGATAATTCAAAATTTCCCACTTCTCCTTAATCCCTCCTTTGGCCTTCTATCTCTTTCTTTTTTTTAATGTTTTGTCCCATTCTATTACATGTGAGTATATCTCTGCTTCACTGTTCCACTGTATCCTTCCTTTTTGCATATCCCAACAATACATATGCTCACTCTATGTATTTTTGTTTAGTTTTAAGTTTTACCGTGTTGAAGCTTGGTTTAAAACAAAGTGTTTGTTTTAATTAATTAAAGATTTAGGTTGTTACAGGGAACTCCAGTGAAAAATATAATGGCTTTACAAATTCGTATAGATCAGCAAACACCGATTCTGAATATATAACTTTTATTGTATTTAATTATACGTAGATTTTATAAATCGTTATATAAAAGTGGACTAAAAACTGTACCACCAAAACACCATGTTCTGTTGGTACCACTGCTTCTGGCGTCACACGTACCGTTTTTGAGCCCAAATATAACTAGATAAGGTTTTTTTCCGCTCTTAATATTCCTTACTGCTTATAATTTCGCTGTTTACAGTGTTTATTTTGCCCGTAAAATCATTATGTTTGTTTATTGCGACTATTTGAGAGTTTTTCTTGAAAATTCATCCCAATTTTAACGAATTTGTCTACGTCATAATCTAATCTTTGCACAACACAATGTAATTGGCACTTTGGTGATTATTTCTTCAGTTATTCTGGAAGCGGATGATTTCTAATGATACCTCAAACCTGTTATTTCTTATGACGCGTAACACATTTAGTTTTATTTCAAGCCATTAAAGGTACCACAACCTATAAAAAATTTCATATTTCTCTCGCAAAACTATCTACTGTCATTTTTTGTCAGGTCCGTGACAGGCGCGTGCGTGGAAAACGGCTAGGGCTTATTAAAACAAGCGATTATAATTTCCCTTTCATACATAATTCAAAGCACTAAAGGTTAAAATCGCATCCAAAAAATTCTAACCAGATGGTAACAAAGTGCAAGAGGAATAATTCTGTATCATTCCCGTTTTTTATGATATGATCTAATATTGATATATTAGTCTGTCGGTATTATGTTATTAATGGTGGTTCCTTTTTTCACATCATTTTTGAATTGATTGATTAATTCTTCCGCAATTTACGTTCGCATTATGAATTCTTCTGACAGTCCTATTTTTTTATGCGAATGCCGCACAAGAGTCACAACTGTCCGAAGCCAGTGGGACTATGACATCCCTTATTGGGGTATGTTGAAAAGGTAAAAGATATGGGGAGGGGAAGGCGATGGGGAAGAGGAAGGTGAGGAGGTACCGGGCTATTCAGATCTAAACACCAAGCACGGCTAAAGCCATTTCAAGCATCTTTCACTTTGGAACGCACCATAAATATACTGTATATATTATTTTTAACGAATTAATTGCAAAACGACGCAGATTAATTAAATCCAATTTACATGCGCACGCGGGGATTTAAACCCACAACCTCCGGATTTGTAGTCGAGATTAAAAAAAAAAAAATTCGAATTTTCTTTCGTTTTTGTCGATTTTGAATCCCGAATGACAAATTTTTCGGGATAAATCATTTAATACTTTTTGAGTAGACACAATTTAAAATCAAAATGATCTCTGTAGACCTAATAGGGTCTGGGACATAACGATTTAAAATTTCGTAATACTTTGTCATTTCTAGCTATTTTTATAGTTTTTTCATTGTTGACACCGAAGAAATAATTTTTATAGAAATATCGGCGATACTAAAGATTTATTAATATTAGATAACGATGAATATCGAATGAATCAAGCACGGTCAGTAACGCCAGTACTTATTATCGATATGATAGACTGTCTATAGTTAGTGATAAGATATACAACATAATATACCACTAGTACCGTTATGCTATATGTTAAATATCCTACGTCACATTGTACATTACGTGTATTATATTATGGTTTTAACTTCTAAAACAAAATTTGTCTCTACGCACTCCATTTTTCTATTAATTAAACCACCAACTCTGTAATATAATCATGTAAACCATTTTATTTTTATTATTATTATTTTAAGCATCTTCTTGTGACACTAGGAAACATTACTGTGTAAATATATAACCATCTGAACTCAATATATACACTCCGCTTCTCTACACAAGCATTGATTAAAAGAGAAGTATAATATTGCAATGAATTAAATTGTACTAAATTTCAATAAGGAAAAAAAGAGCACTGGGAAAAAAACATTTGTATAGCGTCCTTTATGTGATTTTCGCCAAAATGGCGCTATAAAAATCATCAAAATATTATTATTATTATTGTCACGTACCAAATCATTATTCAATAGATATGAATACCAAAATATCGTTTAATATCTCGGAACGGTCAGAACGCTAATATCAGATCTGTGGACCCGGTATCGATATATCAGATTTGCGGCAGTATCATAATACGCATTTCTGTTACCAACATAGGCCCTAGTCTTTCAGTTTAGTTTTTAAAAAAGTTGGATATGGACTTTCCTTGAACTCTGATAAATTGTTAATTAGTTGCGGATATGAATGTATTTTCGCACTTAGGTACAATGCATCTACAATAGTAACGAGACTCTGATATTCTATAATGTCCTTCAATTAAAAGCAATTAAATTTGAGTATAAATATATAAGTTTTGTATGAAATCCATACAATATCGATTACTGCCTATTACGTCACACCCAACAAACCATAGATTTCGTGCGTTTTGGTGGGCTTTAAAAAATTGAAACTTAAACAATTATTTTAACCATGACAACGAACTTTAAAAAAAAAATTTAAAAAAAAAACAGAAAATTAACTTAGGATGTCAATATTAATAAAAAAAAATTAAAAAATAAACTGGAGTTCCTTATTGTAACTCAAAGAAGCGTACCTCGGTAATAACAATGTGTGAGCTGAAAATAGATGCTTTGCCATAGAAACCCGCACACAGTAACATTTTATTGGTACAGACAAAAATGTGCTTTAGAAATATAATAGTATCGATTAATTATTTATCTTTTATGTTTGAATTTTAGTGCCTACACAATCCTGGCCAGCAAGGAGATCCATTCCTTGTCAGAATACAGGGTTGCAGTTAGCAGGACCGCAGATGGCCAGGGGGCTGTGAACCTGGAAATCGAGGGCAAGGGGTACAGAGAAGCTCAACTGGCGACGTTGGAGGGTTTCTCCACGTCCGTTGTGACATTCAAGGTAACACCGCTGGCTAGCAAAGAGAAAATTAATATTTTGATTTGTATTTATATTCTAACTAACAGAATTCTTATGTTCTTCCCTGTAGATAGTGTAGACTATACAGCCGTCATAAGTAAAAACACAGTATCTTCCTTGGGACTCTCAAGGAAGATACTGTGTTTTTACTTACCACGGCAGTATAAGTAATCTTAGTTGTGTCCACTATCGTGGGCTACGAATGTTCTGCGCATGCGTCCAATGTGGCCGTATGCACCGGCAATGCCAATGCATAAGAAAATATTTGTATTGATAGTCGGGTAGATAGGTACACTCTCGGCAACAACATAGACAACAAAAAATATGAACTTTTTTAATCATTGAAGATTATATTAACGAATCTCAAATGAAATATGAAGCAGAAAAGGCACACAAAATAAAAAGTGACGGTCGCATTTGGCATACGAACCCAAAACCTCTCGGTGTATCCGGGACCTGCGCTCTTACCGATTGATCTAATACCACCCCATTGTTCTGTGTCATTTTTATGTATATTATACTTCAATTTGTGAACTGTTAATATCATTTTCAATTAATTCCGATATATTTTTGGTTGCTATCTTTCTATATTAACTACAAGATTTTACCCATTTTTTTTTTGCAATCTAGATAGTGTATCTGATATACCAATTCGATTTTTATTAAATATGGCACATCTATTGACTTTTTCTAAAAGTCTACGATTAATATTACTTTTTAATAACTTATTGAAGCATATAAACACCTTATTATAATATAATATGTGTGAGTATTCATCTCATCAAGGCAGGACATATTCACAAGTCCTTCATAATTGCACAATCAACAATGTGGAAGAATTTATAATTTATAATTTCTTCAAACGATTGGTAATCACTTTGTGGCGTCATTATTAATAAATTAATTAAAAATATATACTTTGTTTTCACCACTTTATAAATACACATAAATATCTACATGTTTCGAAAGCTATTATAAATCATTTTTTAACCATATATTTCCGATGATGAAAGCATCGCTTTCGAAACATGTAGATATTTATGTATATTTATAAAGTGGTTAAAACAAAGCACATTTTTAATTAATTTAATTAATATATTGTTGGAGTATTCGTAATCTGGGAATATTATTTGTTTTATTTTCAATTTGGAGAATAACCTCACTTATACTTATTCCAGACTGGAGTCCTGAACCCTGGCGACTACACCCTGACAGCACGCGCAGTGTATGGAGAAGAGTTCCTCAGCAAGATGCCGCTGGTGTCCATGAACAAGACGTACTGTGTGTTTCTGCACACAGACAAGACGGTATACGAGGCTGGCGATGTCATCATGTTCCGTGTTGTCGTCCTCAACAAGCACCTGAAACCACTGGCCAACATTAAGCCTGGGATGATTTTGAAGGTACGAACAAAATTATACATAATCAACCAAGAATTAAGAACCCATTCTGTTCATTTTTATCGATTTTCATCTTCACTATCTAATCCTAATACCCAGTGGCGGTTCGTGACTTTTGAGTGAGCTAGAGTGCTATGATTGAAAAATACGAGATTATTGATGTTGTTGAAGCTGAAAATGATCTTTATTTTTTTTCAAAATTTCAATTTTTTGAAAATCGCAATACAAAAATTTGAAATTTTGAAAAAAAAAAATCATTTTCAGCTTCAACAACATCAATAACGTCGTATCTTTCAATCTTAGCACTCTACCTCACTAAAAAGTCACGAGCCGCCACTGCTAATACCCATTCGAATGACAATAAACAGGGATTCAGAATAATCTGGAGACCTATCTGCAAAAAGCGGAACTTACATTCAAATATACAGCATACTCAATTGTATACAATCTAATAAACTGAATTTCAAAAACCAGACATGTTATCAGAACCTTAACCGAGACAAGTGTTCGATAGTCAATAGTACCCACGGTCGATAGTACTAGGGTTATGATGTTTTACTTTTGGGGTTGGCCAACATTGTTACTAATTAATTGTTTTTGTGTTTAATTCGTAGAACTCCATTTAATTTTTTTTTAAATTTGATTTACGTAAAATTTTTAAAAAAACAACATTGTTACGTCTACCCTGACAATTGACATGACATGGCTTTCTGAAACGTTGGCCCAGGAAGAGAAGGAACCTCAAAACCGCTAATTAGATAGGTACTCCAAAAGATAAACAACACAAGTCGATCACTACTTTGAAATCAAGCCAAAATCCAGTTGACAAACTTAAAAACAAAAAGCAATGGAACACATATTCCGACTTTAAATTCAATACCTTTCACATGTAGGATGGCAATTCCCACGTCTTAAAACAATGGGGCAAGCTTCCCCTAACGAAGGGCGTCTTCAGCGAGGAGATCCAGATCGCGGAGTTCCCTGTGCTCGGGGACTGGTCCTTTGAGGTGGAGGTCAACGAGCAGATATACACCAAGCGGATTCTCGTGGCAGATTTCGTACTGCCCAAGTTTAATCTGAACATAGATGCTCCTGAACATGTCTACTACCCTGATGGGTCATTCCCAGTAACGATTACTGCGAGGTTAGTTTGAATACCACATTATTTAATATTACATTAGTAGGTAGTCATTTCTTCATCTCAAGGGAAGTAATTTTTTATGTGACATCTCACAGAAGTCCCCTACCTTATCCGTGTACAACCATAGGAACTATATCGCTACCTGGTTGGACGATGTTGTGGCTGTGAAGCGGGTTAATAAAAGGACTGTGGGTAGGGATTGGAAGAGGTCCAGAATAAATGAGTGAGGAAAAACAGATGATTCCATGAACACGCAATCCTTCTCAGAACCGTTCTCATTTCTGATTCTAATCCTTTGCATACTTTCTCATTTCTGATTTCCTTTTTGTGTATAGATTTTAATTTCTGTTTCTAATCCCTTGTGTACACATTCTCAATTCTGATTCTAAACACCCTGTATAGGATTTTATTTCTGATTCTAAACCCATGTGAAGATTTTAATTTCCCAAATGTGTTTCTACTACATTAGGAAGTTTCTCATATCTGATACTTATCCCTGTGTTGTTTCTTATTTCTGATTTAATCCTCCATGTGGTGTCTCATTACTATTCCATTATACGTATTCTGATTTCTTTTTGTAATCCCTTACTTAGACAATTCAGCGGCGAGGAGGTAGAAGGAGAGCTAACCATCACCGCCTATCCCGTGTTCTACTCTGGCGTGATCCAGCCCGTCTTCCAGGCCCCCCTGCGCCGTGTGGAGCACCTCAAGGGGCGCTTGGCGCTCCAGTTGTCCCTGGGCTCCGAGCTGAACTTGCGCGAGGGCGAGGCGGCCACGGGCATGGGCGGGGGGCGCGGAGGACGGCGGCTTGTCCTGGAGGCCTCGGTAGAAGAGGCTCTCACGGGTAGGAGACACAATGTATCCGCTCTGCTCTGGCTGCACAGGACTAGGAGTTACATCTCGCATCAGGCTCCCAAGTTCTACAATCCTGGACTTCCTTATACCATACAGGTTGGTTATTAAAATCAAATCTGTAATAGGACTTATCACACTATCCATCAAAATCTAAAACACAAGTATTATATATACGAGTATAGAGTAGATCCTCGAACACCTCGGTGCAGGTTCTTCTTGTGAGCTTTTTACCAAACACATCAATAGAAATAAACATCTACACGCTAACCTCACACTCCATAGCAATACTAGAGTTTTCTTTGTAACCTTCTCCATATTCTTAGAAGAAAATAAACATGTAGGTAAATAATAAAACTGATTTCAAAGATTTCAAATTCTTGACTTTTAAGAAAAATTTCGATTAGCTGATGGCCCATTGGTTCTAAACAATACATTATCATACAATGTTGCAATAAACGTGCACAGTGCGCAAATCATTTTATTCATCATAATCTCTTTCTTTTAAATATCCAGGTCCAAGTTTCCGACTGGGAGAACCTCGAGACGAAGGGTAATGGCCGCATGTTGATGAAGTACGGCTTCCCCTCGGGCTCTGAGCCCATGATGGAGGTCACGCTGCCACTGAACGACGAGGGCCGCGTCACCTATACCTTCTACCCAGATGCGGGGCCCAACCCAAGTCTGATGACCATTGAGGTATATTTACGATTTTAAAAAAAAACTCATGCAAATCGCTGCGTCAGCAAATTTATGCGACTATTTCAGTCACCGGAGAAGAAAAATAATGCATTTTAATTCATATTTCGTAAAGATTAAAATACATCTGACAAATTCATCATTTAAGAATCAGTCATTTGCAATATTGTGACGCAATGCAATGGTGCCAACCTTATAAAGTTAATACTAGTGTAGCCATATTCTCACTTTTGGAAAAAATCATTAAATTTCTTTACCATTTATGAAACAAGATACAAATTTTTCATTTAAAATCTTACAGTATTAATGTCCTAGAGTCCTATGTTAATGCGAAGTGTAGATGCAAATAGTAGAAATGGTAATTTCCCCTCATACGTAAAAGAGACTGCAATTCAATTCGTACCATGTATATTACATTCGTATACTGTGTCCTTTTTATGAGTGTTCAGAACTGTTCTGTTTTATCAGTGCGGGGAGTGCAATCTCAAAAAAGCAGAAAAACCCGCGGCACCGCATATTAATCTGCTAGTAATTATTAATATATTAAAAAAATACATTACAATTGTCTAAAAACCTGTTTTGAATTATTTAGGTTTATTAAATAAAATAAAAATTAATTCTTTTTACATGTAATCTTTGATATTCATTGAAATTTATTAAAGAGCTATGAAGTGTTTTTTTTAAATAATTTGTATGTATTAAGAATGAAGCAGTCCTTTGGGTATTTACTGAGAAAGACAATGATTTCTTTTTCCAGCTCACTTACAACGACCTGAAGGAAGTTATATCCAACATCATGCCATCACCCGGTCAAAGAGATAACCTCATACAGTTGTCCTTGGTGACTCCGGTGCCAGAAGTCGGCAAAGAAGTTCATGTGAAGGTCAACTCCACGGCACCGATGAAGACACTTATCTACTACGTTCTGGGGAGAGGAGAAATTATCTTTTCCAAGACATTCCAGGTTAGACTCAACCGAGTGAGAATGAATTATAATTTTTTTATTAATTGATAAACTAAAGTTTTTAAGACAAGATTTTTGTGCATAGCGCAAAGGGTAACAATTATTTTTATAAACAATAATTATTAGCCTGAAACACTCATCCAAATTGAAAAAAACCTTCTGAGAAAAGATAAATGTCGCCGACAGGACTCGAACCTGCACCCTTCTGATTGCCGGTCAGATGCTCTACTGTTGAGCTACGTCGGCTTATCGCAAACCTGCCAAGTTAATCAATAGATACTAGTGTTTCATTCAATAATTACTGTTTTTTATTATATTTCACCTGTAAACAACCAACTTTATTAGTATAAGAAAGGCTTGTAACGGCTAAATCCCTCAATAGATGGCGTCGAGACAAATTATGAATCTTGTCTTAAAAACTTTAGTTTATCAATTAATAAATATTTGACAAGTCAAAACATTTTTCACCAATAAAAATGTAGACATAATTTATCTCGACGCCATCTATTGAGGGATTTAGCCGTTACAAGCCTTCCTCATACTAATAAAGTTGGTTGTTTACAGGTGAAATATAATTAAAAAAAACGTAATTATTGAATGAAACACTAGTATATATTGATTAACTTGGCGGGTTTGCGATAAGCCGACGTAGCTCAACGGTAGAGCATCTGACCGGCAATCAGAAGGGTACAGGTTCGAGTCCTGTCGGCGACATTTATCTTTTCTCGGAAGGTTTTTTCAATTTGGATGAGTGTTTCAGGCTAATAATTATTGTTTATAAAAATATTTGTTATAATTTTTTTCTTCTAGCTCTGAATATATACGGTGAAAAATATCCTTTTCATCTACTTGAAGAGACTTCTAGTCATTTCTACCCTGTTTCAATAGCTTTTTATGACCGCCATTACTATTTTCTTGAATAGTTTTTGGAATATTATGCCGTGTTGCGCTTCCTCCTTCGCCGATGTTTCGGACAGCGTTACAGTGTCCATCATCAGGGCAGATGTGTAGATTGTGTTGTAGTGTGTATTTATGTATGTAGAAGTGATTCTGTATTACGCACCGTTACCCTCTTAGGGCTGGTATTTCAATATACTAATTATTATTACTATCAGTATAATTAATGTGGTTTTCAATGTTGAATTTTTGTGTAGCCGTCAAGTACCGGATACCAAAAACTATTAAGTATAGATCCGTCGTCCCTATTAATATTAACAGAGTTTTGTGGATTGCAATTACTTCCGTAATTAGACGTGCTCGATCATTACTATTATTTCAGATAATTCCAGCCCGCCGCATGGACGAGCTAAAGTTCCAGGCGACCCACGCTATGGCCCCGGAGGCCGTGCTGCTGGTGTTCCATGTCTCTGAGACATCGGAGATGGAGATCGCCTCCATACAGTTCCAAGTCCAAGGCATCTTCCAAAATAAGGTAGGTATTGATTATATGGCCTAGTAACAACTAACAAAATATGATTGTTATATCGATGTGAAGTGGTTAGCCAATTAGTTAGGCAATGTTCTTTACCAGCCAATAAATTTGTCACACACCTGTTGCAAGGCAAAATATGTCAGGAAATAATCAATCAGCTTAAAATCTCTAAAAGTGCCGTACACCCGATATACTCCATTCCGTGTTTGCAACGTTCAATCGTATTAAGTATAAAATAAAAGATTTGCAAATTTGTCATAAGGTAGATCTGTAAACATTTCCATGCACATTTCCATCCCTGATCTCCTTTCTGTGTATGGTTCACTTAAAAAATCATCAGCAAATACTTGGTATAATTATGTTCAACCAATGAAGACATGACGACATTCCGGTATCCGTCATCACGTCAGTATGATAAAATATAGCGTCATGGTGAGATTTCCTCAGATATTGGAAATGAACCTTAATGAATTGTATGTGAACCACATAACTGAAAAGCCACAATCACCCTTGTTCCAGGTTGAAGTGAAGTTGTCCCCCGAGCAACCAGAGCCCCTGGGGAACGTAGACCTGCGTATCACAGCTGAACCAGACTCTTACGTGGCCGTCATGGCCGCCGCCCCCTCGCCCATGTTCTCTGTGGCTTCTGATCACCACTACGACGCTGGCCAGGGAGATGGACTCTCCGTGGACACTGTAAGTCTCAGAAGGAGTAATATGAGTGAAATCTCTGAAAGTGTTGTTGGGTCAGTTACCAGAGGCGACAACAGATGACGAGAAAAGTATAGGTACAGATGAAGGAGTCGGAAGTCTGGTACCACCCGGACCCAATGGTAGATAAATGGGTTCTCGCAATCAATAAATATTTGTAGCTTTAGCAAGAAATTAATGTTATTTATTTTTCTCCAGGTCCTGGCTCAAGTTCGGTCTTTCTCTCCCTTCCACGAGGAACTGAAACATCTCTACAGGGAAATCGGAAATGGTGTCGCCAGAGACACTATCGATGTAAGATATTCCTAATATTGATGTCGTTACGATAATCTTTTTTTTACTGTATATTTAAAACGTATCTCAAACACAAAATTCACGCACATATAGCCAACAAATGCATTATTTACTGCCCACAGATACTCAGAATTTCAACAATGTAGCAACAAACTTCACACCTATATTTTTCACTTTTATATAATTTTCTTATATTTTAGGATATTAAAATTCAATTTTATTTCTACACGGATGGCCTACAAAGGCATTATCGACAGCTTACAGATTCTCACAACTTCTATAATATAACAAACTTTACGCCTATATTTTTCACTTTTTTTCTCATTTCCTTATATTTAAAGATATTAAAATTAATTTTTACTTTTACCTCAGAACAAACATAGCCTAGTGAGGTGGTTTACACATTTAAAAAAAAAATATTATTTCTATAAATGTTTATTTTCTTGTCCTGTAAAATTTTCTAAAAATTGTATGTAATTATGTAGTTTTGGTTATATAATTATAAAAACAGGTTAAATCAATAGATATTATATAATATAATAGTTTATGAAATCAAGTGTTCGCTGTTTCTAACTATTGTGTTTTGTTTTTGTTATATTATATACAATAGTTTATGAAATCAAGTGTTCACTGTTTCTAACTATTGTGTTTTGTTTTTGTTTTCTTTAGCAACTAGGACTTACGCTTCTATCAGACAATTACTTCAATAAAGGAACTCCAGAATGTAAGTACCAAGATCCTAACTAAAATAAGCACACAGAAAGATTACCAGCACAGATCTAGCTCAGTCCAAAGCTGTGTTGACTGCCTTGGATGGTGATAAGATGCAGATGCCGTTCATAGATGAGATTGCTTAATGACCTGAACAGAAGTACCGTTTTCGGGTGGGTGATAGGTGCTAAGAATCGGAGAACCTGAATAAATTTGAGGGAGGCTACATCCAAAGCTGAACGCCAAATGGTTCGTGAAGAAAAGAAGAAGTATTTGTCTCTTGACAGCAAAACTGTGGAAAATTGTGTAAAATTAATTTTATATATATACTCAAACTATATATGTACATATACTCTAAAAAGAAGACATAACCAAAATGAATGTACATTGTTGTTTGTGAATCTTTCAGTAGTTCAGAGTAGGAGTACACCTGGGGTCCGCCATGACGAGAGCACCAGGCCCCCGCTGGCCGGGCCCTATGCCTTCAGCCGCCTGCCGGTGCCCCCTTCGCCCCGCGTGCACCTGGGGGCCCTGCCCACCAAGACCTGGCTGTTTGCCAACATCACAGTCGGGTAAGATGCACTTACGTTCAGAAACACACAGCTTTTTAATATTGTCAGGTCATCACGAATGAATGTCGTGGGATGGCTAGGGCTAACCTTATTTCATCCACGGCACATGAACGTTCCTTAAAATTCCAAGGAACACCACAATTTTACTTAAAATGTGCCAGTCTTACAAATCTTGCCATGGTCAAAATAATTTCACTCAGTCAATACAATGCAAAGTCAGGGAAGAAATTTTAAAAAAAAGCATTACCTAGTCTAAATCTATTGTAAAAATTTGTACTTCGTTAAAACTTGACCATGAAGGAAAAAAAACTTCATAAAATAATACTAATTACTAACATATTTTCAAGCTACAAAAATTGGAATAAGCTACAATTTTTTTTACTGGTGAGTTAATTTGTTATTTTGTTCCAGTTCCGAGGGCAAGGGTCTTCTAGGGCGCCGTCTACCTGCTTCGCCGGGCGCCTCGTGGGGCGTGGGCGCCTGGGCCGTGCATCCCGTGCGAGGACTCGGCCTCGCGGCACCCCTCTCGCCCCGCGCCACTGTGCGGCCCTCTCTGCGCGTGGCCGCACCTCGCGTACTGCGCGAGGGCGAGATTCTGGCCTTGCCCGCCTCGCTGTTCAACCCCACCAACAAGGAGGTGCGCTCGGACGTCACGCTGCACAACACTAGGCAGGAGTTCAGGTTCGAGAGCAACAATGAGCTGGACGCCCCCAAATGTAAGAACGTTGTGTCATTTTCATTCCGAAGAACTAGATACCTGGATTATAGGTAAGGAGTTCATAGAAGTGACATAACATGATGTGCAGCGAGCATGGCAAACTCGCGAACCGCAACGGATTTTCTTGCGGCACGCGGCAGGGTCCAGCCAATACTAGGAGTCCGAGTGGTAAAAGAGTAGTACCTCTGGTAGTGTATTTACTATGAAGTAATCGAAGTGCAATTCAGATTTTATGATAAAATTCGGTGAAGTCAAAGTGCCTGAATTTTACGAAATTATTTCCATGTTCGGAAGTACACGTCGGTGCGAGCAGTTATTTTCTCTTATTAAAGGAAATAAGTCTCCTGTCAGATCCAGAACTACTGACATTCACCTCACGCTAGTTTTAAAAGTATTCACCAAGAACAAGATTTCCCCCGAAGTAGAAAAGATGGTAGCAGAGAAGAGATGCCAAGCGTCACCCATAAAACATTCATTTTACCGTTATCCTTACTAAAGGTACTTTATAAACTAATGTTTCTATAAATATTGAGGTTTTTGGTTTTATAAATGTAGACCTTGTTTGTTTGACCCGTGAGAGCCTCTGAGCTTAACGTGCTTGTCTACTGAGTTTAAAGTATTTTTAGTTAGCATTCTGTGAAAATTTGAGTTCTGAACGTCACTTAGTTATGGCTACCTTTTATTCGGTCTGGATAACCGTTCTGTCTAGAGTACCCCAAGGATCCTTATTGGAACCATTACTATTTTTTGTTAAACTAACAATGCTTTCTTGACTCCAAATCATTACTTTATGCAGACGATGAGACCATATGCAATTTTTCTATCCTCTCCTATGCACTGACGATCTTCTATTATTTATTGGCCTGTATAAATATTATAGCACTAGAATCTTAACATCTTCAATCCATTCCAGCCGTGGAACCGCACCAGCGCCAAAAGTTGACGGTGCCGCCGGGCCGCTCGGGCACCGTAGTATTCTTCATTTCCGTACCGCCGTCTGCAGGCCCCGCTGGGGAGGACCCTCGTACCATCACCCTGCAGCTGGATGCCACGGGCGTGGGGCTAGCTGACTCTTATGAACACGAGATCATCATAATGGTATGTGGACACTTTCATTTTACATTGGTGAAAAACAGTGTTTAGGAAATTTGGATTCTTATATAATTCGAATGGTAGAAGAAGTCGAGGACACCTGAGGAAGATATGGAACCAAATACTTGAGTCGGGGCATGTTAAGAGTAAGAATAACAGAATGGTATGTATGATAGTACTGTATCAAATTATAACTAGCCGTTGGAAATAATAGTTAAATGCCATCAACACATAACGCTATTGAAAACAATATAGCATTAACAGTTAATAAATTGAATATAATATCCAATTGTAAATATTTCCCAATGGAGTCAACGAATCAGTACCTATTGTTATATCAGTATTATCGCCAAAAAAGGGTCAACAATTTACACTTCGTGAACGATATTATGCCATATTTGGAATGGTCTTTTTATGACCTTCCTACTAGACGTTTGTTTTGGATTTCGGTATTCCAAATGGCCGATACGTAGCGCCAAGCGTCAAGGGAGTCTATCGTTGGGAAGCAAAAAAATAGCATTTAGCAGTATTTATCAAAACTAATATTTATCAATACTAATATTTTTCAACGTAGTCAACGAGTCAGCCTGCTATGCATGCACCCGTTATATCAGTATTATCGCCAAAAAAAGGGTTAACAGTTTACACGTCGTGAGCAATGTTATGCGATATTTCGAATGGTATTTTGGCTATGTACCTTCCTTACTATACGTTTGTTTTGGATTTCCGTATTCCAAACGGCCGATACGTAGCGCCAAGCGTCAAGGAAGTCTATCGTTGGGAAGCAAAAAAATAGCATTTAGCGATATTTATCAATTATTATTTATCAAGTATTTATCAATCCTAATATTTATAATGCCTGTTGGAATATAATTTCAATATGCGAATATTTTTCAACGCAGTAAGCAGGGTACCTGTTTTTAACACTATTGGCGCCAAAAATTTCAATGTTATAGGATTATTATTACTATGTGTATGCGGGATATTCCCCGTTACATGGGATTCCTTAATACGATTGGGATCATTATTTGTTCCTTTAGTTTAGTGTCGTATCGATCGCTTAGTTTGATTTTACTGGCTTGTCGCGCGTATATTAGATCTGTTTTGATAGTTTTACTTTATATCCGTATTGAAAACACTGATTTTGCAAATAATTGAGGTTGGATTGGAATTTATTAATAATTTATAGTGCGTTTTGACTTTTAATAGTTGATATCAATAGAATGGAGTATATTTTTTTAGTAGACAATATTATGACAAAAAATATTATATAATACCTACATTTTATTTTACTGATTTAAAATATTATTAGTGCATATAATTCAATTGTGCATCAATTGTAAGTCAATGTTTTATTTTTCGTAAATAGGTATTATTTTGTTTATTTTTCAATTCTGGACACCATATTCTTACGTATAACGTTGAAAAAAATTAGATGCGCGAAATACTTGGACCTGCTTTTTGTACAATTTGAATGCTTTATGATAATAATAATATGTGTATGCACTATATCTATACACATATTAATAAAAGAGGTAAAGAATGAGGCTTCACCGAGTACGGAGCAATAGTAGACACAAAATCCAAACCCAATAATCATAATCGTCTCGTCAACGTCGGCGTTATTTCCAACAGTTATTTTTAACAGTTGAAAATAATCAACAATAACGGCTTTGGAGTTTTATGGAATTATCGTCAACGCCCAGTACTAATGTATGATATGATGTATGAATGTGCCAAGACCGAGTTGTTTGGCGGTCCGTCCTCTCTGCCCACCCCTGCTGTGAAACGGCGTGGTGGTTAATTAGTTAGTCTTTGTTCTTGCAAATTGTGGCCCAATTCTTTAAATATCAAAAAGTTTCTTGTCTTAAATTTATCAAGATTATTAAAAGCTTGTAATATTTTTACCCGCGATGAGATTCGCTCCTGATTTGGATTGGTACTTCTTGAAGTACACTGTTTACGTTTAAATATCTACTCCACAGTACTCCACACTACGTATTGTAGCGTTTCATTCTCCCCAAGCTCCTCAACTTACGTTTTAACAATAATATGAGTTTTATTACCTTTCCTCTTTAGGTTAATTATTCCAAAAAAAAATTATTTCAATACTGAGTTTGAGTTTTGAAAAAACGCTCCTAATTTGACCCCGATGTTAACGGTTCTCAATACAAGCTACCAAATTAGTTAAAAAATATTACAAATTCTACAATTCAATCCAAGGCCAAAGATACAAACTGCATAAAATCAAAAGGGGAGTTCTGCCACACTGACGTAAATACATTTCGTCTGTCAATTTCCATGTTTTAGTATCTAATTTATAATCGGTAAATGTTCAATGCTAAACACCTTCATTTGTTCAGCTCTCGGTGGAGGCCGAAACATGTTCAAGACAGTTCTTAGTCATAGATATATATTTTTTATTTATTTTTTTATTTTTTTATTTTTTTATTAGTTTCTATATATTTTTGATATTACAATTTAAGGTATAAATATTAAAATTACATATATATTATAGAATTTTTTCATAGTCCTCCTCACTAGGAGATCCTGCTCTGAGGCGGACCAGGTTTTGCACAAAGGGGTTTCAGCGACTTCTATATTTCAACTTCAAGGTTAGGGCAGGGTCTTTCCAGTGATTTCTATGACGTTTTTTTGAGAATAGTAGTCAGTTCTTGTTCTGGTTATTCCTTAAGCCAAGTTTTGCTGGACTTAATGCAATTATTGATTGAATTACTTTTATTTTCATATTATCTGTACAGCCTGCCGGTGAGGAAGAATCAGTCGATGCGTCCGACCTTCTCGACATGTCCACGGGCTCCGCCTCGACCAACCTCTCCCTGCCAGCGCCGCCCAGGGCCCGAGCACATCAGCGAGCCCCGCTGCCTGTGCGCTACGCCGCCCGTGCCTGGGGCTGGGCGCTGGCCCCCGCCCTGACGTCCCTGCCGGAGAGGGCCTCGCTGCCGCCGCCCAGTGGCTACCACAACATGCTGCCATACATGGACGCAGCGGTGCTGCTGCAAGCGCTGGACGTTAGTATTATTATTCTAACAAGACACAAGAATGTATTTGAATTTTTATTACGGAACACCATCTCCAGCTCACAATCTGCGTGAAGTAACCTAACCTAACTTAACCCGACCTAACCTTTCCTATCATGATTAAAATGCCTTATTTCCCATATTGGGGTTTGGCCCCCTCCACAAAATTATACATTAGCTACGGTTCACAGCCAGTCAGTCTTCAGTAGCGATGAGTTGTTCACGTGCGAAGCGCTTTGTACAAATCATTCGCCACCCCACACGTCACAGATCATTTGTATTCTCGCGAATCAATATTTCACATGATCTGCGAACAATATGAAGTATGTTTTCATTTGAATAAATCCATCACGAAGTGAAGAATGTTACGAAGCGTAGGCGCTCGCGTGTATTCCGATCACTATATTCATACCTATGGTATAATATTTCTTTCGCTGCTTGGAAGGTCGATAAGATGCTTTGCCCCGTAGCTACTTACCTCATTCCTCTCACCCCCGAACCTATGCGCCGAATAAAGTAATAATATTGAATAATGACTCTCCCCAAATATAATTCGTACAGCAAAAACGCCAGTTGCTACTCTCATAACCCGTGACCCGATAAGCTAGCATGTGAGTTGCGAGTGAAACACTCCCTCGCGGCTCGTGTAGTGTATGAAGGAGTTCGTGTGAATGAGTCCGATACTCTCGTGAATCGTGTGTGAAAGCTTCGCGAAAAGACAAACGATTTGGCTTCGCTAGTATTCAGGCCTTCGTGTTGCATTTTTTTTCCACGCAATCAGTCCATCGCTTCCTTGATCTGCAGTCTGCGTTTGTGACGCTTCCATTGAAGCACCCAGTTGGTGATGATTTTCGGTGTCCTGTTGTCTGGTATTCTTTCTGCATTACCTAGGAAAGACTGTGATCTCATTTGCAATTTTAAAACAATTTACTGTATTATTGACTCACCTTCTTTATTGCAACTCATCCACTTAAAATTCCTCGCCGTATACTTAGAAAAACAATGGCTTTTCCTCAATCAACACTCCACTAATCATGGGTTCCATTCCCCACTGTTCAGAATATCAAGACTTGTTAACTCAAGTCAGAGTCTTGAAATTTTTGGTACCGGTCTAAATGATTTTTGTCAGGCTTTACGAAATTAAACCTTGAAGATTATCATTTAGAATAACTAAAATCATGGAGTCTATCAAAACCTTATTGAGGATTTGATTTGAATGTACTCTCAAATGTATATTTTTGTCATTGCTTCATTCCTGTATTATGTATGTGCTGTTCTTTTTCCTTAGCTCTTGTTTATTCCATTTTGTGTTATGTATTTTGTCTAGTTGGAAATTAAAAAGTTACCGGCCTATTATAGTGTTCTGGTCGTACGTTATTGCGTTTTATTTGTTAATCTCTCTTCAATTAAATGTAAATATTTGTAAATGTTTCAGAGCTCAGCACAACTTTCTGACTCAGTGAAGGCCACTTGCTTGGAGCTGATGCACCAGATCTACCAGCAGCAGCTCGCGTACCTTCAGGCCGATGGCTCCTTCAGTCTGCAGAGAGCCACCTACCAGGGGGGCAGCATTTGGTAAGAGACTCCTTCTATGTTCTATGCATATTACGCCAGATATATTCTATATCCCGACGCGATCTTTTAATCTCCCCTGTTATCCATTGTGATAGCTTTTTGCTCTCGATAAATATTTATATACACATTTTACACGTTATATTACGTAATACATTATTGATCACCTGACAACAGGTCCCGAGAAACCTGCTTAGGTATTATTACACCGTAAAGAAAATGACAAAAAAAAAACTATTAATCCATCTATAAATCAATAGAATAATTGAACAGTTCATTTTGATGCATGATTCTTTCAATGATTCCAACGTTCCAGAGTGGAAGATACTCTCAGTATCACCCTGGTGAAAGACCACCATTCAGAATTGAAACGTTACTTGAAATGCCTTTTGGCTGTGTTTGGTGACTAGATCTGAATAGCCAGGTATTTTCCCCAACTTCCTCTTCCCCTTCTCCTTCCCATCCCTAATACCTTCAGCCTCACAACATTCCACAATTGAGGATGCCATAGTCTCACTGGCTCCAGACGGTTGGGAGCAGTTGGGACTCTTGTGCGGTACTGAAATAAAAAATAAAAATAAAAAACAAAATAAAAAATTTTAAATAAAAAATGACCAATTTGAATTCATAAGGAAAATTTATTTTTAAAAAATTTGTTCAGTACCGTCCCCTTGGATCTCTCCAAACCCCTCGGGGGGAGAGATCCCCCACGATGGGAATCTCTGATATAGATCAATTAAACATTCATTGTTCTAATATTACTCTTACGCGACATTAGTATATTTTAAATAAATTAATTATACTAACTATATATATACTGATGTACGTAGGGTGACCGCCTTCACGACGCGCTGGCTGGGCCTGGGCATGGGAACGGCGCGCCGCGATGCTGACGTACCGGCGGGCGTAGTGCGCAGTGCGCTGCAGTGGCTGGCGGCGCGCCAGAAGGCCGACGGACACTGGGTCGAGGAGGGCGCGCAAGTCGCGGAGGACGCGCTCCAGCAGAACCCGCTGGTGCTCACCGCCACCACGCTCTTCGCCTTCCTGGACACCAAAGTAAAAAAATACATTTATATTGCCATATATCAATGGGTAAACTACAAATTTGAGTTTTGTGCGGATTCCCATTTTTTTTTAAATCAATATCCACAATAGCGCCCTTTAGGTGATTTCTCACTAAAACGGCTCTATACAAATCATTGAACCATTATTATTATATTTATATACTTGGCTTCTAATTGTATCGCTTTATTTAGTGATCAGGTCTGAATAGTCTAGTTCTAACCAACCATTCCTCCGCAATGCAATACATAAATTTTTTTTTTTTATATTCATTATTTAAATTGAATACATTTTATAAATCAAATTGCAATAATACACTTCTCTTTTAAGCAATGCTTCTGTAGAGAAGCGGAGTGTACATATTACGATTACATGTTTACATAATAACGTCGCATGAAAATGATAATTGAGAATGTTTACATCATTATGTTACAGAATTAGTTGAGCACAGCGAATGATTTAGTATGTCTCTTCAAAATAGCGAGTGGCAGATTGGACGCCCTGGATTTAACGAGCCTTATTGCCTTGCGTGTACCTACCCGTAATACGAAACAGACGTCTCTATATAATAATCCAGGGTCTTCAAATAATTATTTTGAGAAATCTCCTATTCAAAGATTGCACAGGCCTGGTAATGAGTACAGTTTAATTGATGTTTACCGTTACAACACTGTGTCTAGGCTAAAAGTCAGCTTATTTGAATTTTTTTATTAGACTTATTAAGTTTTTTTGTGTGCACCTTTTTTTATGATTGTTTTTATTATGTTATGTTTCTATAAAACAACCAATCGGGCATAATAAAGGCTTGCTGTATTATAAACACGTTTTACAACTGTTCATTTTTTATATCATCATAATAATTATAAACCTATTACCCACCCATTGCACTGTAACTAGCTACTTACATAGTCTCTATCTTCTTACTTCTTTATACTTATGTTGTTATATTATGTACTAAACAACTTATTATACTTTTTTGTATAATCTGCAGTTATAACCGTTATTCATTACGCTGTAAATACATGCTTACATTGTACCTACTTACTTCTTTTACAGTCTAATTATTATTTTATCTATTATATTATTATACTCCTTTGTATAACTATGTCATCAATGTATCAACATGTAAAAGCCTTCTAGGCGTGAATAAATAATTATATAAATAAGTTACATAATGGAAAAAAAGAGAGTAGGTACAGTACTGAAAAGTTTTGAATTAGATTATAATAGAGTTATAATATAATATATGTAAGTACATTGCGGCACTGAAAATTTATCTTATATCATAATAATGATATAATCTTATAAGGATATGTGTGTGTATGTGTTTTGGTTTTAGTTTGCTATTTGTCGGATCTTTTCAATCTTATTCCGTTTATTTTTCTTTTTTACTTATTTTATTTAAGACACAAACGAACATTTTTAAAACATGCTTAAGTATGTTTTGCATAGATTTAAATAATTCAATGGTTCTAGAGTAATGTGTCATATGTCTACTCACAGCATGCGTATTATATTACACACATTACAGGCAGCCAGTCACACAGCCAGAGCTGCAGCGGGGACCAATACATATACACACAAGCTCCTAATGGAGTAGCCATGGTCCAACATGAACATTATCCGTGTTCTTCACCAATCAATAATTTATCTGCCTAGCACCTGACCCTGGAGGAGTACAGCAACACAGTGAGCAAGGCTCAGGACTGGCTGGCGCGACGTGTGTCCGAGGCGGGCACGCGGGGTGCCGCCGTGCTGGCGCCCGTAGCTGCCGCACTCGCCGCCGCACGCCACCCCGCCGCCTTCCAAGCCACCAACATCCTCAATAGCATGGCCAATGTCACGGGTAAATACTCCAAATGCTTTAATCAATATTCGAGACAGAATACTATACAGATACAATAACGTTTGCATGTTCTAAATAATATACAGATTCTCATATTAGAAATAAAAACCTTACTCGACTTTCAGATGGTGTTCGCTGGTGGGAAATTAATGAGCAGCGCGAGGGCGGCAACCCTCTCCGCCACCGCGGCCGCAGCGGGGTCGAGCTCAGTACCGTGGCATGGGCCGCGCAAGCCCTCTTGCTGCAGGGACTGCGACCCGAGGCGGCGCAGCTCGCCCGCGCGCTGCTAGGCGGCCTGCGCGCCGGCCCGGCCCCCGCGCCCGCACCGCTACTACCAGCGCTGGCACGCCTGGCACAGGCCGGTGCGGGGGGTGCGGGCGGCGCCGCCACGCTGGAGTTCCGCTGCCCGGCGGGGAATGACACCACGCTGATCAACGTCAATAAGGGGAACTACCTGCTGGTGCAGGAGCAGCAGGTCAGAAACTTTTTTAATTTAACTATGTAAAGTAAGTAGGTATATAGCATGTATTACCTCCATACTGGGAGTTCATCCGTGTTGTGGAGTCGTCAATAGTCGAATTTTTGAAATAGTGTTCAATTCTAATCTGATTCTCAAAAGATCCCAATTGTGTCCAATTTGATACACCAAACTTGTCAATTCTATTAATATTAATTAAAATGATTTAACTTGATAGGTTCGCGACAAGCAATGCTCTGTATCAGCGCAGGGCTCGGGAACAGTTGTGGCGTCCATCAAGGCGCGACGCAGGACCAACGTTACCGCCGCCTGGCCACGCTTCTCTCTGGACCCGAGGGTTGACAGCATTTCCACGGCACACCATCTCCAGCTCACAATCTGCGTCGGGTGAGAACCTAACCTAACGTGACCTGACCAAACCAAACCTAACCCCTAACTCCTCCTATCTTTATCATCATCAAGATCCTATTTCGAGGGATGGTATTTGACCTCGTTCTCAAGTATTTTCCACTGGCTTTGATCCTTAGTCATTCGCATCCAGTCCTCACTCCTCCTTCACGCAGTCAGTTCACATCTTCATTGATCTGCCTCTGGGCACTGCTCGCTTCCATTAATAAAACCATGACCTGATACATTGGTGAAGACCTGATAAATTGCTCCACACAGCATCCCCATAAATGTGTATCACTGTAAAAAAAAAATTGGCATCCTGTCACCCCATTAATTTCCATTTATTAATGATTCATATGGTTTGTGATTACAAATGGCATAATGTCCTCCAAACCAGGAATTCATCTGTGTTATGGCTAGTTTACACGAACTTAGTACTTGTCATTAGTACCTACTTGTCACTCGCACTTGTAATTCACATGTAAACAAGCATTGTAGTACTAAGTATTAGTAAATCTGTCAAGTGCAAGTGAATAGGAAACCGACTTATTTACTAAGCGACAAGTAGCTACCCCCACCACAATTCTACTAAGCATTTGTCGTTTGCCGAGTCGTGCGCGCAGTCACGCCCAGTATTTAGTTCACTGAAACAATAGATTACACTGATCAATTGTCATTTTTATAAACATTTTATATTCACTTTGATCATGCTGACAGTGGTAGCTAGCTCTGTTAAAAGTTGAGCTGAATTGCCAATGTTATCTCTTCACAGCAACCACTGTCTTGTCCACAATCGTTCATCAATAGGAGTTGACAAACTTTGCAGTTATAAGGCTGCATTACTTTAGTTTAGTGTGTAGCATTCTCCAGAGTGGATCTCAGGTATGGGGGCCAGAGGACACTGTCTATGCTATTATGTACCTACTTATAACCTTTTTAAAACTATTTTTGTTTAACCTATGTTATATATAATTATGCTAACTATATTTTGTTGTAATTTTCTATCGCTTTTACATTATATTGGTGTTTATAACCGTTTTTGCAAAATAAAGAAATAAATAAATCTTTTTTTTTGCTTGTTTTCAAGTTCTTCTATCATCGATAATAAAATAACATTTGAATGGTTTTAAAAATTACTCAAACAAACGCGTGGCGGTGGTAATCCATTCCGAACGGATATCGTACTATTAGAACCCTTTTCTAAACACCAATGTGTAAACGATTACTTGTCACTTGTCACTAAGCAGCTTAGTACTGATAACAAGCATTACGCCCATGTAAATTTAGCATTATGGCGGACAAATTTTTTTTTTTTTTTACATAAGTAGGTACCTACCACCATGATCTTAACCGCATTATGGCTTTTTTCGATTTGAGGCAAATTTTTAATTCGCAGATTCGTGACTGAGGCAGGCGAGGACAACAGCGGACCTGTCTTAATGGAAATGAGGTTACCATCAGGCTTTGATATCGACGTTGACCTGCCCGCATTATTGGTTAGTATTTGAATAAGTAACGTCGGTGGCAATGCATTAATTTTACTTTCCGCAATTAACATGACTGTAATACAGATGCTAAACACTGTGTAGTTGTTTCGACATGCTCACAAACACATTGTCCACGCCCCTCTTAACCTAACCTAACCTAACCTAACCTAACCCAATAGAGGAGCACATATGGGGATCCCGAATCGGCCAAATGGGGGAAACTTGTTGGGTTAGATTTACTTAAGAATGCAATCGTGAGCATGTCGACTCAGCCACTCAAAACCTTGCAGTTTGATTTTCGATTGTATTTTGCTTCTGTATAATAATTATGTAACTTGCCTTTTCTTATAAGTTTCTTAAACTTATAAAATAGGTAGATGGTTGTATATGGTAACTCCACACAGAATATTATTATATTATTTAAGAAATGATTTCCCTGTAGGACTACGCCATCTTTGAGGATGCTGTGTGAAGGATCTTTTGGAGAACAGGAAGGAGTCTGGGTCTTGAAGAGACCCATGTTGTAGGAGGGAGGAAACACAGGAATATTGCAAATCATTTTGCCATTGTGTATCCGGGATTATTGTTGGTTTGGTTCGGAGTAAAGTTCAGAAAACAAACGTTAAAGTACTCCTACTTTTACCGACGGGGTGAAGAGTTCTCCTTTTTACCGCCAGTGGTGAAAGCAGCGCTACTCAACTCTGGCGGCAGAACGGTGAACCAAATACCTGCATCCAGATTTATATATTATATTTGAAGAATAATATTTTGAGTAATTGTACCAATAATTGCAGGCCAGCGGCAAGGTACGCTCGGGACACGTAGGGGAGACCCTCCGGCTGGTGCTGGCCCCCCTGGGCCCCCACGAGACCTGCCTCACGCTGGGGGCGCCGCGCCTTCACGCCGTGGCCAAGGAGCACCCCGGCGTTATCACGGTCACGGATTTGGACGACGACAGTGAGTCCTCAATCATCATCATTTCTTTCAGTCTTGCTTCAAAATATATGTGCCTGGTACGAGTGCAGTTCCAGGCTGGAGTCTGCGGGGTGAAGATTGCCCTGATGATAACCAACCTCTGATGGGAGAGAACACCACAAGAAGAAGAAAAA